>JANAVB010040817.1:11105259-11337759 GCA_029216955.1 Iris pallida | reverse complement strand
ACAGAGGCGAAGCCTCAATAACAAACGTTATATTTCAAACATCACATATGATAATCAGTCAGTCAAGACAAGTCAAGGTTTATTCGAAGGAAGAAACAAAACCAAAACACTTCTTAAATGTAAAATGTACCAAAGCAGTAATATGGTTTTCCAAACAGGAAGATTTTGTTGAGAACCGAAAATATTAATAGGCGCAATAATTTTTTTTATTTTTAAGTATAAAATTCTGATGGAAAAAACTACAGAACGATTGGAATCCAGTCCGAAAAAGTCTCCAATAATGAAATAAAAAGTACACCGAATCATTTACAAACTCCTCCATCGATCCACATGAATCTCCACAATTCTCCAAATAGCAGTGGAAATTGATTATAAAGCGAATAAAGGATTACGAAGACAAGAAGAGGAGGTAAGAACCAATGTAGAACTTCTCGAAACGGTATCTCTTCAAATCAATCACAAGCACTTCGCTCTCTCTTCCTCTTGGTTGAAGAATTGCACCATTTGAAAAACACTCTCCTTTCATCATATACATGGGGATTAGAAATATCCAAATTTCGAAAAGATCTGTACCATTGATTTTGATCCAACGGTGTTTATAAAATACCCGAATTTTACCTTCAACCCCAACACCGGTATACCGGCGACGATATACCAAAAAGATGGACACTTGTGTCAGAAGCGTTCTACAACAAAATATTGTATCAATAGTGTACCGTTAGTTATACGCTGGCACTGATACAGCTATGTCCAGAAAATAACATTCGCTCGCATCGTGGCACCTTTGTCGCATTCGATTTTCAAACTTTTCTGACACACAAATGATGTTCGTCACAATCCGAAATGTTGTTCATCTAAGTTGGCAAGCTAAGTTGGAAACAATTGCCGGCCAAGAATCATGATTTTCAGAAATAGAATAAGATTGGAATGAAATAAAAATCTGACAAAATATGGTTTCAAAGTTGTTTACTCATGAAACACGGTGTGTGGGAGATATTTGCTCGAGTTGTCCTAGTCTAATACTCATTCAGTATTTGGAGATCGAGGTTCAAAGAACCTAAGGTAGTAGAGAATATGGAGTTGACTCATAAAATTCCACAATAATAGTCTCGTACACATCTAATTTCTAAGCTAATCAAGTCGGCACTTGCTTAGTTCTTAATAAAACTAGAGTTAATTAGACCTTCGAAAATTAGCATCTAGATTGAAGATGTCAAGTTTATAGTTTGAATTCTGAGACGACAGTTGATCGATGTTTGACCATCAAAAATCTTTTAATAATATTTTAGAATTAGTTAGGTTTAGGTTTCAAGAAATATTATTATTATTATTCTTGAGTTCTGAATCAATTTATTTATTAATATTTTTTGGATAGTTAACACTAGGGTGAGCAAATACCGACCGATACCGAAAAATCGATTAAAATTATTCCGAAAAATCGAACCAAAATTATGTACCGATATCGAATTGTCAAACCGATTAAAATATAGTATAATGGTAGTGGTAACGGTTTGAGTGTAATATCATACCGAAAATACCGAACCGAACCGATCATATATATATATATATATATATATTATATATATATATATATATAGCAAATGACCTCTAGCCTAGTGGTTAAGAGAGATGCATGTGGCCCAAGTGGTCGGAAGTTCGAGCCCCGGTGGAGGCGAGTTCGCCACAAGTACCCATTGCTTCAAAATATATATATATATATATATATAATATATATATATATATATATATATATAATAACCAAGGTCGTGGACAACACCATCCAGCCAGCCTTGGCCAAGAGGCGTGGACAACGCCACCCAGCCGTCCCCATGAGAGTGGAGGCTCGAACCCGCACCTTCACCCCGAGTGATTAATTTTATAATACATTTTCATTTTATATTTGTTTTGGTCAGTTTCTTAGAACTTAGAGTGGATTTTAGTGGACTTGAAGTTATGTTAAGAATGCTAAGAATTGAATTTTTGATCTTTTGAGCTTATGTTTTGTGTTCTCATAAAAATTTTATGTAAATTTTAGTTACCTAAACTTATACTAGAGACTAAACTTAGTGACCGTGTTTGATTTTTTAAGCTCATTTTTAGGTGTTTGAAAGTTGTTACATATTGTTCTAATAATTTTGATTAATTATTTGGTTGTTAGAGTCTTGGCTTTAAATTTAATGCTTCCAAAAAAGTAAAAATATTATAGGTTCAGAGGTTCTACAATATTAAGTGTGTTGATTGATCAAATGTTAATTGGTAAAATATCGATACCGAAAAAAATTAGACCGAATACCGATTAACCGAAAAAAAAAACGATTCTAAATGGTACGATATTGGTATTAATTTTTTAGTACCGACTAAAAAAGTACCCAAATACCGACCGATTATACGAGTTCATCCCTGGTTAACACGGGCGGCTGTCATCTCATAAGTCCAAATCCTAAATTGTATATATTCGTTACCGAAAGGTTAATGTTCGAATATTTTTGGAAAACCCAAACTTTAATTAACCTATAAAATTAAGTCGAAGCTAAAGAAATGTAATTAATAAGTAGTCATAGACTCATAGTATCACTTTATGGTGGACAGCACTTGCTAATCTTGAACGTAGTTAAATTCAAGTCCTACCAGAAGACATGATATATTCCCAAGTAATTCCGCAACCGAGTTAAAACATGGGTCAACAAAAATTGGGTCCAAAATTTCCCCTAACATATGTGACTGAAATAATATTCCTATCATTCTAGATAATATAGTTAACGAAGTAAGAACGTATGAGCGACAAAAATTTGTCCTTTCCTGGTAACAATTTATTCTCGAGTTGTTTCGTTGAAAAACAACACTCTCATAAAAAAAAAACGAAAGTCAGTCAAGATATCTTCATTTAACTTTCGACCGGCCATGGTATTTTCTATAGCATGTAGACATACTATGTGCTATCATTATTCACGAAATTCGAAATATGAATTGTAAAGAGCAACAATGCTGACTTAGAATGAAGACCATATTTGGCTTTTTTGAGGAAAACAAGAAATTTCTCCAAAATGGAACTCTTTTTGTACTGTGGCAATGATACATTACTTTTGAAGGATTTATTGTACATATTCATGAATCATGTATGTTCAATACCTAAATGTTACTAGAGAGTTCAGTAGGCGTCCAAATTTGGTTTATAATTTTCTTTTCAATCAATTTTTTTTTAGCTCATAACCTTTGGCATACACGAGTGTCAGGTTAATGTTCACTCTATTGTTTCAAAAGTTTTCATTGTGTAAAATGCCATATTGGTGGTTTAGAATTGGTTCATTTGGATCATTATTTTGTTTACTTTGTGGTTTGAAGTGTTTGTAGAATTAACATGTTTTGCCGAAGCCTGGGTGAAATACCGCTCACCAGAGTGTTACGGAGTCCGACGGGAGCCCTGGATCTCTTGACCAGAGAGTCGGAGACTCAAAGTCGGTACAAAAATACCGGTCCTCGCCCACCACGCTTGTACGCTCGATTCATCGTTCGAGGACGACTGAACTCCGCTCCCAATAGGATTCGAACTCCGTCCACAAAGGTCACATGTCTCACACTAACCACTGGACTAGAGGTCATTATATATATATATATATATATATATATATATATTATATATATATATATATATTGTCATGCCCCAGAACCAGAATACTGGAGAGCGGGAGAATGACTCAGCCAGCTACGTATTACGGGTAGATGAATACCGTATAATACGATCAATGCGTCTAAAAGAGGGAGGTGCATACTACATGAAAGTCTCACTATGGTCATTTCACATCTATTGTCTCAATCACATTCGAATAAGAAACAGAAATAGAGAACAGTAAGATAAAGCAGTAAGGCGTCCCAAACGCTCAGTCAAAGTGTCTTGATATCTGGTTTTAAAACATAGCCAGATTGTAGCAAATGTACACAATTGTTATCAGCTGCAGTCTGACTTAATTACAATATGCAAAAGTAAGTGCAAGACAATCGACTAACATGTCGGTGCCAAACGGCAAAGTATTAAGTAAATAACAAAACGAGTGGGGAAGTAAGAAACCCACTCGAGTCATCCTGCGATCATCCCTCTAGTATGACCATCTTGGAGGTAGAGTAAGTAAGCTGAGTCCTCGGGAATCGGCTCTAAATCTGGCCATGCAAAACCAGAGAGGTAGACCTCTAATAGCAAGTACCACAAGGAAGCACGATATGAGGAATTAAAACCAGTAATAAGAGAATATGATAAGTAGATCTCTGCTTGCCACTGGGATTCACATAACATCACGACACTTCGAACCAACCTCCAAACCAAACAAGGACAGAAGTTGGCCCGTCATGCCCTGACATTCTGATGATCTCAGTTAGGTAATAGAGTAGGTACAGTACACAAACAAATCAATTTAAACAGCCATGCAACTACGGCTGCTACTGTGAGTTTTCAGTTATCCTGAAATTATGCAATAAAGGATTCCTCAGTTTTACTGTGCAAGCAAGGCTAGTTTACCCAGTCAATCAATTGTGCCAATCATAAATTAGACGAGTCCCAGCGGGACACCGTCATCAATATACAATATACAATAGATATAACCAGATACCGCTCCCTGCCCGTGTGGCAGATTTGCAGTATCTGTGGGGACCAACCGGCCTGTCGGGCACTACTAGTCCCAAGAGGACTGCCATGTAAGAACTCAGGAATCCATTCTCTCTATGCAATCATTATTTTATTTAACTTAATAGTCTCTACGTTGAGTGAAATCTCATGCCGTGGATCATGGTCATTCAGAATGAGTACTTTCGTACGGGGTACGATATGCACAACTCTACAACGATGTCTGTGCGGTTAGGTTGTAGGTCTTACATAGCGTAATGCAACAATCCAAACTAACCACGGAATAATCATGCCTTAACCATAAAGTACACATGCGGCTTTTGTAGAAAAATAGATAAATAAATAAATTGAAGCCTGCATGTGTGCCTATATGTCAATATTCGGGATCGGTCAATCGATTATAATAGTTCATAGTTAATATGAACGTGTCTCATTCATTCAATTCAATAAGACGACTAGCCAGTCTTTAGTTCCAACTAGGAACGCATGATCAATTATTAGTCAAGTAACAGTCCGGGTCAATTCATGACAAGGCATAAAAGTCAAATTAGTATTAAGTATGGTCGAGTCCATAACTAGTATAAAATAGTTGGTAACATATTCTTGAAGCCAAGAAAAAGATCTACAAATTTTATGTCGGAAGTTGGGAAGAAATTCTAGCCACAATTCAGTCAAAATAGGACATATGACAGTCAGAAAAACCAAAATAGACATATGCGGCCTATTCTGCGACATGCATGCGGCCTAACTGCGACATGCGGCATACGCGACATCATATGCGGCTACTGCGACATGCGCCTCATGTAACATGCGCCTACTGCGACATGCGCCTCTGCGGCTCATTCGCGACACCATATGCGGCTACTGCGACATACGCCTTATGCAACATGCGTCTACTGCGACATCATATGCGTCTACTGCGACATGCGCCTCTGCGCTCAACTGCGACATCATATGCGCTACTGCAACGCCTCATGCGGCTCAACTGCGACATCATATGCGCCTACTGCGATATGCGCCTCATGCAGCTCAACTGCGACATATGCGCCTACTGCGACATACGCCTCATGCAACATGCGCTACTGCGACATCATATGCGCCTACTGCGACATGTGCCTCATGCGGCTCAACTGCGACATCATATGCGCCTACTGCGACATGCGCCTCATGCGGCTCAACTGCGACATCATATGCGCCTACTGCGACATGCTCCTCATGCTGCGATGAATTCAGAACGAACAAAAAATACTGGCCATAACTTCCACAATAAATCGAAATAACTTTTCAAAAGCCAAACTTTAGTAGAATTAAATCTCTACAACATGGAAACACTTATTTCGAAAACAACAATATTGATAGATCAAACCCTAAATTCATATAAAAACCCAAAACTTAAAACTTAGATCTACACCCAACCATCCATGGAAATCAAAACTTCAAGACCTAAACTTGTAGAGGAAGAGAAGATGAACAACATAAACTAAAAATAAATAGGGATGCATGAAATCCCTCATGGTGTGCAAGATGTACTTGCCTCACAAGTGGGTTAGGATTTGGTGGAGGAGTAAATGTGAATGAATGAAGAGAGAGAATGAAAGAAGAACTTTTATATCAAGTCAAGGGATCTCTACCATTCGTTCTCTCCACCAAATCCAAGCCATCCATTCCTTTCCATGTTGAATGAAACCACACCAAGTTGGTTACCATGAATCGAAATGAACCAAGAGCCAAGAAAAAGCAAAAATAAAAAATACAGAAAAATTAATAAGCGCGAAATTGAAGAATTTAAATACAGAACAAATGCATGATAAATTGAATAAATACATTCAAGAAGTAAACGATAAAATCTATTCGGGAACGGGGAGTGACATCTCTACCCTCCTTAGAAAAATTCTGTCCTCGGAATTTCAGATCCAAGCAGGACAGAAATGTCAGAGCTAGACTAATCTAAGTACAAGTAATTGGAGCAAGAAATCGTTTTACGATGTCAGCAGCAAGTAAACTATCTATGTTTAACAATCTACGACATCAAGCAATTCTACTCATAAGGTGACAAGCATGAGAGTTAAAACAATCAAGGTATACAGAGAGAGATACACCTTGGAGTCAAACAGGTGCGGATACCGTGATCGGATATCATCCTCACGTTCCCACGTTGACTCCCCTAAAGAGTGATGACCCAAGCAACCCGGACAAGGCTAATTTCGGTTCTTGAGTATCTTCTTCTTCGGTCCAAAATGGACACAGGCTGTTCCTCGTAAGACAGGTTGGTACCAACAACCAGCTCGGAATGATCAAGGATATGGCTGGGTCCGATACATACCTTCGCAACTGAGATACATGAAATACGTCATGCACCTCTCGTAACGAAGGTGGAAGGATAAACGATATGCAACATCGTATCCTATCAAAAATAACAAATGGTCCTACGTATCTCGGACTCAACTTCCCGCGAACCCCAAATCTAATGACCCACGGGTAGGTGAGATCCGCAAGAACCGTGGTCCCCAAAGAAAACTCTAGCAGCCTACGATGCTGGTCCGCCCAATGACGATGCCGATCCTGCGCGACTCGAAGCGCTCTCTAATTCCCTTAACCAATTCAACTGTCTGAACAATCATTTCCGGGCCTAACATCTTCCTCTCCCCGATATCATCCATGCTAGTGGCGACCTACACTTCTTCCATATAGGGCTTCGAATGGCGCCATCTGGATACTGGCTTGATAACTGTTGTTATAAGAAAAACTCAACTAAGTGCAGGTGGCTCTCCCAAGATCCTCCAAAATAGGGTACAAGCTCGCAACATATCTTCTAGGGTCTGAATTGTTCTTTCTGATGTCCGTTGTCTGGAGGGGTAAGCCGTGCTAAATCTTAACTTGTGTCACGCCCAGAACCAGAATACTGGAGAGCGGAAGAATGACTCAGCCAGCTACGTATTACGGTAGATAACGTATAATACGATCAATGCTGTCTAACCAGACGAGGGGGTACATACTACATAAAGGTCTTACTATGGTCATTACACATCTATTGTCTCAATCATTCAAGCAAGAAACAGTATAGAGAAATGTAAGATAAAGCAGTAAGGCGTCCCAAATGCTTAGTCAAAATGTTCTTGAGATCTGACTTTACAAAATATAGCCAGATGATATAGCAAGTATACACATTGTTATCAGCTGCAGTCTGACTTAATTACAATCATATAAAAGTAAGTACAAGACAATCCGACTAACATGTCGGTGCCAAACGGCTAAGTATAAAGGTAAATAACAAAACGAGCGGTGAAGTAAGGGACCCACTCGAGTCCTCCTGCAATCATGCCTCTAGTATTGACCATCTTGGAGGTAGAAGTAAGTTGGATCCTCGGGAATCGGCTCTAATCTGGCCATGCAAAACCAGAGAGGTTAGACCTCTAATAGCAAGTACCACAAGGAAGGACGATATGAAGGACATACACCAGTAAGTAAAAGAATATAATAATAGATCTCTGCTTGCTACTAGGATTCACATCACATCACGACACTTCGAACCAACCTCCCAACCAAACAAGGACAGAAGTTGGCCCGTCATGTCCTGACATTCTGAGCATCCCAGTTAGGTAACAGAGTAGTACAGTACACAAACAAATCATCTTGAACGGCCAAATCAAATTCTACGGCTTGCTATTATGAGTCCCAAGTTATCCTGGAATTATGCAATTAGGGATTCCTCAGTTCTTACTATGTGCAAGCAAGGCTAGTCTATCCAGTCGATCAATTGGCCCATGCATGAATTAGACGAGTCCTAGCAGGACGCCCGTCAATATACAATATACAATAATAATAAAAGCAGATACTGTTCCCTGCCCGTGTGGCAGATTTACAGTATCTGTGGGAACCAGCCGGCCCGTCGGGTACTACTCGTCCCAAGGGGGCTGCCATATAAGAATTCGGGAATCCATTCTTTCCATGCAATCATTATTTTATTTAACTTAATAGTCTCTACGTTGAGTGAAATCCCATGCCGTGGATCATGGTCATTCAAATGAGTACTTTCGTACGGGGTACGATATGCACAACTCTATAACGATACCAGTGCGGTTAGGTTGCAGGTCTTACATAGCGTAATGCAACAATCAAATCTAACCACGGTAATCATGCCTTGACCATAAAGTACACATGCCTCTTTTGTAGAAAATAAATAAATAAATAAATAAATAGATTGAAGCCTGCATGTGCATGTATGTCAATATTTCGGAATCAGCCAGTCGATTGCAATAGTTCATAACATGAACGTGTCTCATTCATTTCATTCAATAAGACGACTAGCCAGTCTCTTAGTTCCAACTAGGAACGCATGATCAATTATTAGTCAATGTCAAAATCATTATCAATGGTTACAAGACATGAAAGTCATCAATATTACATGGGGTCGAGCCTATAACTCCTCAGAATTAAGTTCTAGTCATACTGGGTATCCATGGATTAATCAAGACACATGACACATTCTACACAACAATCCATATTTACAATATTAACATGTCATGACTTATCAAGTTCATGCAAAAAGGCGTAAGGATATAATAGAAGAATTATCATGCCATCATTAAATGAATAATTATAAGACAATTAAAACACCCAGGTCAAGAAGTCACGCCAACAAATCTATGCTAAGGCCAAAAGTCACGCAAGAAGTCTATGCTTAAGACCAACAAGTCACGCTAAGTCTAGCTGGGGTGAGCGTGGAAAATGGGCGTGAATAGTGAGCGTGAAAAGTGATACACGCTGGCAAGCGTGAGCGTGAAAAGTCACGCAAGCAAGCACAGCGTGAGCGTGAAGGGAAATTCACGCAGACTCTAGTGAGCGTGAAAAGGTGACAAGAAATCTACGCACGCAAGGATGTGCGTGACTAAAATACACGCACGCTCATGGATGTGTGCGTGACTGAAAATACACGCACGCTCATGAGAACGTGAGCGTGACTAAAAATACACACAGACACGTACAGACGTGTGCGTGACTAAAAATACACGCAGACACGTAAAGACGTGTGCGTGACTGAAAATACACGCAAACACGTAAAGACGCGTGCGTGACTGGGCTGATGTTTTACGCGAGCACGTAAGAACGTGTGCGTACAACATTTCCCGAACTCCAAGTACTATGGAGCCTTCGCTCCGGTGCCAGAGAAATACACCCAAAGTTGATGGACTAAGAACCCATGAACAGCTGAAATACTACAACTTAGATCTAGAGAAAACCAGCCGTAGAAATCAAAAATGCTAAGAACTAATCTCTCTTGGAATCACGAGAAGAAGGCAAATGAACCATAAAAATGGGTGATTGAGAAGCAAGTTTGCACTTGCCTACTGCTGCTGCCGGTTAGGTGGAGAAGTAATGAGAGGAAGAAGAAGAAGTAATGGTGAGAATGAAGTAATGAGGAGAGAGAAAGAGATGGAAGCTTTAAATAGGAAGATGGTGGTAGGTGGGAGTTGGGCCGGGTTCTATGGGTCGGGTTGCACGGGTCCAACAAGGCTAACCCGAAAGTAAAACTAAAGCAGGAATTAAAATACAGGAAATAAAATTGCAGAAATATAATTACAGAAATAAAATTGCAGGAAATAAATTGCAAAAAATAAATTAACATGAAAATTAAAGAGCAGCTAATTAATTAACATGAAAATTTAAAGAGCAGATAATAGAATTGCAGAAAAATAAAGTGCAGAAAATAAAATGCAAATAATTAATTAACATGAAGTTATAGGAATTTAATACAGGATACTACATGATAAATACTAAATAAATACATTCAGACAATATACATATTAAAATACGCATTCTGGGAACGGGGAGTGACAACTTGGTACCCAGACTATGATGTAAGCTCTTCCAGAAATGTGATATAAAGTGGGTATCTCGGTCTGACACTATGCTGACGGGGACTCCATGCTGCTTGACTATCTGCTGCATATACAACTCTGCCAACTTTTCTGTAGGTTGCCCTACTCTGAAAGAAAGAAAGTGTGCCACCTTTGTAAGCCGATCTACTATCACCCAAATAGCATCTTTACCACTTGGTGATCTCGGTAAACCGGTCACAAAGTCCATTGTGATGTGTTTTCCACTTCCATTCCGGGATAGGAAGTGGTTGCAATAACCCAGCGGGCCTCTGCTGTTCTGCCTTCACTTGCTGACATACCAAGCAACGGAAAACAAATCTAGCTATCTTCTTCTTCATCCCGTTCCACCAGAAGTGCTGCTTGATATCTTGGTACATCTTGGTCCCTCCAGGGTGTATAGAATATTGAGAACTGTGAGCTTCTGTCATAACCTCCTGTCTGATATCTCCACTAGGCACACATAGGTGTGATCCAACCTAAGCGTACCATCTTCATGAATTTGCATCTCCTTTCTGAGTCCTGACTCACATTCTGCTCTAAGCTTCTGAATCCTTGGGTCTTGTGCCTGAGCTACCTTGATCATTTCTACCAAGTCGGATTGAACTTGTAAACTTGTTAGAACTCCTACATCACTAGAAGTATAACCTCGATGCCAATCTCCTGAAGGTCTTCTAAAATATGCCTCTGTGTTGTCAACATAAATACGCCGCCTCTCCTGCTAAGAGCGTCTGCTACCACATTAGCCTTGCCTGGATGATACTGAAGCTCCACGTCGTAATCCTTGATCAACTCCAACCATCTTCTTTGTCTCATGTTCAGCTCCTTCTGAGTAAAAATGTACTTCAGACTTTTATGATCTGTGTACATGTCTACTCGATCACCATATAAGTAATGCCTCCATAGCTTCAAAGCAAACACTACTGCCGCCAACTCCAAGTCATGAGTTGGATAATTCTTCTCGTGGTCTCGGAGCTGCCTAGATGCATATGCTATCACTTTCCCATGCTGCATGAGGACACATCCAAGTCCTTTACCTGACGCATCACAATGAACGGTAAAGCCTTCGGGTCCAACTGGCAATGCAAGAATAGGCGCTGATATCAATTTCTGCTTCAGATTCTCAAATGATGCCTGGCATTCTGCCGACCAGACGAATGGTACATCCTTCCGTATCCAAGCGGGTCATAGGTGCTGAAAGCCTTGCAAAGTCTGATACGAACCTTCTGTAATATCCTGCCAATCCCAAGAAACTTCGTACATCAGCTACGGTCTTGGGTACTGGCCAACTCTCTACTGCTTCTACCTTCTTGGATCCACTGCTACTCCAGCTCCTGATATGATATGACCCAAAAATGAAATGTGATCCGACCAAAACTCACACTTGCTGAGCTTGGCATACAACTGGTTCTCTCTCAGAACCTGTAACACTTTTCTGAGGTGGTCTTCATGCTCCTCTTCACTGACATAATATACGAGAATGTCGTCAAGAAATACAACGACAAACTGATCTAAGTATGGCATAAAGATGCGGTTCATAAAATCCATAAATATTGCTGGAGCATTGGTCAAACCAAACGGCATTACTAAGAATTCATAATGCCCATACTTCGACCTGAATGCTGTCTTGGGAATATCCTCCTTCCAAACCCTCACTTGATGATACCCTGAACGAAGATCTATCTTGGAGAAAACTCTAGCTTTGCTCAACTGATCAAATAAGTCGTCGATCCTGGGTAGTGGGTACTTGTTCTTCACTGTTGCCACGTTAAGCTTCCTGTAGTCAATGCACAATCTAGATGACCCATCCTTCTTCCCCACAAGTACCACTGGTGCTGTCCATGGTGATATGCTAGCTTGGATGAACTTTTTCTCCTTCAGTTCCTCTATGTGCTGATATACCTTGGCCTGCTCGGAATCTGCCATTCTATAAACTCGATCTGATATCGGTTTAGTTCCAGGTGCCAATTCTATACTGAACTCAATATCTCTAATCGGTGGTAGCCCTGGAAGTTCTTCGAAAAATACGTCTAAAAATTCTTCAACTACCTTCGGAACCTGAACTTCTTCCATTGCCGTTATTACTCCCTGCTCTTGTTGAGTTGCCTCTGATCTGACTAAGGTGAATTTTTTTATGCCTGAAATATCAAAAGATACACTCCCTCTACGATAATCTATCGTCACATGACTGTCTTTCAGCCAGTCCATGCCTAAGATAACGTCGAAATTTCCAACAGGAAATTCTATCAACCGGGCGGGTAAGGAATGCCCGTAAACTACAACGCTACACGCTAGAATAACTCTACTAACTCCTACGAGCCCATTGCCAGTGAGTATATTCAACCTCCCTGGCAATTTCTCGAACTCCATTCCTCGCCGTGTCGCAAATTGTGCAGATATAAATGAGTGTGATGCTCCTGAATAAAACAATGCTACTGCGGGATATGAGGCGATGAGAATGTTACCTGCCACAACATCTCCCGATGCTAATGCCTCCTCCAAGGACAGAGTGAATGCCTGTCCTCGACCTCCTTGTTGGTTCCCATGTTGCGGCCTAGCCTAGTGCTGCTGCTGGCCCCTGCCTTGATGATGCTGGGGTGGTCTATGCTGGTATTGCTGCATCGGCGGTCCCCTGCTGCCGAAACATCTGAGCTGTGGCATTAACGGACGCTGGGCCAATGGTCTCACTGCCACTGCGGGTCCTCGATACTGTCCTGCCTCTGGTACCGGCAGAGCAGGAAACTGATGTACTGGTCCTCCTGACCTCAAATTCATGGGACATGTGGTAACCCGATGATCTGAATTTCCACATATCAAACACAGTCTGTTCAATGCCCGACACACATCTCTAGTGTGCCCCATCTTCCCACAATAAGTGCAGCCCGCTGGGGGTTGCTGATTTCTTCTGTTGCTGCTGCTGCCTGGGTGGTGGTGCTGGCCCTCGCATTGCCACATCGTGAATACGAATGCCAAGGGATGGTGCTGTTGTTCGGGGCGCTGCTCCCCCTCCTCCTTCAATCTGACTGTGAGATCTCTTCTGATCTCCAGTCCTCGTCGTGACTCTGAATGGTGATCATGCCTTCGGGTTGCCGTCAATACTTCATCAAAGGTCTGGTAATTGTGTCCCTCTATCAATTGCAAGAGCTCAAGGTGAAACCCTTTCTGGAACCTCATAGCCCTCGGGCTCTCTGTTGCTACCATCTGGGGCAAACCTGCTCAATCTGCAGAACTCCGCTGCATAGGCATCTACCGTCTTGCCGGCCTGCTTGAGGTTGATAAACTTCTGTTGTAGCTCAAACTGTGCCACAACTCCATAGTACTTGGTCTTGAATCTTGCGGTAAAATCCCAAGCAACAGGACGTCTGATGCCCACTTCCTCTGATTTCCACCAATCACGTGCGAGATCCTGAAGTAACAACTTCACTTGATCCACACGTTTTTCTGCCGGCACCTTAGCTGCTGTCAGAATAGCCTCAATATCCTTAAGCCATGCATCTGCTGAGATGGCATCCTCCGTTCCTTCGAAACGACGGAAGTTGAACTTGCAAAACCTGGCTGATGCTCCGGAATCTTGCCTCGCCCCTCTTCCAATGCCGTCTGCAACCCTTGGTTGAGTAGTACGTTCTGCTTGTAACTGAGCGTGCATGCGCTGCTGGGCTAACATCTGATGTTGCTGAGTAGCCATCATCCCTCTCATGATCTCCAGAAGGGCTGGTGTGTCTACTTCCACAGGGATAGATGGAACTGTTGGTGGTGGTGGAACATCTGGATACTGCGGTCCAGCTGCTTCCACTATTACTTCTTCTTGGATGGTCTCTTGGGTTAGTACGGCCCTTGTTGCTGATCAACATGGTCAGGTTGTCCGTGTTGCCCTTGTTGTTGTTGCCCAGTCCTGACAGATGCGGACGAGGTGCCCCTAAGAAAAGGGACAAGATAACAATCAACGATCGGACAGGAAAGATCAATGAAGTCAAAGGATACCGGAATGTCAAGCTAGAGTCGAGAGTAACGAATCATGAGATCAAGGGAGAACATGTGTGATTGAGACATCCTAAATTAAAAACACCCCACAAGTCTGAAATCAGACCTGCATGGGCCACCACTAAAACCTTGTCACGCTCCAGAACCAGAATACTGGAGAGCGGGGGAATGACCAGCCAGCTACGTATTACGGGTAGATGAATACCGTAATACGATCAATGCTGTCTAAAAGATGAGGGGGTGCATACTACATGAAAGTTCACTATGGTCATTTCACATCTATTGTCTCAATCATTCGAATAAGAAACAGAAATAGAGAACATAAGATAAAGCAGTAAGGCGTCCCAAACGTTCAGTCAAAATGTTCTTGATATCTGACTTTACAAAACATAGCCAGATGATGTAGCAAATGTACACAATTGTTATCAGCTACAGTCTGACTTAATTACAATTATGCAAAAGTAAGTGCAAGACAATCCGACTAACATGTCGGTGCCAAACGGCAAGGTATTAAGTAAATAACAAACGAGTGGGGAAGTAAGGATCCCACTCGAGTCCTCCTGCGATCATCCCTCTAGTATTGACCATCTTGGAAGTAGAAGTAGTAAGCTGAGTCCTCGGGAACCGGCTCTAAATCTGGCCATGCAAAACCAGAGAGGTTAGACCTCTAATAGCAAGTACCACAAGGAAGCACGATATGAGGAATTAAAACCAGTAATAAGAGAATATGATAAGTAGATCTCTGCTTGCCATTGTGATTCACATAACATCACGACACTTCGAACCAACCTCCCAACCAAACAAGGACAGAAGTTGGCCGTCATGTCCTGACATTCTGATGATCTCAGTTAGGTAACAGAGTAGGTACAGTACACAAACAAATCAATTTAAACGGCCATGCAACTACTACGACTTGCTACTGTGAGTTTCCAGTTATCCTGGAATTATGTAATAAAGGATTCCTCAGTTCTTACTATGTGCAAGCAAGGCTAGTTTATCCAGTCAATCAATTGCACCAATCATGAATTAGACGAGTCCCAGCGGGGCACCCGTCATCAATATACAATATACAATAGATAATATAACCAGATACCGCTCCCTGTCCGTGTGGCAGATTTGCAGTATCTGTGGGGACCAACCGGCCTGTCGGGCACTACTAGTCCCAAGAGGACTGCCATGTAAGAACTCAGGAATCTATTCTCTCCATGCAATCATTATTTTATTTAACTTAATAGTCTCTACGTTAAGTGAAATTCCATGTCGTGGATCATGGTCATTCAGAATGAGTACTTTCGTACGGGATACGATATGCACAACTCTACAACGATGTCCGTGCGGTTAGGTTGTAGGTCTTACATAGCGTAATACAACAATCCAAACTAACCACGGAATAATCATGCCTTAACCATAAAGTACACATGCGGCTTTTGTAGAAAAATAGATAAATAAATAAATTGAAGCCTGCATGTGTGCCTGTATGTCAATATTCGGGATCGGCCAATCGATTATAATAGTTCATAGTTAATATGAACGTGTCTCATTCATTCAATTCAATAAGACGACTAGCCAGTCTCTTAGTTCCAACTAGGAACGCATGATCAATTATTAGTCAAGTAACAGTCGGGGTCAATTCATGACAAGGCATAAAAGTCAAATTAGTATTAAGTATGGTCGAGTCCATAACTAGTATAAAATAGTTGGTAATATATTCTTGAAGCCAAGGAAAAGATCTACAAATTCTATGTTAGAAGTTGGAAGAAATTCTAGCCACAATTCAGTCAAAATAGGACATATGACAGTCAGAAACAACCAAAATAGACATATGCGGCCTATTCTGCGACATGCATGCGGACTAACTGCGACATACGGCATATGCGACATCATATGCAGCTACTGCAACATGCGCCTCATGTAACATGCGCCTACTGCGACATGCGCCTCATGTGGCTCATTCGCGACACCATATGCGGCTACTGCGACATACGCCATGCAACATGCGCCTACTGCGACATCATATGCGCCTACTGCGACATGCGTCTCATGCGGCTCAACTGCGACATATATGCGCCTACTGCGACATACGCCTCATGCAACATGCGCCTATTACGACATGCGCCTCATGCGGCTCAACTGCGACATGCGCCTCATGCGGCTCAACTGCGACATCATATGCGCCTACTGCGACTACGCCTCATGCAACATGCGCCTACTGCGACATGCGCCTCATGCGGCTCAACTGCGACATCATATGCGCCTACTGCGACATACGCCTCATGCAACATGCGCTACTGCGACATCATATGTGCCTACTACGACATGCGCCTCATGCAGCTCAACTGCGACATCATATGCGCCTACTGCGACATACGCCTCATGCAACATGCGTACTGCGACATCATATGCGCCTACTGCGATATGCGCCTCATGCGGCTCAACTGCGACATCATATGCGCCTACTGCGACACGCCCTCATGCGGCTCAACTGCGACATCATATGCGCCTACTGCGACATGCTCCTCATGCTGCAGATGAATTCAGAACGAAAAAAATACTTGGCCATAACTTCTACAAAATAAATCGAAATCTAACTTTTCAAAAGCCAAACTTTAGTAGAATTAAATTCTCTACAACATGGAACCACTTATTTTCGAAAACAACAATGTTTGATAGATCAAAACCCTAAAATTCATATAAAAACCCAAAACTTAAAACTTAGATCTACACCCAACCATCCATGGAATCAAAAACTTCAAGACCTAAATTGTAGAGGAAGAGAAGATGAACAACATAAACTAAAAATAAATAGGGATGGATGAAATCTCTCATGGTGTGCAAGATGTACTTGTCTCTCACAAGTGGGTTAGGGTTTTGGTGGAGGAGTAAATGTGAATGAATGAAGAGAGAGAATGAAAGAAGAACTTTTATATCAAGGTCAAGTGGATCTCCACCATTCATTCTCTCCACCAAATCCAAGCCATCCATTCCTTTCCATGTTGAACGAAACCACACCAAGTTGGTTTACCATGAACCGAAATGAACCAAGAGCCAAGAAAAAGCAGAAAATAAAATACAGAAAAATTAATAAGCGCAAAATTGAAGAATTTAAATACAGAACAAATGCATGATAATGATAAATATTGAATAAATACATTCAAGAAGTAAACGTATAAAATATTATTCTGGGAACGGAGAGCATATATATATATATATATATATATATATATATATCCGGGGGTTGTGGCCGCCTGTTGGTAGCGACGAGGGTCCCCGGGCGGGAGGTCGGGTTCGAACCCCTCCTTAGGCGCAGCGCCTAAGTTCTAGTAAAAAGGACACTATATATATATATATATATATATATATATATATATATATATATATATATATATGAAGTTTTTGTTATAAAAATACCCTCGTCTATGTTTATTAATCAAATTGTTCACTAAATTTAATATGGATAATTATGTTATTACCTATAGGAAAAAAAAGAAATTAAAGTTGTTATTTGCTCTTTCCAATATTATAAAATACGTGCAAAGTTGTGTGGTGTGTGTGTGTGTGTGTGTGTGTGTGAACTCTTTGCTCATATCCCATATCAAAGAAGTAAGAAGCCCAAATAAAATTTAAAAGAATAGAGCAATAATAATATGCCTCTACTACACGGACATAATTAACAGAGCTTACTTTCATGTGGCTGAGATCTCCATGAGTAGTCGGGGATCAAATTTATGTGGGCTGCTAATGAAAACATAGCTTAGTATAACTTAGAATATTTGGCCCGTTTGGCGTCTTGGTCCAAAATTTTAGAATTTGATAGCTTGAGGTTACGTACCGTGTTTATTTTTAAAAATAAAAATAATACTATAAGACCAACTCCAACCCAAGTCCTCAAACGTCAAATCGAGGGTATTTCCTCAAAATCCATCTCCAACAAAGTCCAAAATTGAGAGAATTTTTTCAAATTTTTTTTTGAGGGAAGGAGGATGGATCCTCAAATTTGAGGATCCATTATTCATGACCATTTTGCCCTCCAAGTTGTATTTAATTACTGATATATCCTACATATGTTAAACACTAAACTTAATTAACTTACCATATTTTCTAATTTATAATTATAAATAATATAATAATTATGCTATTAAAATATTCTTATTGATATCTTCAAATATAATCTAATGTTGAATATATTTGTTGTTAGTTTTTTTTTATAAGATTCGTTTGATTAATAAAATAATATTTAAATAATTTGGCAGAAAATAATCGAATAGCTGTAAACTTTTAAAAATTAAAATACAAACATAAATAGTACATCGAAATTTAAAATAACGCAACCGATAATGTAATATTAAATAATATAAAATTATCTATAAATATTATAAAATAACATTAATGTATATGATTCTATAAAATAGTTGTATAAATATAAATAATATTATTATTAAATAATAATAAATAATGTAAAATATATAATATTATCTCCGTAAATAATTTTAATAATATAACATTAATGTATATATATTAAATAGTGTGAAGAAATAATTTATGAATATTAATGGTTGTTTATTGTTGAGGGTTGATGGATTGTAGATGTAAAATTTTGAGGATAGCATAATATAGGAATATTTTTTTTTGAGTCTAATGAGATAATTTTTAAGGATGGGTTTGGATCTAAAAACATTCACGTAGGCAAATGAACAGTGATTTAGAGACCCAAACTCTGATGTCGATCATTTTCGAGACCAAATCCTAATTTTATCTTATTTATTTTTGATTTCTAGTGAACCCTTCTATACTTTGATTTTATGCGTCACAGTTTCTCTTGGGCTCTTTGACCCCACTCTCATCATTTATTCAATGAAAGGAATAATATGCTTCCATTTCGATTCAAATTCGGACGTTTGGGACGGATGCCTCGACCTCAATGACTTTGACTAGAGGTGATTGTCGAAACATGTTTCATGGATCAAAGTTTGGGATAATTTTTATGTGTGTGAGACACATGTATTTAATGGATTAATATGTCTGTCATGTGTTATCAATAATCAATCATTCAAATCATAAACATAAGGTAACTATTCCTAATCGTCGGCTTGATTGGAGTCAATGTTGTAAAAATCGGATCGGACCGGTGGTTGGACCGGGTACAACCGGTTGAAGCCAAAAATCGGTCCGTTCGACTAAAATCGAGTCTTTTAAAGAATCGTCGATTTTTTGTCAAAATCGGGTTTAACCGGTGAACCGGCCGAACCGGTTACAATTGAACCGGCCAATTTTGGTTATTTTTCATTGTAAAAAATTCAAAATAAATTATTATGTAAAATTTGGACCATTTGATTTTTTATTTGGTTTTAATCGATCTTATAGTTGTAAAATTAAACCGAACTAACATACTTATATCAAACCAACCTAAACCAAGAAGTAAATATGAATATTTTACCTATTTGAACTAAACTAAACAAGTCTATTGAACTCAAATTGAACCGGTTAAATTCAGGTCCGACCTATACGAAAAAATTTGATTCGACCATCGGTCGTTTTCAATGTTTTTAAAACATTGATTGGAGTTTTATATAGTTGTATGAAATAAAAATACTGTATAATATCACTCTTCACAGTCACAACATGGAGGAGAGAGACACTGGTAGATTAATCTATCAAAGGACAAGACAGCTAAATAATTGATGGTAGCATTGAAAGTTTGGCAAATTATTTGGTTGATGCCCACACCTACCAATTTCAAAAAAAAAAATGTTATGGTTGTGTGGTTGGTGCATTGGATGGGGGTAGTTAGCACTCTGCACTACTGGAGAGCCCCAACTACCCATCCATCTCTCTATATTTGTATACGCCAATCCCCATCCTCCTCTCTCTATATATGTATGTTATGTTCTTTCAATCTTCAACCATTCTTCTTCCTTCAAGTTCTCATTCTACTCTCATACATACATAGATCAGTAGTAACTATTCAACATATATCATAATCTTCATTTTTTTTTTTTTTTCAAATGCTCTTCAATTTTCATATGCTTATGGCTTTTATGTTTAATGTGATGCATATATATATATGAATATGCAGTGAGTTCTGAGATGGTGATGGTGGATGCAATCCCTTTTCCTCCTCAAATCACCACCACAAAGCCTTTAGCTCTCTTTGGCACTGGTGACCATTCATTTCATATCTCTTCTTTTTGGTTGTTGGGATGTAGTTAAGTTGAGATGTCCTTGAACTCTTTTTATCATCATTTATAGAAGAATATGATAGCTATGTTTGTTTGGAGGAGTCCTGCGTGCGAGCATACTGTGTCGCATCGGACACAAACATGGTATGACACGATACCGACATAGTTGAAATGTACTTTAGAATGTCTGTATTGTTTTGTGCCCAATATGTGTCCGACACGATGGGACACGGAAGTGACACCAGTGTGGGTGACACGTCCATACAAAAGGGTACTGCCAGAAAATATTGTTGATCTCCAAATATTGTTTAATAACTGATTAGTCTCTTTCTTGAGAAAAAATTTACAGGCCAGAAATTGAAAGATGAGTTTTAGTTGTAAATACGAGGAGGGGTGCATTTAGAGGTGTGTTTCGGACCGGGCCTTGACTGGGATTGACCGGTTCTGGGCCGGGTCGGACTTAGTCCGAAGAGGAGACTTGTCGGGCTGGGTCTGAATTAGTGAAACCTAAATCCAGTTCGAACCGGATAGGAAGTGGGCCGGACTTGACCGTGCTCGGCCCGGTTAAAAAAAGCTTAAAAATAAATAAATGGAAAAAAGAAAACTTTATTAAAAAAAAGGTCTTGTGCTTTGGGCTTTGGGTTCGGTAGCCATTTTTATAAAGGGCTTGGACTTTTAGGTACAAATATTTCTTTGACGCCATTTTGTTACATACATTATTGTACAAATTTTTAAGGCCAAATATAATATGTACAAACATTAAAAGGTCAAAAAATATGATCTTTTTTGAATAACTTCCATATATCCTAATACTTTCTATATTAGCTATTATTAATTTTATTGCATATATTAGACTATCCATAAACACAATAAAAACACTATGATATGATACTAATACTTCCATATTAACTACGGGTAATTTCGTAGGGGGGGGGGTAAAGTTTAATATAATTATAAGAAAGAGGATAGTTTTAACAAAATTACATGAAAAGGGATGATACGACATTGAAGATGGCGCCAGAGGGCCTCCCCCCCTTGGCGACATCTCTGATGGCGCCAGAGGCCCCCCCTCGGCGCCATCTATGATGTCGCCAGAGTACCATCCCCTCCCCCCTCCCCCCCCTTTTCTCCCTCTTTTCACATGCTCATTATTCTCTCTCTTCCCTCTTTCAAATGCTCATTCCCCCCCCCCCCCCCTCCCCCTTTCATTTGTCCATATCCTCTTTCTCTTCTCCCAATACTAACTTTCTCTTCCCCTATGTAGTTTTCTTCCATGTAATTATGATTTTATTTGCTTTCTTAGATTCCTCACGGGTTGTTGGGAGCAATTGAGGGCCCGAGGCAAATTTTTCTAAATGGGCCCCAAACATAATGTAAAAAAAAGTATAAATAAAATAAAATTTTATTGTAGTCAAGATTTGAACCAAGGACCTCTTAAATACAAGTCTAGCATTGTAACCACTACACCATAATGCTTTTTGTTAAAAAAAGGCACATGATGCATACTAGTTCTATTATAGACAGTTCGTTGGTGCCCCCTTTCGTTAGGGGGCTCTGGACCGTCGTCCGGCCTGCCCTGGACCAGGGCCGCCCCTGCAAAGGAAGAAGAACTGAAGAGCTAGTTTTCTCCTATGTAGTTTTCTTCCTCTATGTGAATTTATGTTCTCCCACTCTTGTCCTCTTATATACATCTACTTGCACTCCAACAACCGTGAGGAATCTAAGAAAGCAAATAAAATCATAATTACATGGGAGAAAACTACATAGGGGGAAGAGAAAGTATTGGGGGGAAGAGAAAGAGGATATGGACAAATGAAAGGGGGGGGGGGGGGGGAATAATGAGCATTTGAAAGAGGAATGAAGAGAATAATGAGCATGTGGAAAGAGGAAGAAAAAGGGGGGATGGTACTCTGGCGACATCATAGATGGCGCCGAGGGGGGAGGGGGGCCTCTGGCGCAATTTATTACATAATAAAAAAAAAAAAAAATGTTGCATAATAAGTTGCTTATAATTATTTGAAGAAAATATTTTATAATTTACCAACTTTTATCATGCTATTTTTTTTCCTTTTTTGAAAAGTCAAATATTTGTAATGAATTTTTTTTTGGGGTTAATTTTTTTTCTTTTTGATATAAAATTAGATATTGTAAATAATTAATATTTATACCATTATAGTTTTATAAAGTAAAATTAATAGTGGGAAGAGACATGATAATGGATACTATATATTTATTATGATAGTGGTATTAATGATGGTAATAGGTATTAATTGTATTATAATTTTGCCCACACTATCAATTATATTTTAAATTAATCAAATAAGGTAAGTTAAGGATATTTTAGGAATCTTGAAAGTTTCACGGTAAAGCCTTTCAAAAAAATTTATTATATAATAGATAGATTAAAGTGAAGTTAGTATTTGTGTAAATGACTTGAACTTAACTAGCTATACATGGGATTTAAAATAATTACATTGATTGTAGTTAAATACTTAGTTAACTCTCGTGCTTTGAATGACAGCCAATTAATTGTCATATTTTTTGAATAACTATCATATATGCTAGTAGTTTTCATATTAGCTACCATTAATTTTATGTAATTAGATATGCATATAATGGTTTGTCTATAAGTAAATACAATGACATGGTAATACTTTCATATTATTATATTAGAGTAATTTTAGAGTATATGATAATATTTTTGAGAAAAAGAGAAGAGTGATAAACTATAAAAAAAAATTAGAGTATATGATAATATTACAAGCCTATGTAATATTAATTTCCTCGGTTAGTTGTAGAAACATTACAAATGATGACATTCCCTCTTCTGTTCTCTCGCATTTTTAGAATATATTAGATTTGTTATAACGTTTGAATATATATATATATATATATTCCTCAGTTGCCATGTATTTATGACTTTAATTCCTTGTTGCAGGTCTTACAGATGTCGAAGTCCATTTCCTTCAAATCAAGTACAATGCAATCGGGATCTACTTGGAAAAACTGTTGTTGAACATCTGGGGAATTGGAAGGGAAAGGAGGGCAGTGACCTTGCCGAGGACGACGGCTTTTTCGAGGCAGTAGCCTCAGGTGAGAAACGAGACGGAGAAGAATACGACACGAAGAGATCGATACAGACACAATTGGCGCGGACACGACGCCGTATAATTCTGTGTTAGCTTAACTAGTAGTGGCTTGTGCAGCTCCTGTGGAGAAGTTGATCCGAGTGGTGATCATAAAGGAGATCAAGGGAGCCATGTACGGAGTGCAACTGGAAGGTGGCGTAAGAGACAGGCTGGCAGCTGTTGACAAGTACGAAGAGGAGGAGGAGGAAGCCCTGGAGAAGGTTTCGGAGTTCTTCCAATCCAAGTACTTGAAGCCGGATTCCGTCATCACCTTCCATTCTCTCCGGCGCCGCTCACCGCAGAGGTTACTTAGTCCATTTTTCGTAAAACATTAGGGTTAATTAGCCGCATTGGATTTAGGGGTGAGCATTCGGTTAATTCAGTACAAATCGAACGAATAATCGAATTGGACCGAAAACCGAATAAGCAAACCGAAATCGAACCGAATTGGACCCATAACCGAATCAAACCGAACTCGATTCGGTTTTCGGTTTATTTGGCCCATAACCGAATCAAATTGAACTAAATTAAATTGATTCGTTTTCGATTTATTCGATTTTTTTGGTTTATATTATTTTATATATATATATATATAATATATATATATATATATATATATATATATATATATATATATATATATAAACTAAATTTTCTTTTTGAACCGAAAACGTAATCGAAAACCGAAAACTGAATTTTTTTTGAACCGAATCAAATGTTCGGTTCGTTCGATTTTCGTTCCAAAATCGAATAGTGCTCACTCCTAACTGGATCCCAAATATTCGAAATTAGCGTTTTGGTTCTGAAGATGTCTAGTTTAGAATTTGGGTCGACTTGTACTGAACATCCAAAAGACTTTGGGCTCTAGAAAAATTATTTTATTTATTAACGGATGTTGGATAAAATGGTCAACACGGATCAAGACATCTTTGTGCCCCAAATGCTAATTTCTGAATGTTTTTGGAACCCAAAGTCTAACTGACGTCCAAAACATTGACCGGTGTTACGCATTGATTTTTACAGATATCGTTTGTGACCGCGGGGAAAGGTGAAGCGAAGATCAAGGTAGAGAACGCGAACGTGGTTGAGATGATGCAAAAATGGTATCTGGGCGGGAGTACGGCCCCGTCTCCGTCCACGGTGAAGAGCTTGGCCGAAGGGCTTGCGAAAAAACTAGCAGCATAGGAATTTTCATTTTCGAATGTTTTTACCATGGAGTAAGTACTGTCTTAATAAATATTTGATTTTTTTTTTTTCAAATTAGAGACTGTTTGTTGCCGATAAATAAGTGCTTCTTCCACATTTTGAGTTCACATAGCAAATGATCAGGATTTGGTATGTAAATGATAAGCTGGATTGATGGATGGATATAATTTCCCCAATAAAGCTTGACAGCTCGAAGGCTGAACCAAACGCCAAATCGAGCGCAATGTGTTAGTTTCTGATTGGTCGAAAGATTCCAATAACGCCAACCCTTCTAAAGTTAGGCCAGAAAAATCCGGACATTCAAGTTCGGCCACGTGGTACCGCGGTTTAAACTGCTGTGTAATTTCTCGTATGTTGATAAACAGCTGGTCGATTAGATATTTATTTATCGAGATTGACATCGACAGCCCCAGATTCCCGTTGGCCATCTTGTCCGAATATCTATCTCATCACCACTTGCCATTGGGCCCTATCTATTCTTGTTTGTTTTCATCTATATTGCTCACTGCTCCAATGGAGAAAATATTACCTAAATTAGTAAATAAAAATTAAATGAATTGGAGTATAAAAGAAATGATTCGCTGGGTGATCATGTTCAAAGCGATTTGATACTGTAGATTGTTTTCAGGAACCAACAAGTTCTGACAGAAAACTTTTAGAACGTTTAATTTTCACAATTTGTCCAATCTTGAAGAGTTTGTTATCTGATATAGATGAACTAGTGTAGTTCTTATGAGTATTTGTATTAACTAATACATGTTGTAATTGATTGCACTGAATAAATGACTAATAAGTTGGTGCGGTTAGTTATGTCAGTTTAGAATACAATCAGACTCAAACTCAAACTCGAACCGATAAAAAGTGTCCCTTACCATATGATTCCTTCTAACCGTCATTGATTCATGTTCTACGTAACCATGACTTAATTCGGGAGACACGAGGCACCACTTCAGTGTCTAATAGTGGTGTGCTAAGTGTGCTATCAAAGCACTATTTTGCGTCGGATCTAGACGATTGGAATATATCACCGACTCAAGTGCGATATACTGTCAGTATAGCGATATGCTATTTGGATTTCTTTAAAACCTGTTGGTGTTTTATTCTATGAGTTGTGTGTTCACAACACTCTATTGTTAAAAGATAGTCCCACATCGGAAAATCACACCAATATGTATCTCTATATATTACTTATGAAGGAATAGAGAGATGCACATGGGTTGAGGCCCAATGGAGGGTGCCATGTGGGAGGATTTTACATAGAGGTGAGAATAAGAAACCAACTTTTGGCCAAATGAAAATAGATTTAAATCTATTGGAGCTAAGCCCCGAAGGGACTTAGCGACTCGGACTCGGACTCGGGCTCGGGCTCGGGCTAATGGGCGGATATAGCTTTGAGCGCCGGTGATCTTTCACCCCAGCAGGCTTTCTTCTTCTTCTGTTGCTTTCGAAATATTTCGAAATAATCTTTTTAGATTCTCGTAATACAACATCACCTTCTTTAGGGTGTTGTTGCTGGAAATATTGTCTTTACAATTGTTTCTAAACTTGTGTTTTTTTCATCGATTGTTCGCCAAGGGACTAACAAAACCTTCCATAACTTGGTGGTACCAAATGGTGTACATACTAAATATACCGACATTATACTATTGATACTGATTTATAGTATGTATCGATGTATCAGCCCCTCTAGATTTTTTTCGATTCCTCTGACGACGTCAGTCAACTGAACACGGCATATCTCAAGTTGTGAAATGGGCCGGGCGGCCCGGTGCCCGGCCCGAGCCCGCCCGGCCCGTCGCCTTATTAGCCCGGCCCGGCTCGCGACGAAGCCCGGACCGGCCCAGCCCCCCTGTCCCAGTGGTCCGGGTCGGGCCTCCCCCTCCGAGCCCAAGCCCGGCCCGGCCCGGCCCGGAAAGAAATTTTTTTTTTTTAATGGTTAACGTTAGGCCCGGTAGGCCCGAACCGGCCCGGCCCGGTCTAGCCCGGTCTGAACCATTTTTTTTTTTTATTTTTTTTGAATTGGAGGGGGTATTTTACCAAAATACCCCATAATATAGCTGTTATTAAAACGTTGGAGGGGTATTTTGGTCATTTTCAAGAAAATGACCAAAAAACCACTCCAACAACTCTATTTTGAGGGTAGAGGGGGTCATTTGGCATGGGAAAAATCCTATAAATAGGCCATAAAATTCATTTTTCATACACAATTCACTCATTCAATCTTCATACAATTTTCTCTAAACTAAATCCGGCTTTCCATCAGTTTGCGAAGAAGCTCCCAACCCCGCTCAAGGCTCAAGCTCCGAAATCCGGCGTCCGATTTAATATTTTTTCTTCTCTTTCTCTCTTAAAAATTCAAAATTGTTTTATATTGTTTGATCAAAATTTGTTTGTATTTTTCTTACTCTCTCTCTCCCTCTCTTACTTATTAAATATTACTTACTCTTTTTTTATTTTTCGGGAATTTTTTTTCGGTGTATTTTTCTTCTCTCCCTCTCTTCTAAAAATTTACATTAATTTTTTATAATGGCCGGACAAGGTTCTAACCCACCTACCGGTGATGCCGGAAATACTTATGAATATTATAATACTTATTTTGAGGAAAATATTATTCCTGATGATACTCCTGAAGAATTAGTAGGATCCCCTCCTGAAATTGCGAGTTCCACTCGGAATGTGCCAAAAAGAAAGAAAAAATCAAAGTATTGGGAATTTTTTGTTATTCTTTATCAAACTAATCCCGATAATTCTCTTGTTTTAGATCCGAAAGGAAATCCAATAGCGTACGCGGCACAGTGCAAGAAATGTGCCAACATATACAAATGGAAGACTGGAGGTGGCACGGGTACAATTTCAAGACACTACGAGACCTGCTACGGAAAAGACACAATTTCTGCATCTCAATCTCAAATAAATTTTTCTGGAGGTAGCACGGGATCGTCAATGGGTACGTTTTCTTATTCTGCCGCTCGGCATAAAACTGAGTTTACAAAATATTTGATTTCTGATGAACTTCCTTTCACTGCGGGTGAAAGTGAGAATTTATATGATTATGCCACATCTTCTTTAAATCCTTGTTTTAGTAAAGTGACTAGAGGCGCCGCTAGAAAAGAGACTATTAGACTTTTTCATGAGAAAAAAGCGGCTTTAAAAGAAAGTCTTTTGCATGTTAGTCAAATAGCCATTACTTCTGATATTTGGACAAGTAAGCAAAATTACGCTTACATTTGTATCACAGCACATTACATAGATTCACAATGGATGTTGCAAAAACGCATCATCTGTCTAAAAATATTAGAATTTCCACACACAGGCTCCACAATAGCAGGCGCTATTATAGAACACGTGCGTGAATATGATATTCACCAAAAAATATTTTCTGTTTCATTTGATAATGCTAGTAATAATACTTCTGCCATCTCTTCATTAGCGCTAATATTTCAGCCCATTTTAGAAGGTAGATTAATGCATGTTAGGTGTGCTTGTCATATTATTAACTTAGTAGTAAAAGAATGTCTTGATTATTTTAGCTCACATTTAGATACTCTTAGACAATGTTTACACAGTTTAAACACGTCTCCTTCACGGCAACAACATTTCAAGGCCACATGTCAACATTTTAATATTCGTTTTAGAAGATTTGTAAAGGATGTTCCACATAGATGGAACTCAACTTATTTAATGTTGAAGTCCGCAATTCCCTTTAGAGATCCTATTACATATTATTGTAACACGGATCTCAATTTTGAATTTCAAGTAACTGAGGATGATTGGGAAGTTGCTTCTTCAATTTGTGAATTCTTAGAAATTTTTTACAATGCTACACGTACTCTTTCCGGTGTTTACTATCCAACTTCTTGCTTAGCTTTACAAGAACTTTGTAACATTTCTTTCTTATTTTCTAAATATAGAACTGCCCACCATTTTGCTTACGTTGTACAGAAAATGGAAGCAAAATTCAAAAAATATTGGGGCGATGTACCTTTATTGTATTGCTTGTCTTCAATTTTTGATCCTAGAATCAAATTAGATGGTGTAGATGCATTGTTAGATGACTTTGGAGAGAACATGAATATTGATGTTAGTGGCACAAAAGTAGAAGTTAAGCTAGCTTTGGATAGATTAGTGGTCCGTTATGAAGACAAAGTACCAACTCCCCGCCCAACTCAAGGGCCTAGTAGTAGTAGTAGCTCTGGTTTGGTGTCTAAGTTGACACACGCCAAAAGTATACTACAACGGAAGAAACAAAAACAATCTTCCCAACCGACCCAAGAGTTGTCTTTATACCTTAGTTCTTATGAGGAAGAAGACGATTCTTCCACTCACTTCACCATTTTAGAATGGTGGAAAAAACACGAAAAAAGATATCCTGTACTTTCTATGATAGCACATGATCTACTAATGGTCCCGGTGTCCACGGTAGCATCGGAGTCATGTTTTAGTACAGGTTCAAGAATTTTGAGCAAGAAGAGAAGCCGGTTGCTGCCAGATATCTTGGAAGCATGTGTATGTGTTCAAGACTGGGTCCAAGCCGAGAAAAGAACTCAAAACAAAGTAGATGAAACTGCCGACATCAACGAGCTAGACTTCGAATCGCTTAGAATGGGTGAATCATTTGGAGCGGAGCAAGAAGAATGAGGCAAAGGTATGAATACAAACTTTGATATTTACACTTTGGAGCGGAGTAAGTAAATAATTTTTAAAAGTAAATAATTTAAAAGAAAGTAAGTAAAATATAAGTAAATAATTTTAAAAGTAAGTAAATAATTTTTAAAAGTAAGTAAATAATTTTTAAAATATAAGTAAGTAAATAATTTTTAAAATATAATTTTTAAAATATAAGTAAGTAAATAATTTTAAAAGTAAGTAATATTTTTAAAAGTAAATAATTTAAAATAAAGTAAGTAAAATATAAGTAATTTAAAAAAACTAAATAAATTAAAATTATATTACTTAAAGAAAGTAAGTAAGTAAAATATAAATAATTTAAATTAACAACTCAAACAAACTAAATAAATTTAAAAATATAAAAAAAAACATTTTTTAACTTCGCCTATGCCGGTCCCAAGCCCGGAAAAAGAAGGAGGAAAAAATGTTTAAAATTTATACAAATACTTAAAAAAACTTTAAATAAACTTTATACACTTAGAATAAACTTTATAAATAATTTTATATTTTAAAAATTTAACTTAAACAAATAAGAATATCAATTTTTTCAAATAAAAACTTTATAAACTTTTATACTTTTAACATAAACTTTATCAAATTTTAAAAAAAAAAAAAATTAAAAACCAAGCCCGGACCCGGCCCAACCCAAGCCCGGGCCCGGCCCGCTGGCCCGAACCGGCCCGGCCCAGCCCCTCACCCGCCGGTCCTGTGGGCCGGGCTGGGCTTCGATTTTACTCACCGGGCCGGGCCCGGCCCGGCCCGCTTTCTGATCCGGTCCGGTCTGGGCTTGGCCCGAGCCCGGTTCAGCCCGCCCAATGTGGGCTTCGGGCCGGCCCGGCCCGGCCCGGCCCGTTTAACACCTTGAGCTTGATTTCACTCACCCAATTGAGTTACTGTAGTTGAACTGATGTTTTGATGGAGAGAGTACATGGGCCATGTGATTTGCCAGAGAAAGGGGTCTGCTTGGCTATGTGATTTGTCACAGGAAGGTGGTCCCCACTTACAATATTTCTCTCCCATGCTAGTCTGGCTTCACTCACCTATCCCACCACTTTCTCGTTTCCTCATTTAACATATTTGGGGCTGTTTGGTTTTTCTCTCCGGTGGGGAGCTCCTCTCCATCCCGTTTCTTCCGCGAGCATGGGTAGCGTAGACAGAGCACGGGCGGCGGCGACGGCAGAGAAGATCTGAAATCTGATTATATCATTTTTTTGAATAGACCATCAGTCGGCCGCTAGGCCCGCCTAGGGCCGCCTAGTCGGCCGACTAGCCCCTTCACCGATTTTTCAGCCGCCTAGTCCCCAAATCGAGTCGGCGCCGGCCGACTAGCGACTAGTCCCCGACTAGTCGGCCGACTGGTCCGACTTTTGCATCACTGGTAACAATAGAATGTTTGGCAAACATGACTCTACAACCCTTACAAAACGTAGAAGTCTAGCTTACAGAGTATAGAACAAAACATGAAAACCCTCACAAACAGTAACAATAAAGGTGAAAGGGATTAAACTCTTCTAGAATTGTAGTTTCTGTCAGTTCCAATTAAAAGCATATGGTTAGAGTTAACTCTTAAATCACCACTGACACATTCAAGATGGTTATGTTTCAAAAACGATGCAAATGGACATCAAACTTCAAATGTAGTGTGTCATCGCACTTGCTCTTGCAAAACAGTGTTGTTGGACACATTCCAGTACAGACCAGAGAAATTCGGTTTGACAAAGAAAAAAACTATATGCAAGAGAAACTTGGAACAGGAGACACTAATATCAGGTACAGGAGTCTAGAGGGAAAAAAAAAAAAACAAGGCTCTGCACCCAGAAAAGCATACTGATCATTAGTTATAACACCACCATTGTGGAAGACAACATCAGTAGCTTAATAAATAGCTTAAGAAAAAGGGTCTACTTAAGATTTATTTTTAATGCATCAGAAAGATTAACAAATACTATAACGGACTTGATGCTCTGACTAGTACTGATAATGAACAAGGAATAAAACATCGATGACCCAATGTGGCTCCAGTATAATGCGTACTTCAAGGAGATATATCACATTCCACAATATATGTGATATAACAAGAAATGGCATATATACTAGATTCAATGAATGTAACCCAAATTTACAGGCATGTTCTGCTGAATGATTGGAATTGCCACAACGGTACAACATTTTACAACAAACTATGTAGCAACCTAAGCAACAAGTCAGAAATACCAACAGAATAGAATAATCATCTCTTACACATTGCTAAATGCATGTGCTATCCCAACATAAGTACATGGAGCAGTTTCCATGTGGAGAGTGGAGACCAATTAAGTGGGACCTTTTTATCTCTTAAATGATAATGATGTAATAAACTGTATATGGTGAAATCATATCCTATAGTTACAACGTGGGCTGAACACAACTAATGCAGCATCATATGACTACAGATAACACAAGAAACTAACAAGAAAAAACTTATATTTAGTTTCTTAGTGCACAATAAGAACAGAAAACTATGAGTACCTTCCATTTGATTGCATTAAACAGCCCTTATTTATCTTCTGAACTGCCTCATCTGCTGCATCTGGTGTTTTGAATATCACATATGCTTGACCTAACAAGCATGAAATCATCACACTACTATACACAATGTGAACTTATATATATACAGTAGCTTGCATAAGAAATAAGAGAGGGATATTAAGACTCTTCAGTCCCCATTTCGGTTGTGTTTCCTTCGAACATTCTTCTCGTTTTAATTATCTATAGATTCCAGAAGTGTCAAGAGTAAGTGATCAAGAGGGAATAAGATTATGTACCGCAGTGAGGGCTAAGGACTGGAAGCTGTGGAATGATCTTCGCAGTGCAACTTTGGGCAAATGCCCCGTACATGATATCCTACATGTAAGATAAAAGGTTATAGAAAAACATGAAGTTTTGATTAACGCAAACAATTCATTTTAGGTAGAAATTCAAGCGAAAATGCAAACATATAGCTCAACATCAAAGTAACGTCTTCTTCCCCTTTCCTTTTTGTCTTTCCCTTCCTTTCCTCAAGGCCCCCCATTGAAGTTACCGTCTTTATTTCTCTTTTCATTTTACTGTTATACATACCATGGTTATTCATTAGCGTTTTATTGCAATCAGGGGTTTTGTTTTTTTATAATTATAAGCTTATGTACAAGGCTTGGAGTCTTTAGACAATGCTTATACAAGGTTACCTTCGTCTTTGTTATATGCTTGCAGATAATCTATTACAATTAGGGTTTTGGGTTGGTTCTTTTTACATAATCTAGGTGATGGCATTAATACTGCCACATTCATCCTACCAGTGTCCTAGTCTCGGACTTTTTTAGAACGCCATATCCTACTTCATATTTGTATGTATCCCTTTACATGTGCTTGTGCACCCTATACATGTATGTATATGACCTGATAACAGTGGCAATGTGGTGTTAGGCAGGTGGGTTAGCACTGAGGCTAGAGAGGGACTGAACAAAGTACATTATCTAGTCTCAGAAAAACAGAGTATATTAGGTTTAATTCAATAAGAAGCTTGTTTAAAGAGGCAACCCCTTATGCCCCTAGTTCAAGGTGATTATGTTAGTTCGTTCGACGCAGAGTATCAAGATGACAGTTTTGAAACCTTGATGCTATTCCATTTCGGTAATGTGTGTGTAACCACTGAGTTGAAGGGGATATTTCTATAATTAAAACTGGATAAATACCAACTCAGAATTTGAGAGGTGAAGAATCAGACAGACATGGTGTTCTCAAGGTGTCAGCAATCCTTGGACCACAAGAACTGTGATAATAAATTATTATGAGAAGGGTATCTAAACAAGGCGTTCAAGAAAAATTCATTGCGTACATTGAAAACAAATGATGCAGAATTAGGTGCAAGGAACGGAACAGTCCCCTATACTTGGAGAAGGGAAGCGCCACCATGGTCATTCATTGGCCATTCATCAACTAGATGAGCTAGACTAGGATATGTGGCATAAATCTGCAAGTATATTTACTTGTCAAGATCCTTAGGAACATATTGTACAATGCAGTTTGCATGTGATAAGTTAAGAGCCAGTCACATGGAAAGTCTTTAAAACCATAAATGCTAGGCTGAGATTTTATTGGTGGTCCGAGCATTCAGGACCACAGGGGCCATGGAATCTAACATTGGTGGGCTTAAAAGAAGTCGCTTGATGAAATGTTTTTGTTTGATATAGGACAAGGACATTTGACCTAAGTGCCTAAGTGGGTTATCGCACATCGGACTTGGTTATTCAATTGGGCATTACATGGATCACTGTGATCTACATGCTTTTTACGAAGCAGAGATAGGCAAGAAGCATATTGATTTTACTTCCAACGGTGCAAGTAAGCAAATAATGGAATAACTGTTAGTTGTTTGGCAATGGCATACGAGGGACAAGGGCTACAACCAAAGTACTAGAAAGAGAGGAGTTGGATTTCAGTGTACATCTTGTACGTGTTCAAGGTTTCCTGTGCACATGTTGTCTAGGAAGAGTTACTTTGTCAAGCCGCAAGCTTGACCTTCAAGGCTTGGGCGAGTTGAGGAGCCTTCTGTAGTGTAGAGGCATTGTGTTGTTGACCCATGTCTCTGGCCATGAGTATTGAAGGTATGGCCAAGTGGAACACTAAAGATGGCACTGTATTTGCCATAGTTTAGGGTTACAATGTTTGAGGGAAAGACATTGTCCGCACCATAATCCTAATTGCTATGCACTGTCTTGGGTTGTTCTGTGCAAGGATGTAGTGCATAGCATAAGCATGTACAGGATAGTCTTGAATTCAGTACTGCATGCATACTTGTACTTCAAGATGTTCCACAAGCGGATTCCAAAATCCTGACATGGAAACAGCTATGTATATGCAAATGGGCATAAATATCTGGAAAAAAAGCCCTATAAAGTTTGCTTAAAAGCATGGTCAAAATCACACTGGTTTTTCAACTTGCTTGAAAAAAATCAGCCAATTCAGCCCTTTCAGATTTTAGTATTACAGGTACAATAATCAAAAATAGATTGAAGAGCAAAACAACACATAATAGGTCACCTAGTGCAGTCTGTTCTTAGGATCTTGCATAGAAGTGGAGCAACTCTAAACATGATAACTGGGCTGAATTTGTTAAAAATCATCCAACTTATTCCCGATGTATTGCAACCTAACATGTCAATAAGTGTTCTCATAAGGACCTGTCTAAAGTTGTACACTAGTCATATTGGCTGCATGGCGAATTTTCCATGTCAGCCTACCACATTTAGGACTGTTTTTATTTCTATATAATATAAAATGTATTTTGTTGCTAGCCTTTTACATAATGGAGGGAGATTCTGCATCATTCGAACTTTTTCATGTATGTGACAACCCTAGATATAGTCCCACATCACATATGAGATGAGAGTTCCGTTGGTCTATATATGAATGTTTGAGTCTCATGTGTACATTACGTTAGCCCAATGATCGTATCATGTTTTTGAATATGGCTAATCGATTAAGTTCAACATTATGATATCACTAGTATTCATAAAATCACTATATTATCGATATTTAAACTTAGAATCTCCTACGGTGCAATAAATATATCATATTATTTTGTTCGTCTAACATGTATTTGCAGACAAACAGTGAGAAAGATCAAACCATGACATATACGATAAAAAATTTATGATAAGCCAAAGACGGCGTTATACCAGAAAAATTTCTCTGAACTGCCTACGACATCTTCGGGGCTACGCACTCGGGGTTTCCTTGTCCGGTCAGGGATGGGGGTCGAGGAGGCAGCACTCCCTGTGGGAGTTCAGGGACGAAACTCCCGAAATTCGGATTTTCATATCTATTCATCTTTGGACGACTGTCGTCAAAGAAAAAAGTCACCATTCAAGAAGTATGCAGCTTGCTCGTGTCCTTATGTTTTATTTTGTATTTTCTATTTATTTATTATAGGACCAATTGTACATTGGGTCACAGTAGCACTAGAAAACTTAAAACCCAATCCTACCCACTACATTTCAGCCCACCATATAAACCAGTCCACAAATACAGACCTGGTCCATAGTGACCAAACTCGGACCGAACTTGGTCAGGTAAAACCTAATTCCCTATTCAGTCTATTCTTCCAGATCACTCGGCTCTAACGTTCGAATTTATGAATGTTAGGGGACCGAACTCTGCTCGAACTCAGTCCCCCAGCTAACCTATAAATAGACCTTGAATTCTTCACTTAAAACTCATTCACATTCAATCTTCTTATCTAATCCTGAGCTATTTAATCTTCCTATTCCCAAAATCAACTCTCAGCCTTCTAGTGTGCCAAAGTTGCGATCTCGGTTAGAAGTATGTTCGAGTTGTAAAGCTCGAATCAATGTTCTAAATGGTGGTTGAGGCAGCCGCCTAGGCGGTCTCTCTCCACACCGCTTTTGCGGTAGGCGGTGGAGTAGGCGGCCAACGAAGAATTGGCGACGTAGGCGAAGGTGAGACGGCGTAGACAGACGCCTAGACGAAGCAATACCTAACAAAATATTTTGGCCAAAAGATTTTGCAAGCATTATGGGCCTATGGTTCACTTTACAAAATTAAAACTTCATAAATCTTCGTGTTCTACAACTTAGTTATGCATGGAACACCCTTAAAATATACATATTATGAAAAGAAAAAAAAGTGATAAAATAGTAAAAAATCGTCCAAATGTATCAACCGTCTAGGCGGTGCCTAGGCGGCCTAGACCATAGGCGGACTCTCTCTGTCGTGCACCCGCTAACCGATGTTTAGAACCTTGGCTTGGATTTCCAAGTGTTGCTCTTTACACTTGTTGTTTGAAGTCGGCAAGCTCTTCGGATCAAAAACTTGTGGTTGTTGAAATCTTCGTGTCCTTCGGATCAAAGCACGTGTATGTACGAAATTGCAAGCCTTCGAATCAAAGCTTGTGTTTTACTGAGTGGATTTGACATCGAACTAGAGTTCTCAAGACTGTATTAGTCCTCCACGAAAAATACCAGTATACATCGTGGTGTTTGCGTTTGCTTTTCTAAAACCTATTTACTTTCCATATACATATGCTTTAAATTGATAATTTATAGTTGGTAAATTGCCTTACTGTTTTTGGGATAGTATTGACACACACTCTATTCACCCCCCTAGAGTTGCCTAGTTGTCTTCACATTAAAGTAAACATATGGCAAGAAGCCAATTGATGATGCACGTGAGGCCCATGCATGTCCTGGGAGACCTATGGGTTGGGTGTGACAATATAAGTATCTATTGACATTTTAATACCATATAATTTTGCATTATTAATTTGGAGAAAAACTACAGCAAGCAAATAGAGGATATGTACTTTAATTGCGAAAGACGAGTTAAAAGCAATAATGTCGTGATAAGGAGCCCCATGTTTCAAAGAAAGGAGACGGGTTATTCACATTTAATTTGATGGTCATAGGTGAACTGAAAGCTAAGCAGTGGTAATTATAAAGATCCCCTCGGGTGGTGCGGAAATAGAGATGTCTCCTACATTACCCGTAATATGTGGAAGTATCGACACAATTGAAAGCTAAGCGGTGGTAATTTAATCAAGTTATCATAACCCAAGCTAGAAATACATACCTCCAGATCTGTCGATGTAAACGATCTGTCAATATTGTCAAGGAAGACGAGAGTTCCTTGTTCATTTGCCTTTTTCATTCTTCCTTCCCAAGGCTGAAAGTTTGTGCAAGGCAAAAATATAAAGTATAAGTCTATAACTTGCTCAAGTGTCAAAGATAGAAATGATGACATAAAGTAAAAAAAAAAAAAAGGAAAGAATACTTACGAGCCCCTTAAACCATTTGCTTCTATCCTGCCAATATATGAGAAAAGGATTAGCAACATGGTTTTATCAATTTTCTTGTATCGTTTTTGTAAAACAAAAGTATTAAGCAATTGAAATCATTTTTAGGATAAATTAATTTTAATTTAGGTATACATAATCAGAGTGGAGCTTGGAGTGGAGCCTCGCAGACTAATGTTCAAGCAACACCGGCAGAACGGAAGAGAAGAGAGAGACAGGACAACAAAACAAAAGATCGAGAGAGCAAAGCTTGAAAGGCGGCAAGAACAACAAATCAAAAGCCTAGAATTACAAAAAACTATATTCTTCAAATGTTGGTCGATTTCTATAGCTAACATATCGGCCAAAAATGTTGGACAAATCCCGAAATATCAGCCAATTTTGACATTTTTGTCCAATATTTGTCATTTCACCTAAAAACCGACATGTCGACTAACATATTAGGCATGTCATGTCGACTAACATATTAGGCATGTCAGTGGACATCTACAAAACTGTACACCGTACATGTCCAAAACACGTGCCATTTTCTCTATGGTATCACTTTCGACTTCCCAAAAATACATACATTTCTTATCCTATGTTTCAATGTATCGTACTCATCAATTTAGCATTCTTATTTCAGCGCTCATTTTCTGACATGTTTTTAATTGCCTAACACTTTGATCCATAAAGCATGGATGGTTGTATCATAAATTTTCCTTTCAACTTTAGTAATATATTATGATCACAAATCATTCCATACACACTTTATCCCAACCATCATGTTTTACATCCTTCTCAATCTCTACATTATAATGAATTATGGATCCTAATTACAGAAAGATATTGCTCCCATGTATCTCTTGTCCATCAATGTCTATTAATTTATTTTTGACCTTTGGTTGAAGTTACATTTCATATACTCTATTTGCCTCCTAATTGTAAAACTCTCTCCATCAGTCTATTTAGAGTTTTAACCTTTCTTTGGTCTCATCAACTAGTATAATATAATCAACAAACAACATCCACCATGGAACTTCATCCTGAATATGCCTAATAATTTCATCCATAGCTAGTGCAAACAATGTCTTAATGTTGATTATTTGTGTAACCAAACGGTGATGGAAAATGGTGTGGTATCTCCTTCAATTGTCTACACGGTAATCAAATGAATCTATGCATGATATTGCTCACAAATATTAACAAACAAGATTCAAGAGAAACTCCATGATTCAAACTTTAAAGACAGCAGAACAAATGCAGGTCTGCCAATAATTGAGGAAGCGATACTTTTCACATACCATTATTCATGATAAAGGTACATACCATTATTCATGATAAAGGTACCGGAACTGGAAACAAGGTAACAATTTTAGCAGATAGATATGATCTATACCATGTCTTCTTATATAGCTTATGACAGCCAAGATGTATAGTGCACTCACCGTGTCTGGCCTTCGGGTCACATCCAATACTCGACGCTCTGATGTTTCATTGTTTTCACCGAAACAGCAGCATCTTTCATTCGGGATTCATCAAGGGACTTGGTATTCTTTTCATTCAGTTTCATCATCCCAGAAGACTCTTTGATTGATCGAACAGATCCCTTACCAGAATCATCCTCATGTGATAGGATCGGAACCTTCCTTGTGCTGACTGCATTCTTGTTTTTCTCCAGATCAGCTGACAACTTCCCCGAATCAGAACTCAATTTCATCTTCTTAAGAGACTTACCATCATTTACATCTGCTTCAAGGGACTTGCTATTCCTCTCACTCAGCTTCATCTTTCCAGAGGACTCTTTCACTGGCCGAACGGATCCTTTACCAGAACCATCCTCATCATGCATGATATGTACTTTCTTCATGTCGGTTGCATTCTTGTTCTTCTCCAGATCATCAGATGACTTCAATGTATCAGAACTCAGTCTTATCTTCTTAGAAGGCTTATCACCAGGTATATCTGCTTGGGCTTTATATTTCCCAGATTCAATGTTCCCGTTGCCATCCAATCCACTTGCTTCAGCTTTAGAAATAGGAGATGGATCATGTTCCTCCTGGTTTAGGAGAAACTTAACTGAAAACAGAGAGAGAATTGAGTACTGGAAGCATGAAGTTGTCTTTTCACTATTTCATATTACACAAAATCACAGGAAACATGTAATGCTTACCTTCGACTCCAGCAATTTTATCACTTATCTTGTCGGATATAGTACATGTTCCGACATCAAAGGTGCAACAAAAAATATAATCTGCAGATTCTATTGCTTCCTTGGAAGGCTGTGGATTCCTTTTATCCTTGGATGTGCAGATCACAGAACATTTGCCACCAATAGATTCCTGGAATAAGAAATGTTAAGCACGAAAATGAATTAGAGAAACTACAGGTTTCTTGAAACATATTTATCTATTAACTGAAGCATTAACTAAACAAAAAAATTCTAGTTTAGATAAAGACTCCAAGTACTTCATTGAGGCTCTTTGGTCTTCTTTTTATTCCTCTCTTTTTTGCTACTTGGCTTTGTTAGAATAACTAGTTTTCACGTGCACTGCACGACCTCTTGTTTTTAGACAATAAAATCGGTACCAAAATACCGCTAATAGTGTTGAAAAATTATATAGGAATTTAAATTGTATTAAAATAGTTTAAACATGATTTGAATATATTTTAATTAGGATTTGTTACAGATATTGTTTCGTTACATGATATCAGATAGTTAGTTTAGACATGATTTGAATATATAATTAGGATTTGTTATAGATATGTTTTTAGGACTTTGAGTATATGCTTAGTTTGATAATACCATATAGTTATTAGATAATAATAGGATTTTAGGATCTTTTTTTTCTTAATTATGCAAAGATATACATAGCCGTTTTCAAGCATCTTTATAATAGTAGAGATATATAACCCTTACCTCTTACTACTGATGGAACTGGGGATTCCCAGGACCACGGATTGGTGTGCGTATTGATCGATAGAAAGTTAACAGATTTAAAACGTGTTCTAACCCTTCATAGGCAGAAACTAGGGTTCATAAATTATACATGTGATGATAAGAAGACGACGATTTCCAGCAACCTCGAGCAGTCAGCGACCCCAAGATCTTTTGCATGTTTTCTTCTTTCCTCAGGTTGGACGTCGTGTGGACGACGATCTCCCAACTTTTTCTTCCCTTGGTTGTCCTCTCTTTCTCTCCTCTCGGGATGAACGAATTTAGAAAAAGATGATCTTCTTAGGATACATATGACGGCCAGAGAATAGAGGGTATATATAGGCTACGGCAGGGACCATGTGAAAAAATTAGGTTTTGGTCTCCTAACGGATCTAGGTATCCCGTGTTCATCCCAAATACACAACCAAGGCATGTTAACAATAGCTCGGTCCACTAAAGAGCTACTGTTGCACTACATTCCTAATCCCATATTAGGTCTATGGGCTCCTTCTTATTATATGCTTGTTTGTCTCCTCATGTTAAGATATCGAATGTTCGTCAATCAAAATAAGTTACTGACAACTACATTGATCGACATCTTTTATCCTTAATTAGTACCACTCAACTTTATTTGCCATGTCGGATATAATCCACCTGCAGGATTTACATGACAATCCTTATGAGTTCCTTAAGGGGGCATCATCAACCCGATACATCGGAACATTGATCGATAGAAAGTTAACAGATTTAAAACGCGTTCTAACCCTTCATAGGCGGAAACTAAGGTTCACAAATTATACCTGCGATGATAAGAAAATGACGGTTTCCAGCAACCTCGAGCAGTCAGCGATCCCAAGATCTTCTGCATGTATTCTTCTTTCCTCAGGTTGGACGTCGTGTGGACGACGATCTCCCAACTTTTTCTTCCCTTGGCTGTCCTCTTTCTCTCCTCTCGTGATGAACGAATTTAGAGAAAGATGTCACATGGACGACAATCATGTATTCCTTCCTCGGGTTGGACGTCGTGTGGACGACAATCTCCCAACATTTTCTTCCCTTGGTTGTCCTCCCTTTCTCTCCTCTCGTGAACGAATTTAGAGAAATATGCTTTTCTTAGGATACATATGACGGCCAGAGAATAGAGGGTATATAGGCTACAGTAGGGACTATGAGGAAAAATTAGGTTTTGGTCTCCTAACGGGTCTAGGTATCCCATGTTCAGCTCAAACACACAACCAAGACATATTAACAATAGCTCGGTCCACTAAAGAGCTATTGTTGCACTACATTCCTAATCCCAAATTACGTCTATGGGCTCCTTCTTATTATATGCTTGTTTGTCTCCCCATGTTAAGATATTGAATGTCCGTCAATCAAAATAAGTTACTGACAACTACATTGATCGACATCTTTTATCCTTAAGTAGTACCATTCAACTTTATTTGCCATGTCGGATATAATCCACCAGCAAAGTTTACATGACAATCCTTATGAGTTTCTTAAGGGGACACCATCAACCCGATACATCGGGACATGGATTCCTTCTATAATCAACAGCCCATCATACACAATGCCATTACCCAATTCATAGAGATTATTGACTCATTATGAATATCACTCTTTTATGAATCAAAGTAATGCACACTACATATACATGTCTGTTATTATATCCGAATTAAGAGCACAATGTCACGGACTTAGTGTTTTTGCTAGCACTTCGTCCCGTACGGCGCACTAACTTCCTTCTCGAATACTCATGCAAGCCTTCCCAACCCGACATAGCTAGAACACTAAGGAAATTAAGAAGAGTCGAGCAAAGATGGGACTCATAAGAACTTCTTTTATTACTTGGAGAATGCTTACTAGTTTTGGTGATGAGGAACAAATGAGACATCCCCTTATTTATAGTGCTTATAGAGCTTATATGAAAACTTCTGGAATCGACATATTCCAAGGATTATTCTCTAAGGGATAAGAACAAAGAAAACTTCTAGTACATCCAAATAGATCATGATACATCAAGAAGGATCTGGAGTCTTCTGGAAGATTCAGGATCCTCTGGAAGACTCTGGGGCCTTCTGGAAAGTTCCACCATCTTCTAGAATGTTCTAGAAGCTTCCCACATAACCTTGGTCCGTGGAAAGGTTATGCAACTTAGTCTCGGACAGGGCACAATATTTGGGACGTTACATTCTCCCCCACCTAAGGCGTTGACGTCCTCGTCAACCATGCTCGCTGAGAAACGCTTGAACCTCGGCCTCGAACCGATGCAGCGTATTAGCACGTTCCCAGCTAGACTCGTCGTGCGACATGTCCTTCCATTGGATGAGGTACTCCACGTACGGGGACACGCCTCGCCGACAAATGGTCCTCTTGTCCAGCACGGCTTCTACCTCCTTGTCGAAGGACGTAGTCATGGTCGCCGTGGGTCGCTTCGGAACTCCTCGCTGGGGATCCTCCCAAGTCTTCGTGATAAGGCTTCAGGCAACTCGCATGAAAGGCTGGATGAATCTTCAGCTTGGCGAGGAGCTCGAGCTTGTAGGCCACCTTGTCTACCTTCTTGAGCACGGGGAAGAGACCTTCGTACTTCCGTATCAGTCCTTTGTGCACTTTCCGGAACACCTTGAACTGTTGCGGTTGTAGCTTCACCATCACCATGTCCCCCTCTTTATACTCAACCGGCCTTCACCTCGCGTCGGCCCATTTCTTAATCTTCCTTGCGACCTTCTCCAGAAATGCCTTGGCAATGTCCGCCATTGCCTTGAAATCTGAAGTGAACTGGTTTGCCGCGGGACTTCTACTCGAGGACCCCGCACTCAGCGTGTGCGGGGCAAGCAACGGTCGACCCATTACTAACTCGAATGGGCTGCTATACGACGACTCGCTCTGTTGCAGATTGTAGCAGAACTGAGCAACGTCGAGGTGGTGCACCCAATCACGCTGGTTTGCACTCACGAAATGCCACAAGTACTCCTCGAGCAGAGAATTGATATGCTCGGTCTGTTCGTCCGTCTGCGGGTGGAAGCTGGTCGAGAAGTGTAAGTCCATCCCGAGAATTTTGAACACTTCCGTCCAGCGGGATCTCGGTCGCTGACAATGTTCTCCGGAATGCCCTGAAACTTCACCACGTGGCTGATAAACAGTCGTGCGGCCTCCTCTGCTGTGCAGTCCGTTGAAGCAGCAATGAAGGTCGTATACTTAGAGAATCGGTCCACCACTACGAGAATGGATCCAAGCGCCCCCACTTTCGGCAGGGCGGAGATGAAGTCCATCGATATGCTCTCCCACGGTCGGCTCGGCATGGAAAGAGGCTCCAGCAGGCCCCGGGTCTCTGATGGTCCACCTTGTCTTGTTGGCACACAAAACAGGTGCGCATAAAGTCCTCCACATCCTCGCGCACGCGAGGCCAGTAGTAGGCGGCCTCCAACAACGCCAAAGTCCGCTTCTGGCCCGGGTGTCCAGCCCACTTTGTATCGTGGCACTACTTGAGCAGCTGTCTCCGCAAGCCACTCCACTTAGGCACAACCACTCTATGGCCCTTGGTATAGAGAAGTTCGTCCTTTAGCCAGAACCGTCTCGTTTTGCCCTCCTGGACGAGCTTCACTATAGCCTATGTCAGCGGGTCCTCCATGATACCCACTCGGACACGGTCCAGAATATCTCTTGAGCAAGCACACTATTGCGAGCTCGGCCTTCCTGCTGAGAGCATCGACCACCTGATTCTCCTTATCGGGCTTGTATCGCAGCTCATGTCAAACTCGGCTAGAAAATCTTACCATCTCGCTTGCTTCGGGGACAATTTTTCTGGGACTGGAAGTAGCTCGTGGCAACATTGTCCATCATGACCACGAACTTGGTACCGAGAAAGTAGTGTCGCCACGTCCTCAAGCTGTGCACGACCGCGGTCATCTCCTTCTCTTGCACCGTGTAGCGCCGCTCGGTATCATTCAACTTGCGAACTCTCGAACGCGATGGGGTGCCCTTCCTACACCAACACCACACCGATGGCGAAGTCGGACACGTCCACCTGTACCGGGTAGACCACTCCTCTTGTATTTGTCAACGACTGACATGTCAATAGGTTGCGTTTTAGGCCAACATGATGATACGGGAAGGATAGAAAGGGCACCTCGAACGCCTTGAAGTAGTCCGGTAGAGATAGGACCAGCTCCTACGCCACAGCCCTCTTGAGCGTCTCGAATGCCTCCTCGCATTTGGGCGTCCAGCTCCACGCCCGATCCTTCCGCAACAGATCGGTCAGAGGCACTGCTATGGCGGAATATCCTCGGATGAACCGCCGATAGTAGTTCGCCGGGCCTAGGAAGGATGGCAGTTCCGTCGGCCTGGTAGGAGCCTCCCACTCCCGAATGGATTGGACCTTCGTGTCGTACGTCCATATCTTGCCATACCCGATCCAGTGCCCCAAGAACAACACATCTTCTTGTGCAAATGAGCACTTCCGCTTGACGAGAGTTCGTTCTCCCTCGTCACTTGGAAGACGGCCTTCAAATGCTCTATGTGCTCCTCCATCGTGTTTGAGTACACGACGATGTCGTCGAGATAGACCACGACGAACCGATCTAGGTAGGGATGAAAGAGCTTGTTCATCAAAGTGCATAAAGTTGCAGGAGCATTTATTAGACCAAAAGGCATAACCAAAAATTCATATGCACCATACCTCGTGACGCATGTCGTCTTAGCCTCGTCGTCCTCTGCAATCCGGACTTCATAGTATCCCAAGCGCTGACCGAGTTTGGAGAAGTATCTTGTGCCTCCCAGTTGGTCGAACAGGTCCGCCACCAACGGGATGGAATATTTGTTCTTGACAGTCACCTTGTTTAGTGCACGATAGTCGATGCACAAACGAAGGCTTCCATCCTTCTTCTGGAATAGCACCAATACACCATACGGGGCCTTCGACGATCTGATAAAGCCCGCATCTAGCAGCTCCTTGAGTTCTGTTTAACTCATCTAGCTCGGGCGGGGACATGCGATATGGAGCCATGGCGGACGACTTCGTGCCCAGCTCCAACTCGATGGTGTGGTCTACCTCCCTCCGCAGAGGTAGCCTCTTTGGCAACTCCTTCGGCATGGCGTCCCCGAACTCCACAAGGACGTCATCGATCTCAGGCGGAAGATCCCCCTGCACGGGCGCCTCCTCCGTCTTGAGCACCGCAAGGTAGGTCATCTCTCCGTGTCGTATCCCCTTCTTGAGTTGTAAGGCGGAGAGAGCCTTCCCCTTCGCAAGCTCACCTCGTGCAACAGTCACCATGCACGGGGAGCTCTCCTCCATGATCCCGACGACTCCCAGATGAGGCATTGGGACCGCCTTTGCCAATGTGAGGAAGTCCATCCCAAGGATCATGTTGAAGTCGTCCAGTGGCACGGCCGTGAGACTGGTGACACTTGTACAGTCTCCCACTTGGATCTTCACGCCTCTGGACACCCCCTGCACGAGGCGAGCCTCTGCGTTGACCGCCTTCATCTTGCTCGAGTCTTTTTCAAGCACCAGACCCAAGCGCTGGACCTCCGCGTCCGGGATGAAGTTGTGGGTTGCCCCTGTGTCGACCATCGCCCTCGTGTTGTGGCCATTGATCTTTACGTCCACATACATCAGCTCTCGACTCGGAGCTTTGGCCACGACCGCCTTGCTCTTCAAAGCATTGAGTAGGCGCAAGACACCCATGTGAGCCCCCATCCTAGGCTCCTCGTCCTCGGCCTCCCCGCCTTGGACCACATTCACCCTCTTGTCCTTGTTGGTGCAGTCGCGTGCGAAGTGATTCCCACCGCACACGAAGCACTTAATCTTCCGCTCCGTCGGAGGCTTTGCAGGCTGCTTGTCGTTCGGCGGGGCTCCCTTTCCGTTGTTCTTCTTGTCTCCCCTATCGTTGAACTTGGTGGTGGTCTTTGCCTTGGGCTTGGGAATATCGCTCCGTCGATACTCTATCAGCTTTTCGGCCGCTGCAACGACCGTTTCATATCTGACATGTGTTGCCTTTGCAATTCTTGTGCCGCCCATGGTTGCAGATCGTCTAGGAAGAAGAACAGGCAATCTTCTTCTCCCATACTAGAAATGGCAAGCATCAGGCGGATGAACTCTGCCACATACTCCTTGATGTACCCGGTGTGCTTGAGCTATCGCAAGCTCCGCCTCGCAACATACTCCACATTCTCCGGGTAGAACTGAGACTTAATCTCCTTTTTAAAATCCTCCCAAGTCTCAATCGAGCAGTCCCTTTTCTATCTCGATGCACATGCGTCGCCACCACAACATAGCACCATCAGAAATATAGGGACGTCGTGTTTACCTTATCGGTCTCATCCTCGATGTGAACCGCCTTCAGGTACCACTCGACATTCCAAATGAAGTTATCCACCTCCTTCGCGTCTCGCACGTCGTTGAAGGATTTGGGTTCTGGATACTTCACTTTCTGGGCCGCCTCCCTCCTTGGAGTCGTACCACCAGCAATGGCCTTCTCGAGGATCGTCGCCTTGGTTTTTAGCTCCTCGCGCAGTTCGGCAATCTCCGCCTTGGTAGCCTTTCATTCCTCCTCGAACTCGGCTTGCATCTCATAGTGTTGCTCCCGAAACTGCACCATGGCATGGTGACATCAGTCTCCAACCCATGGGCGAACTCCTCGTGAACCGTCTGGTTTTGCTCCACTTCAAGCTCGACGGTCGTCACGCCTTTCTCCAGCACCTCCATACGGGATGCCAACTCGCCAAGGGCTCGTTCCATCGACGGCTCCTTGCACTTGTCCTTCCTCCCGGGCTTCGCCTTCTCCTTAGGCGATGCGGATTGCTCCTTGTTGTGGACGATCTCGGATGAAGACACGGGGACGATCGACCTTTGCTCTGATACCACTTGTCACGGACTTAGTATTTTTGCTAGCACTTCGTCCCGTGCGGCGCACTATCTTCCTTCTCGAAGACTCGTGCAAGCCTTCCCAACCCGACTTAGCTAGAAAGCTAAGGAAATTAAGAAGAGTGGAGCAAAGATGGGACTCGTAAGAACTTCTATTACTTGGAAAATGCTTACAAGTTTTGGTGGTGAGGAACAAATGAGGCATCCCCCTTATTTATAGTGCTCATAAAGCTTACATGGAAACTTCTGGAATTGGCATATTCCAAGGATTATTCTCTAAGGGATAAGAACGAAGGAAACTTCTAGTACATCCAGAAACATCATGATATATCAAGAAGGATCTGGAGTCTTCTGGAAGATTCTCGGATCCTCTGGAAGATTCTGGGGCCTTCTGGAAAGTTCCACCATCTTCTAGAATGTTCTGGAAGCTTCTCGTATAACCTTGGTCCGTGGAAAGGTTATGCAACTTAGCCTCGAGCGGGACACAACATTTGGGGAGTTACAACAAGCATCCATAATAGCAGAGGTATTTGTTGTCTTATATAGTCAGTACAAAGAGAACAACATCAAGTGGTCATGTTCAATACATACAAAGTGCACTAGTATAAACCTATAGTCAAGATAGACTAATGTCGGATTACACTACAACCTTACCAATGGTTTGTCCAAATCCATCTAGGTTGTGAACCATTTATATATTCTACAAGGGACTGATAGTATGATCTTCTATGTGTCACCACACACCATATTATCTACAATGTAGATTATCAGACACTTGCATTAACATATAACAAATATAAAATGCCAACATTTGCCCATATGAATCTCATTCAAAAATAATAGAAATATATAGTTAATACAAAAGTGATGCTTTTAGTATATAACCCTAACAACTACAAGCTCTAGTGTTTTGGTGTTGTGGCAAGGATTTTAACGTGGTAGTAGACAACCCAGGTTTGAATACTCTGGCATACATTTTATGTGGATCTTAAAAAAAATAACACAGCGTGAGTCTAGCTCTATGTCCAAAAAATGGGTCTTGGACCTGCAGTGCAGTGTGATAATATCAATATATAACCCTCAACCCTCACTATACCGTGCAGTAGCAGGGACTTTATCATGCCTAATGGGTCATAAAGATAGATTTTCTTATAGCATAATGTAGCATCTTAATCCAGGTTCAAAATCTCAGTTTCATCTCCTCCCAAATTTTGAAAAAGCTAATAGTCAATTTCAGCACTTAAAACTTTTAAAAAATATATAATTATAAGGATCTAATGTCATATAACAAAAAAGAGTGATTCAAAATAATTTGCAAAAAAAAATGTTTATTTAGCTATAATAATGGATTCAAGTCCAGCTCAAAACATTTCTAACCCAAACCATTCCATTTATAAGGTATAGTGGATCAATAGGTGACCGGGTTTGGGCCCGCATACAGATCTTTACTTCCATAGTAATTAAATACACAAGGTGCCCAGCAGTGCAAAGGTTGTAAACAACAAAGACGCAAAAGGTTGTAAAAGACAAAGGCAAAGGCGCGAGGCGAAGTGAAGCCAAGGAGCACGTTTATTCAAAAATGTATAATAATATTTATAAATCATATATGTTTATGTAAATGTAATAGATATTGAAAGTGGACGTGTCACAGTGGTGCCACAGTGGTTATCAAGCATGACTATAAATCATCTGGGTGTTTTTTCCTTTTGATCTACCAAGCAGTGAAGCTTCTAACAGTTTCCAAGAGATATTAAGTGTCTAATCCAACGGCTATGTTGTACGAACATGGATATGACACTGTTAAGGACACGACAACACGGATACGTTACATATCTTGGCGTGTCCTAGTATATTTGTGGAGTGTTCAATTTGTGTCTGTCCTAGTGTATTTGCGGAGTGTTCAATTCGTATCTGTAGAGTGTCCGACACAACATGACCACATTTTTGCAGTGTCTGTGCTTCCTAGTGCAACATAGTTGGTAGCTCTTCCAGAAAGCCTGAAAAAGATGATCGCAGTGGTATACAACAAATTGGTTCTGCACGATGGCAAGGCAGTGGTTCTAATAACCTGCCATAGCTTGTCGGTGACCTAGTGGTATTATTGGAAAAGCAAGTTAAATTCAAAATAATTCTCAGTCACAAGAAGTAATCCAATGTAACATGTTTAGAAAACAATCATCTCTTGTGTTAGTCCAAAAATTCTACAATTAATCTATCAAAGAACCAAAGGAGCATAGAGGAAATTTGTAAACATATAAAAAGCAAATTAAGCTATGTCGTCATAGGCGATGCCTAGGCGGCCTAGACGGCATAGGCGTGCATGTAGGAGAGGAGTCACCTCGACTTTGAAAAAATTACCATGGGTGTGGCAATGGTCGCCTAGGCGCGCCTAGACATCCGCCTAGGGTCGCCTAGGAGAAAAAGACAATATTTAGCTGGGTATTTTTCTGATGGGTATAAATGTAAATTCCATATGAGGCTTTTGATTGGGTTTTAGGTTTCTGGTCCATAGAGGTTGTTGCTTTGCAAAAAGAAAGAAAAAAAGAACAAAGAAAACATGTTGCTGCTGCTGAAAGAAAAAGAAAATCTCCAATCCAGGTATGTTCTTCTTCTTCAATCCTATGTTTTTTGGTTTATGCTGCTGCTTCTTCAGTTTTTTTGTTTTTTTTTTTTTGTTTTCTGTGTTTAACTTGTTTTGTTGTTTTTTGTTCTTCTTCAATCCTATCTCTGTTTCTTTTTATTTCTGCTTCCTCTTCTTCAGTTCTTCTGTTTGTCTTTTTTTTTTCTTAAAAAAACTTATCATCCGTTGTTCTTCTGTTATTTTTTTGAAACTTGTGATCAGTTGTTCTTCTGTTATCTTTTAAAAAAAAACTTATCATCATCAGTTCTTCTTCTGTTATTTTTTTCTTCTTCAATCCTATCTATGTTTTTAGGGAAGCACGCAGAAATCCTGGGCGGACGCCTAGGCGAGGCGGATGGTCTGTCACCTCGCCTAGCGACCAGTACAACATAGAAATTAAGATGAGAAGGATATTCTTCTCATTTGTTAGTATGTGCTTGCCCTACTAGGTAAACATCACAATAACAGACTGTTAAAAAATGTGTGATATAAGTAACAGGAAGCAAGCACCAAAGTTTGAGCACTGACAAAGTAGCAAGGGCAATAAAGTAACAAATAGAATAACATGTAAAACTAATTTAGTAACAAAACTTCAAAAAGTGTACAGAAGTAGTTTTCTTGGAACCGGAAATATAACAAGTTTAAATAACTGAGAGATTAATCGTGTATAAATTACCAGTATGTTAATGTTGAACAACCCAACACCTTCCCCAGAAGCTAAGAAGATCTCCTTGTCCATCGGCACATAATCTCCCAAGTAATTTGTGATGTCAGTCGGACGGAAGAACCACAGGATCTTTACTTTTCTCCTATTATCTTGGTCCCAAACCTTCAGAAGTTTTCCGATATATGGCTCATCTTCACCTTCCTTGAAAAGGTAGACACAATCATATAACGAATACTCTTCTCCGTCAAATGTGAAGGACTCATAAAATTGGGTATCCTTTTTAGCTCCTCCCACGCCTCTTTTCTTACCCCACTGAAATTGGAGTTCAGACTTATCAGGTTCCATCATGAGGGATAGCTTCAATTCTACCAACCCAAGTCACAACCAGATTGCCTTTTTCTGCCTAAATTGATAAAAAGTATAACTTTAGAGCAAACACTAATCATGGGAAACCGAGCATGCTAAATCAAATGAAAGCATTAAATCAATCTCCACAAAAAGATGTATAGAATCCATACATTATGAATGGTACCGGCAGAAAAAACTAAAACTTAGAAAGAAATCTTTAATTCGACATATTGCAATACAAGAAAGGCATAAAGGATGTCAACATGTGAAATAATTACATGGAAACTAGTAGATATAACAATGTGAACCTAAAATATATCAAAAGATAATAATCACAAAAACAAATTTGTTACTTTTAATCTTTATAGTCTAGGGGAACTTGAAAGGTTGTATCAGCTTAAATTGCATAACCAAACCTACTTGCAAACTAGTAGTTAGGTTTAATGGCATGGTTCTGTCATGCTCATAGCCACCTAACTAATAATTTGGCACCAACATAACCGTTTGACATTAGCTCGGCATACAGTCATTGTAACTTCTTTGGTTCTTTTATGGAGATATCATGTGTTCTATGCTTGACCCCATTCTGATGTAAGAAGGCCTAGATATCGATCATAATGTTCCTCTTAAAATCTTCCACTGCATCAAAACTCCAGTGTTGTCACGACGGTCGATGACCATATCTTATATTTCCCTACGCGCCCTCGTATGTCGAATGCCCATTTTGCAAGTTGAGCCTGGTTTCCGCAACAGTATAATTATTTATGATCTACTTGAAATGCGTGCCAGACAAGGTATTGAATACAGATTATTCTCCTACATGTTAAAGTCCTTGTCGACGCAACAAATTTCTGAAGTTATGATGATGGTCGAGGAAATATCATTTTTTATATTGGTTAAGACTAACTATAGTAGAACTTTTGACATTCTTCACATACATAACCTACATTACGCTTTTCTCTCAATATTCACCCTAAAAACACATCCACAATCTCATTCCGTTTTTTGTTGTTTCAACATTTAGGGCCAGTTTGAATTGCAGTTATGTTCTCTCTCTTTTGCTCAAGTGTCCATTTCATTTTGGAAACATCCTTTAGAGCCTGAAATGAGTGGCACATTTGGAAAAAAAAAAACACCCATCCGAAATGGAAAACCTCTTGGCTTGCTTCTTGCATTAAAAACACCCTCCAAATAACCTTGCCTACCATAAAATTCCAATCGTAGATTTTGAGTCAAAATCACTTCATTTCAAGAAACAAAGGTCCAATTATGTAGTTCAATCGAGGATTCCTCTATTTATCAGAAAACCCTAATTAGTAACCCCACGCCCACCCAAATCTGCGTCTATCAATTTTCTTCCTAGTTTCATCAACCCTAATATCTACGATACCGATATCCCCAATTTCAAAAAAATCATTTTTTTCCTTCCAAGATGGCATTACATAACTATTTTTACCACCATTGCGGACTTGTCCGACAAAATCTATGAAAACTATAAAATCAAACACAACAAAATAAGGGCAAGAAAAGGAGATGTTGATACGAACACATGGAACTTGAAGCAGCAACCATGGAGTAAATACAAGGCAAGTAACGAAGCATGTGTCGGCAATTATAGTAACAACTTGATTACAAGTGAAGAGACACGAATGTGCACTTATTCTACTCCGGGTTGACCGCAGCGTGTCCGATGTGAGTTCGACTCGGTGCGACGCGGACACGGAACCCCTTTTTTGGAGTGTCCGTGCTTCTGACCGAAAAGAGACATGAAAAATTATATTAGAGAGGAAGAGAAGAGAAGCGTACCGATGCTTCTTCTTGGACACAGACACGGCCTCTACTTCTTCTTTTTTCGCCGCTCCGGCTCTGCTGCTGTTGCTCTCAGAGTGATAACAAGGGTTAGGGTTACAAAGAAGAGGGGGAAGGAGAGGGGTTTTCAGCCTTATTTGAGTTTTTTCGGGAATCGCAAACCTTGCTTGGGTTTTGGGCCTGTTATTGGTACGGGTCAGGTTCGGATTATTGCTAGACTTGGGCTAAGCATCCCAAAAGATAAATGCTAATAGCACCAACAAAATTATTAGATAACACACTTCTGGCATTTTTAGTACTGTCAAAATTGTGGGAGTCATATGTATATTCATGATTATGAAATTTTTGTTAGTCCTAAAAAAGGACAGTCCAAGTAAAATTAGAAGTGTCAAAATTTTGACCGTGTTACATTGGTCCGTTTGATATTCTCGATCGAGTAAGAGATGATATTTATCATCTTGCTCTTGTCATTACCATATTTTTAGCTAGAGGTATTTTTATCATTTTCATATTATTTAAATTTTATGAACAATTCTTATAGTTATATATATTATTGATTGTGAACTAGCATATTTATTAGACTTGGAGTTAGTGGACCCAACTAGACTTGACTTGACCCATTGGCTTAAATAATTAGAGTAGTCATGAGTATACTAGTTAATTAGTCATTTCCTTTATTTAAAGAATAGAATATTCACATTAGTTGTAGAGATTCCATTCATGACATGGAGAGGAACTTTTAAGTCTTATTATCTATTCCTAAACCTAATCCTAATAGGAGTCAATATAAACCTCTTATTCATTAATAGCCTTCCATTACTTTCCTAATTAATTCATTCCAAATTAGAAGCAAACCCTAATCCACCATTCCCAAATATCACCTCTCCTCATTTCATTCCAATGGAGAGCTAGGAGCTTGGAGCACAAGAGGAAGCTTGAAGAGGAGTCCAAGCAAGGAGGGGTGTGTCTGATTCAAGTTTTCTTGTGTCCGATTCGGAGTTCTCCAAATGAGGGATACACAAGTTGGATAAATTTATATTATCCACCAATTTCATGGTTATGAACACCATTTGGATCCATAGGAATCCACCTATAGGAATGTCCAACCATATTGGAGAATAACTAAGTGGTAAGGGTGTCATTGCCATTAGATACATAGGATTTTCTAGGCCTCTTGGTGAAGTTACGAATTTATGACCACCAAGTGTTCGATACGTGTCCCTAAAGAAATTTTGGTATCTTTTTTGAGTCAAGATTGGATGTATGTGTCCTAAATAGGATACGTGGTGTTGTGTCATGGTATCGCATGATACACACGATTAGATTTGGGTATGCACATGTATTAGTGTTTGGCATGATATTGTTGATTTTGGGAGTGCGTATTATATAGAGTGTGTTAGTTTCATAGTGTGTATCATGGTAGGTTGTGGCTCTAGCCATATCATTGGTAGGTTCTTGCTCTTCACATTTTAGGGACCACTTCATTATATGTGGAATATTACCAGCGACGAAGAAATACATCGTCGTTTCGTCATCATAATAATTTTGACGTTTTTGGCAAATTTTTGTCTTCTCGACCCTTTCTTCAAACATATTCAGCAAAGGTCCTGACAATATTCTGCATGGGCCACCACTTAAACCGTGTCACGTCCCAGAACCAGAATACTGGAGAGCGGGGGACAGACACAGCCAGATACGTACATTGAAGTGAATCTCACCTCGTAATACAGTCACGGCTGTCTAGATGCATGAGGGTTTACTACAAGCCATCAGTCTCTTAAGGTCAATAACAAGCCTAGTGTCTCAATCTCAAGCAACAAGTAGATATAACAAGATGGTAGATCATCAGACATACAAGGTAAGGCGTCCCATACATTACATATTCAGATGATCATGAAGCTAGTCATACAAAATACGAAGACTAGCAAGAGTTTAAGTCATACATGATCAACCCTAGGATTTGCCAATCATGTTACAGTCCGTAGGCAGACATTAAGTAAAGTTGCAACGAGCTAACACTTGCTCGGCGGCTAAACGCCTCAAAAGAATATTTGTACAAGGGAGTGGGAGAGCAGAATAAAAATCCACTCATTGCCGGGATTCCTTCTAGTGTTCACAATCTGACAGGAAAGTTGGGAGATCCTCGGTAGCTGCTCCGAAATCTGGCCATACAAAACTAGCTGGGTCAGACCCCAGAAAGAGCAAGTGCCACAAAGGGGGCTTCACTTAAGAACTAAAATCAGCATGTCAACACATAAAGTCATAGGTGAAATAACATAAGACATGAGTTAAAGAAAATAGGATGATAAACGATAAGATAACTAGAGGACTATTCCGGTAACCAAGTTACAACCCGTAAACCAAACAAGGACCGAGGTTGTAACCCTTCACCTGAACAAAACTTAGCCTCGAACCAATTATCGATAAAGTAAAGCATAAACAAGCATGTCCGGAGATATCCATGCACCGGATCTGGGCAAGACTAGACAAGATAGGACTCCATCCATCATTCACGGCCAAGCAAAGAGTACGACTTGATACTTAACTAACTAGGGTTATCACAAGCTTAGTTACTAACAAGATGCAATGAGGTACGCCTACGGTCACAAGCCCTGCAGACTATCCAGGTTATCCAGACGCAAGGTTCAAGATTAGAGTTATCATGTCTTGTTAGGTAACTTGGATGCAACACATGACAGTGTGCATAGTAATCGTTTCATGTAGTGTCCCACATAGCAGTGAGCTGGAAATGTGCCATACTCGTCGGTAGGCTACAAGTCCATCAAGGAAGGCGCCCAGATAACGGGATTGCTTGTAGCCGGAATACCTCTCTATATGCTCTACTTGATCAATCTAGTCATTAACCTAGTCAGATTCAGTATGAATCCCTGACTGTGGTAACCAGGGATACATGTCCTAGACATGATGCGAGACAAGACTGGTTGCTTATACAAGCATATTCAATACAATCACCCACGGTGTCAAAAATTCACTTAGCATGTCAGGTTAGCTGTCGTAACAGCGTATCAAGGTTATCGTGTCAAGATTACTTGTCAAGGGTGCACCACGGCGGGTCACCATCATGTCATGTTACTTATCAAGATTACTTATCAAGGCAAGGGTGCGTCCCAACGGACCATCATCAAGAATTATTATGTCAATTTACTTGTCAAGAGTGCACCACGGCGGGTCACTATCAAGAGTTATCCTGTAAGGTTATAATGTCATTTCGTGTTTATACAAGTGCACCACAACGGGTCACTGATCATGCAATTCCATCACTAAGCCGCGTTCAGATTAACATTCATAAATAATGTCATAATCACACCGGGTTCATGTCGAGTTTACATCAAAAAGGCGTAAGGATATAAAATGGGTGCAAAAATCCTAAATAGGGGGATATGGGGACATAATGCGCCCAAGGGGGAGGAGCAAGGGGTACTATGGCCAACAAGTGGCATTAGCCAAGTTGCGCTAGGAAGAGTCAGGCCAAGTCATGTTGCGCCAGGCACTAGACTGCGCGAGGCTAGGTTGCGCCTGAGTCAGGTTGCATCTGAGTCAGACTGCGCACGAGTCAGACTGCGCACGAGTCAGACTGCGCACGAGTCAGACTGCGCTGCGCTAAAGAGCGCGCGCAACTCAGTGGCGCAAGCTAAAAAGCTCGCGCACACTGCTCACTGTCTTCTCCAAAATCAGCATGAACTCCATGGTTGAACCCATAACTTCAAAGGTCTATAACTTGGTCAAAACAAGTCCAAATCCAACTTTCAAATAGTCAAAATTAGGTAAAATGAAATTCTCTTCAACATGGAACCATCAAAATTTAAAAACAAAAAAATTTGATAGATCAAAACCACCAAAATCCAAAAATGACCAATTTCTAGATCTACAAAAATTAAAGCCTCAAAATGGAAAATGACAAGTTCTAATGTGTCTTAGAAACATAAGAAGAAGCTATTAGAACAATAAAAAAATGGGTTCTCTTGTGGAAGCAAGTTGCACTTGCCTAAGGGGTGTTCTTGGTTGGTGGTGGGTTTAATGGAGAAGGAAGAAGAGTTAATGAGAAAGTGGATGAGAGAGAAAAGTTGGATGGGTTATAAAGGGGGATGGTGGTGGATTTAACATGATGAACCAAAGAATAAACTAAGCCAACCCAAAATAAACCAAGTTAAACCATTACATGCCATGATGAACCTAATCAAGATTAAACTGAAATTAGCTAGCCAGGCAGAAAAATAAAATACATGTCAGGATTCCGTATACGTATACTGAAAATACGTAGAACGGAAAACGGGGGTGACAACTCTACCCACCTTAAAAAAATTTCGTCCTCGGAATTTAATCAAGAGGCTAGAGATGTCGAGCAAGCTATATCAATTGCAGGCAATATATGACTAGCAGTCAATCAAGTAATCATTCATGCAAGCAAGGAACTTAAGCATAAGGCATAAGAAAGACATTATACCTTACGAGTCAAATAGGTCGGGATATCGCGATCGGATATCATCCTCACGCTCCCACGTTGACTCACCCAAAGAGTGATGACCCCAAGCAACACGGACTAAACTAATAGTCTTGTTCTTGAGTATCTTCTCCCTCCGGTCCAATATGGATACGGGTCTCTCTTCATACGAAAGGTTGGTACCAACAACCAATTCCGAATGATCAAGGATATGACTCGGATCCGAGATATACCATCGTAATTAGGATATATGGAAGACATTATGCACCTCACGTAACGACGGTGGAAGAGCGAGACGATAGGACACATCACCTACTCGCTCAAGGATATCAAACGGCCCTATATACCTAGGACTAAGCTTTCCCCGTACGCCGAATCGAATGACGCCACGGGTAGGCGAGATCCTAAGGAATACGTGGTCGCTGACAGAAAATTCAAGAGGGCGCCGATGGGAATCGGCCCAATGACGCTGGCGATCTTGGGCAACTCGAAGATGATCTCTGACTTGTCTGACCACCTCAATAGTTCGCGTCACCATCTCTGGTCCAAGCATTTGTCTCTCACCGATATCGTCCCAAGCTAAAGGAGATCTGCACTTCCTGCCGTACAAGGCCTCGAAAGGTGCCATCTGGATACTAGCCTAGAAACTGTTGTTGTAGGAGAACTCCACGAGATACAGGTGATCTTCCCACGAACTACCGAAGTCGAGTGTACATGACCACAGCATGTCTTTAAGAGTCTGGATCGTGCGTTCTGACTGACCATCTGTCTGCGGATGGTAGGCTGAACTAAACTTGAGACGAGTCCCCAAACTTTCCTGAAGACTTCGCCAAAAGTGAGATGTGAATCTTAAATCTCTATCGGATACAATACTGACTGGCACTCCATGCAATCTGACTATCTGCCTGAGGTACATCTCTGTAAGCTGATCCGTCGACTGACCGATTCTGAAAGGAAGAAAATGAGCTACCTTCGTGAGACGATCAACTATAACCCATATGGCATCTCTTCCAGCTGGGGATCTAGGTAATCCAATTACAAAATCCATGGTAATGTGCTCCCATTTCCATTCTGGGATCGATAAAGGTTGAAGAAGTCCATCCGGTCTCTGATGTTCGGCCTTAACTTGTTGGCAAACTAAACAACGAGAGACAAACCGGGCTATCTCCCTCTTCATGCCATTCCACCAAAAATGCTGCCGAATATCACGATACATCTTCGTACCGCCGGAATAAATGGAATACTGAGAACTGTGGGCTTCTGCCATGATCTTCTGTCTGATATCACCACTGGGTACACAAAGACGCCTCCCATGTCGGAGTGTACCATCTTCATGAATGCATAACTCTGGTCTCTGTCCTGCCACACATTCTGCCCTAAGTCGCTGAAGCTTAGAGTCCGTGGACTGAGCTAACTTGATCCTCTCAACTATACTGGACTGAACTTGCATACTGGCCATCAATGCCACACTGGAAGGAAGAACAATTTCAATACCCATCTTCTGAAGATCTACTAACAACTCTGGCTGCGCCGTTAGAAAATAAACTCCAGATCTCCTGCTCAATGCATCTGCCACTACGTTGGCCTTCCCAGGATGATACTGCAAGTTGATGTCATAATCCACAAGTAGCTCTAGCCATCTTCTCTGACGCATATTAAGATCCTTCTGGGTAAACACATACTTCAGACTCTTGTGGTCGGTGAAAATCTCCATCCGATCTCCATACAAATAATGTCTCCAAAGTTTCAATGCAAAAACTACGGGTGCTAACTCCAGGTCATGGGTTGGGTAATTCCTTTCATGGTCACGAAGTTGACGTGACGCATAAGCGACTACCTTACCATGCTGCATCAAGACACATCATAATCCCTTGCCGGATGCGTCACAATAAATTGAAAATCCTTCCGTCCCGTCGGGAAGAGTGAGAATGGGAGCCGTCATCAATCTCCGCTTCAACTTCTCAAATGAACTCTGACACTTTGCTGTCCAAGCAAACTGCACATCCTTACGGGTCAACTGCGTCAGTGGAGCTGAAATTCGAGCAAAGTCTGACACAAAGCGTCCGTAACAGCCGGCCAATCCGAGGAAACTCCGAACTTCTGCGATGGTGCTAGGTACTGGCCATGTCTCTATAGCCACTATCTTCTGGGGATCAACTTCCACTCCACCTCTGGTGATGATATGACCCAAGTACGAGATACGATCCAACCAAAACTCGTACTTACTGAACTTCGCGTACAACTGGTGCTCCCTGAGAATCTGAAGAACTACACGAAGATGCTGCTCATGCTCTGCCTCGTTCTTGCTATAGACTAAGATGTCGTCTATGAACACTATCACGAACTGGTCCAAATAGGACATGAAGATACGATTCATGAGGTCCATGAATACGACCGGCACATTGGTCGCTCCAAATGGCATAACAAGGAACTTCCAATGTCCATATCTAGATCTGAATGCTATCTTCGGGATGTCCTGCTCTCTGACTCTGATCTGATGGTACCCCGATCGTAAGTCAATCTTCGAGAATACTGCCGCTCCCTTGAGCTGATCAAATAAATCATCTATCCTTGGCAAAGGATATCTGTTCTTAATTGTTACAGAGTTCAAGGTACGATAATCAACACATAATCTTGACGTACCATCCTTTTTCTTCACAAGAAGCATCGGAGCTCCCCAAGGTGATCCGCTAGCACGAATGAATTTCTTGGTTCTAAGTTCTTCAATCATCTTGTACAGGACCTCCAACTCTGATGGTGCCATCCTATAGACTCTCTCTGACACTGGTGCCGTCCCTGAAATCAAGTCGATAGTGAACTCTATCTCTCCCTCTGGGGGCATGCCTGGAAGCTCTTCGGGAAATACGCCAGGAAACTCTTCTACAACTCTGGGAAACTGAACTGCTGCTGCTACGGCCATCCGCAATGTTGGGTAAGAAGGTTCTACTCTGCCTCGAGAAAATGAAAACTCTGGCTCACCGGGAATACTAAAAATAATCTTGCCGACATGGCAATCTATTCTAGCATACTGGTCCCTCAACCAATCCATTCATAGGACCACATCATAATCGGCCATCGGGAACTCTATCAATCTAGCGGGAAACTCTCTACCGCTAACTACGATTCGACACGAGAAAAACACCCTATCTACACCTACAAGTCCGTTACCAGTAAGTATATTGAGCCTTACTGATAATAACTCGGGCTCCAGTCCTATCTGTGTCGCGAATCGTGCAGACATAAATGAATGCGATGCACCTGAATCAAATAATACTGATGCAGGAAAAGAGATGACGAGAATGGTACCTGCCACCACCTCACCTGATGCCAACTCCTCCTCTATGGTCAAAGCCATCGCTTGACCGTGCCCTCTGGGTGCTGATCCCCCCTGCTGGAAACCTCTCTGGTGGTTCTGAACCTGAGCTTGGACCTAGGCATACTGTTGCGGTCGCTGCTGCTGGAATGCCTGAGCCTGAGGCGGCAATGGCCTCAGAGGCTGATACTGCTGCTGCTGCACTGGTGCTGGTCCCCTCACCGAGGGACTAGTCTGGGCCGATAAGGATGAACCGGCTCTCTGTGGGCAGGACCCTATCATGGGATCCGGTGTCCCACAAGCCAAACATAATCCTTGTGCTCGGCGACATTCTGATACTACATGCCCTGGCTTCCCACAATGAGTGCAGCCCATTGTGGAAGACTGCCTCCGCTTCTGCTGCTGAGGATACGTCGGAGTCGAATGCTGAACCGACATAACTGATGTTGCCCTCCTCGGAGCTCCAATGGTCAAGGCCCTAGCTGTCGGGGCTGGGGCTGAGGACTGGGTCATCTGACCATGGGACCGCTTCCGTCCTCCAGTTCTGTCTACAATTCTCTGCGAGGTATACTCATGCCTCTTAGCTGCCCGCAAAATAGCATCAAAGGTCTGATGCTCAAACTGCTCCACTGCTAGAATGATCTCTAGGTGGAGTCCCTACTGGAACCGCTGCGCTCGATCAAACTCGGTTGCCACCAAAGTGGGAGCAAACCGACTCAGTCTTTAAAACTCGGCCGCATATCCATCGACCGTCCTGCTCATCTGCCTGAGATTGGTGAACTTCGTCTGTAGGTCGTGCCGAGCTACAACATCGAGGTACTTGATCTGAAAATTGTCACTGAACACCGCCAACGGGACATGCATTGCCAATCCAACTGCTATCATCGTCCACCAGGTGCGGGCTAGGTCCAATAACTGTAGGCGCACCACAGCTACCTTCTCTCCTTCTGGAGTCTTGGCTGCATCCAAGATAATCTCAATGTCTTGGAGCCACGCATCAGCTGCAATAGCGTCTTCACTCCCATCAAAGAATGGAGGGTTGAGGCGCTTAAAACTACTAGCCGTACTATTCTCTTGATAACCAACATGGCCCATGGCATCCTGTACTGCCTGGTGCAGGGTATCGCCCTGACGATCTTGATATACAAGCAATGTCCTGATGAGACCCACCAAGGTGCCATCGTCAGGCTCTGTAGGCTGGACTGGCAGAACTGGGGGCTCGGGGTCCCCGGAATGCATGACTCGGGAGGCCGCTCCAGAGTGCTGGGCTTGGTCTCCAGGTTGCTGCTGGTCCACTGGAGGTGCTCCGCCTTGCTGATCAGTAGGACCAGGAACAATGTCGCTGAAGAAACGACATAGGGAACAATAAGAAAGGACCATGATAGATCGAGGATATAAACATGTGATCATGTCAAGGATTCTGAAAGACCAGAAGGCACGAGTAGAGATCAAGGGCGAGTGCTGATTGAGACATCTATCTGGTAAAACCCTCACACATCTTGATCTACAAGACCTGCATGGGCCACCACTTAAACCGTGTCACGCCCCAGAACCAGAATACTGGAAAGCGGGGGACAGACACAGCCAGCTACGTACATTGAAGTGAATCTCACCTTGCAATACGGTCACGGCTGTCTAGATGCATGAGGGTTTACTACAAGCCATCAGTCTCTTAAGGTCAATAACAAGCCTAGTGTCTCAATCTCAAGCAACAAGTAGATATAACAAGATGGTAGATCATCATACATACAAGGTAAGGCATCCCATACATTACATATTCAGATGATCATGAAGCTAGTCATACAAAATACGAAGACTAGCAAGAGTTTAAGTCATACATGATCAACCCTAGGATTTGCAAATCATATTACAGCCCGTAGGCAGACAGTAAGTAAAGTTGCAACGAGCTAACACTTGCTCGGCGGCTAAACGCCTCAAAAGAATATTTGTACAAGGGAGTGGAAGAGCAAAATAAAAATGCACTCATTGCCGGAATTCCTTCTAGTGTTCACCATCTGGCAGGAAAGTTGGGAGATCCTCGGTAGCTGCTCCAAAATCTGGCCATACAAAACCAGCTGGGTCAGACCCCAAAAAGAGCAAGTGCCACAAAGGGGGCTTCACTTAAGAACTAAAACCAGCATGTCAACACATAAAGTCATAGGTGAAATAACATAAGACATGAGTTAAAGAAAACAGGATGATAAACGATAAGATAACTAGAGGACTATTCCGGTAACCAAGTTACAACCCGTAAACCAAACAAGGACCGGAGTTGTAACCCTTCACCTGAACAGAACTTAGCCTCGAACCAATTATCGATAAAGTAAAGCATAAACAAGCATGTCCGAAGATATCCATGCACCGGATCTGGGCAAGACTAGACAAGATAGGACTCCATCCATCATTCACGGCCAAGCAAAGAGTACGGCTTGATACTTAACTAACTAGGGTTATCACAAGCTTAGTTACTAGCAAGATGCAATGAGGTACGCCTACGGCCACAAGCCCTGCAAACTATCCAGGTTATCCAGACGCAAGGTTCAAGATTAGAGTTATCATGTCTTATTAGGTAACTTGGATGCAACACATGACAGTGTGTATAGTAATCGTTTCATGTAGTGCCCCACATAGCAGTGAGCTGAAAATGTGCCATACTCGTCGGTAGGCTACAAGTCCATCAAGGAAGGCGCCCAGATAACGGGATTGCTTGTAGCCGGAATACCTCTCTATATGCTCTACTTGATCAATCTAGTCATTAACCTAGTCAGATTCAGTATGAATCCCTGACCGTGGTAACTAGGGATACATGTCCTAGACATGATGCGAGACAAGACTGGTTGCTTATACAAGCATATTCAATACAATCACCCACGGTGTCAAGAATTCACTTAGCATGTCAGGTTAGCTGTCGTAACAGCGTATCAAGGTTATCATGTCAAGATTACTTGTCAAGGGTGCACCACGACGGGTCACCATCATGTCATGTTACTTATCAAGATTACTTATCAAGGCAAGGGTGCGTCCCAACGGACCATCATCAAGAATTATCATGTCAATTTACTTATCAAGAGTGCACCACGGCGGGTCACTATCAAGAGTTATCCTGTAAGGTCATAATGCCATTTCGTGTTTATGCAAGTGCACCACAACGGGTCACTGATCATGCAATTCCATTACTAAGCCGCGTTCAGATTAACATTCATAAAAATGTCATGATCACATCGGGTTCATGTCGAGTTTACATCAAAATGGCGTAAGGATATAAAATGGGTGCAAAAATCCTAAAAAGGGGGATATGGGGACATAATACGCCCAAGGGGGAGGAGCAAGGGGTACTATGGCCAACTAGTGGCATTAGTCAAGTTGCGCCAGGAAGAGTCAGGCCAAGTCATGTTGCGCCAGGCACTAGACTGCGCGAGGCTAGGTTGCGCCTGAGTCAGGTTGCGCCTGAGTCAGACTGCACACGAGTCAGACTGCATACGAGTCAGACTGCGCACGAGTCAGACTGCACACGAGTCAGACTGCGCACGAGTCAGACTGCGCACGAGTCAGACTGCGCTGCGCTAAAGAGCGCGCGCAACTCAGTGGCACAAGCTAAAAAGTTCGCGCACACTGCTCACTGTCTTCTCCAAAATCAGCAAGAACTCCATGGTTGAACCCATAAATTCAAAGGTCTATAACTTGGTCAAAACAAGTCCAAATCCAACTTTCAAATGGTCAAAATTGGGTAGAATGAAATTCTCTTCAACATGGAACCATCAAAATTTGAAAACAAAGAAGTTTGATAGATCAAAACCACCAAAATCCGAAAATAACCAATTTCTAGATCTATAAAAATTAAAGCCTCAAAATGGAAAATGACAAGTTCTAATGTGTCTTAAAAACATGAAAAGAAGCTATTAGAACAATAAAAAAATGGATTCTCTTGTGGAAGCAAGTTGCACTTGCCTAAGGGGTGTTCTTGGTTGGTGGTGGGTTTAATGGAGAAGGAAGAAGAGTTAATGAGAAAGTGGAGGAGAGAGAAAAGTTAGGTGGGTTATAAAGGGGGATGGTGGTGGGTTTAACATGATGAACCAAAGAATAAACCAAGCCAATCCAAAATAAACCAAGTTAAATCATTACATGCCATGATGAACCTAATCAAGATTAAACTGAAATTAGCTAGCCAGGCAGAAAAATAAAATATATGTCAGGATTCCGTATACGTATACTGAAAATACGTAGAACGAAAAACGGGGGTGACAATTTTCGGACATATTTTGATAATCCAAGAGTGCTTCCTTCTATCATTTTCATAATAGAATACATAAAAGAAAGCGTCAATATAGTCCCAGTATGTGAACTTCATTGAAGTCGTCTTATCTCTAGAGAACATTTCTCTATCAAAATTCGGGTGTAAGCCCCATGATTGAGGGGTAAAGATTTTATATATAGTAATTTTACTATATGTAATCTCTGATAAAGAATATTTAGGAATTAGCCTAAAGTGCTCAATTTCTGCCGAATTTGTGGATAGCAGCATACCCTCATAGTGGCTTATGGCCCTCATTTTTATTAGATAAAATTTTTGTTTGAAATATTTCTCCCTGAGCTTCCATGGTTCATTAATCAATGGGATATCATGTCTATCTAGACAATATCTAGACAAATGATATCTTCCTCAGCTGATTTGTGAGTGTATATTAATTCTACCTCCTCGAGTGCAGCTGCCTCTCGGTAGGAAAATTTATCCTTATTCTGTTCTATAGTATTGGCTGCTGTAGTAGCTGATGCAACAATATTTCGTCTGACAGGAATTTGGTCCTGTCGTCGATGCGTCTTACGACTTCTGGGTTGCTCCCATTTGGGGGGCTCCCAGGGTTGTTTCCCTTTGTCCCGCCTATCCATTCTGCAAAAAATCACGGGTTAGAAAATCAGGAAGACTATTTTCTTCACCTTTAATATATTCAATATCAAAATCAAATATAGCTAATTCAGCTTGCCATCTAGCAAATATTTGTTTTGATGCTAGATTTTTCACATCTTTCTCCAAGACTGTTTTTATCGAACTACAATCAATTCTGAGCAAAAAATTTGATTAAGCAGATCATCTTCGAACTTATGTATGCATTTAATATTAGAAAGAATTTTTTTCTTTATTGTGGAATAATTTATTTGGGTATCATTCCATTTACCCGAGCAGAACCGAACTAAAACTTCCTTATTAGTTTCAGGATTTTTCTGCTTTAAGATGCCACCATAGCCAATATCACTGGCATCTGTCTCTACTATTTTAAACCATTCAGCATTAGCTAAATGTAAGCAAGGTAAATTCTTGACCTTTTGCTTTATTATCCTGACTGTCTTAGTATGATCTTCAGACCAGGCAGGAGGATTCTTCTTCAATGTTTAATACAAAATTTTTGTATCCTGAGCTATGTTCTTATAAAATTCAGAAACATAGTTCAACGCCCCAAGAAATCTTTGTAACTGTTTATTATCAGGTATTTTATCGGGAAACTCAGAAGCAAATTCAATGCTTCTGTCAATAGGAATTATTGTCTTATTTGCTATATTATGTCCCAAAAATCTTATCTCTATTTAGAACAATTTTATTTTTTGTGCTGATATTACCAACCCATTCTTGATGACCAAGTGCTTGAAATGTTCATTAAGAGAATTAGAGAATATTAATATATCATCAATATATAACAATATAAATTCAGAATATTTAATAAATATTTTATTCATTATGTTCTGAAATTCGGACGAAGCATTATTCAATCCGAAAGACATCACATTCCATTCATAATGCCCAAATGGTATAGTAAAGGCAGTTTTGTACCTATCCTGTTCTGCTATCTAGATTTGCCAGTAGCCTGATTTTAAATCAAATTTTGAAAATATTCTTGCTCCTATAATTCTATTGAGCAAATCCCTCTTATTTGGGATTGGATATCTTATCCATTTCAAAACCTTATTGAGAGGTTTGTAATTGATTACCAATCTTGGTGCACCTCTCTCCCTCTCAGCATTATTAATGACATAAAATGATGTACAACTCCATGGAGAGTAAGATTTTCTTATTAGTTTTTTATCTATTAAATTATGTATTTCTTTTTTTACATATTTCCAGATATTGTTGGTTCATCTGGCATGGTCTAGCCTTTGTAGGGATATCTTTCTCATTGAAGTTATCTACATAGGGAAGTGAAACAATATGCTGCTTCCTATCCCAAAAAGCATTAGGAATATTACTACAGGTCTGTAGTTTAAATTGTTCTTCTACTTGCTTTATTTTATCTTTAATCTCTTGTTTATTTAATTGATCAGAGATTTGTATTTGCCTTATTTCCTTCCGAAGAAAATTAATTTGATTTTCTTTGAAATCAATTTCTCTTATTTCATTCAATATTTTGATCATTGGATCTCTAAGGAATTCAAAGGTTACTTCTTTGCCTTTGTAGACAGTAGAAATACCATAAGTATTGATATTTTTTATTGGCATAAGTTTTTCTAGGAAAGGAGTTCCCAGAATATGTAACTGCCTGTTTTCAAATTTTAGGGTAAAATGGTCATTTTTGCATTTTTAGGAATTTTAGAAATTTTTATTTAATTATATTATTTGGGGATTTTTAGAGTCGGGTTCGAATTTCAGCTCATTCCGACTTGTATCGGGGACCCGGGGTAGTTTAGACCCCGATCGGGGCCCAAACTTAAGTTAGATATGGCTCATAAAATTCCACAAATTAGTTTGGTACCTTTAGACAATTTTTCCGTGACTTAATCGATCAATTTGCAGATTTTAACTTGGTTTTTCCGACCCCGAAAAATTGTTTAAGTCAATTTTGACCTAGAGGAGGCTTGGAGGGCATTTTGGACATTTGCCAAATGCCCCAAGCCCCCCCTACATGGCCGGCCACAGCAGCAAACACCCCTCCATTCTTCTTATTGCAAGAAAAACTCTCTCTTTCTTCCTTTCTCTCATTCTACAAGGATCCCTTTCCTTCCCCTTTGGATTTTAGGCTCAAAAGTAAGTCAAATCTCTTCCAATCTCTTCCATTTCTCTAGATCTCTCTCTAATCATGGTGCTAACCCTTGTTTATCTCTTATTTGTGATTTTTATCTAAGTAGAACCTAGCATGGAGGGGTTGGAGGCTTAGATTTGGCTCTTGATCCAAAAAGAACCAATTTTGGGACTTTTCTTGGGATTCCAACTCCCAAGAGGTAAACCCTAACTCTAACTCTTATAATTACTCCTAATTAGTGCTATTTACATATTAGAGGATGCTCGAGGCGTAGGACAACCCATTAGAAGAGGTTTGGAACCCATTGGACTCAATTCGAGACTTTCTGGCTAGGTTTTGTGCCATTTTTGGGGAAAACTCTAAATTGACATGTTTGGGTGTTACCCCTAACCTAATTAGACCTAATTAGGTTAGTTTGGGTGAGATGAGGTTAGGTACGTGTCCATATTTGGATACGTGGGGTCGTTTTGAGAGAATCATAAAAATAGACTTTTTTCGGAGTTTTCGGGTTCCAACACACGGGTGACTTTTTGCGCCGACACTAGAATCGGCAAGCTAGTACTTAGAATAGGTTCTAATCATTATTTAGAACTTGTGGGTAGAGTTTGGGTTGAATCCGGATAGGTTTGATGTTCGTATCACGCGGTATCGCAAATCGGACACCCCGAAGTCGCCAGAATGGCCATTTGGCCATTCGGGCCTCGTTTCTCGTTTTCGCTCGCGTGTGCGAGTTAGATTGCTTGTGTGGGGCACGTGTCTAGGCCCTAGAGGGTAGAATTTCAAAGATTTGGGTATTCGGATAAGGTTTTGGGTCGTTTAGGAGTATATGTGTGTGTGCCCATATATATAGATATCCATATGTGTGTGTGTGTCTATATATATATATATATATATATATATATATATATATATATATATATATATATATATATATATATATATATATATATATATAGGTATCCATGTGTGTGTGTATATATATATATAGATATATGTATCTATGTGTGTGTGTATATATATATGTAGATATGAATGTGTGTGTGTGTGTGTGTGTGTGTGTGTGTGTGTGTGTGTGTGTGTGTGATATATATAAATAGGAGAGGGATATATATATATATATATATATATATATATATATATATATATATAGAGAGAGAGAGAGAGAGAGAGAGAGAGGAGGAGTTATAGAGAGGAATTAGAGGGAATGAGAGGAAGAGATTGAGGGTGAGAAGAGAGGGAGAGAGTAGAGCATTAGCAGCAGCTTGGGGGGGAGTTTGGGGCTATTGTCCCCCCCCCAAACAGCAGTGCAAACAGCAGCAATAGCAGCAGCAAACAGCAGTAATAGCAGCAGCAGCACCAATAAGCCCCCCCTTTAGCCCCATTTAATCCCCCAACAAACCCCCTATATATATACATATATATACCCCTATAAACCTACATATATACTCCTATATATAACCATATATATCCCCCCTAAGAGGGCCTATGAGTGGGTGTGTGGAGTGGGATTAGAGTGGATTAGAGTTTGTGGGTTAGAGCTTAGCAATAGTGAGAAATAGGGAATAGTTGGATAGTGAGTGGAAGGGCGATTTTGAGTTTCGAGTGTCGGAACGCGTCCAAATTTGAGATGGGACTTAGATATGTAAATTAGATTTTGTGGGTAGGCTCCTAAGTAAAAATCGAGGTTTCGTTGGAGATTAGGAGAAGGGTATCTCAAGATATCATTGAGTATCTTGCGATACTCAAGATAATGAGATTTTTACCCTTTTTGACTTTTAGATATCAAGATACCGTGATACGGTATCGAGATTCTAGGAGAGGGTTTAAATAGCATAATAGAGAGTGGGGGAAAGCTTAGAATGAAGTAGGAAAGCCTATAGTGGGAGTTAGAAGCTAAGGTGAGATTTTGCCAAGATAATGGGTAGTTAGACAACATGGACCGTAAGATGGACTGGATGTCCACTCTACCTAGAAAACTTAGTAGGTAATTTTAGTGTAGGTTGGTATCCTACTACCCTAGGAAGCCGGGAGTGGAACTCCTAAGGAAAAGCTACTTGGCCTTAGTATTAGGGTAAAAAGGGTAAACGGGAAAAGTAGGGATAATACCCACTTCGCAATATATGGGTTTAGTACCTTAAGATATAGCTAAAATTAGTTTATTATGGTTGGTAATGGTTAGAAATAGTGGACTTGGACTAGTTTTGACCTTGGTTGACCACGGTTGACTATTTTGTCCAAAAGTTAACCAAAAGTCAACCGTAGCCTAAAATTTACTAGAACTTGACCAAACTTGACCAGTTGACCCAAAGTCAACTGTTAGTCAACGTTAGTCAAGTTTGACCTAAAGTTGATCTAGAGTTGACCTAGAGTTGACCAGAGTTGACCAGTTGACCAAAAGTCAACTGTATGTCAACCTTTGACTTAAATCGACCTAATTTGATTCTGTTTGACTTGCATTGACCCAGTATGACTTTGTTAGGCCTAATATGACTTAGATTAACCCTGTACAATCTAGTTTGACCTTGTTTGACCTAGATTGACTTAGTTTGACGTGTCTTGACCTAGTTTGACTCAGTATGACTTAATTTCACTTCCAAACCATTATATTGATACAGTATTCCATCTATAGGTCCTCGAGGCACTGTTCTTGGACTCAGTCGACTTATCCATCACATCACAGGTGAGTACATTCTCTGATAGTATTTCTGTTTTATGATATCGTCTTTATTTCTAGTATTTAGTGTAGATATCCTTGTTCTCTTGACACATTGTTCACACGGATTGGTATTTGTCTGGATCCCGTCATAAGATGTTATTCCTCTTATATATGGTATGCCTTGTACAAGTCTTCCTAGTTCTTTGTGCATTGTATAGACAGGATTCCTGCGAAGGCTAGCTACCTTCTCAGAGAATCACGTGTCATGACGTGTCATGACTGGATCCACTATATTAGTCAGGGATGGGGGTGTTAGCGTAGATATGTGATCAATACCCCACAGTATTATATTGTATCATCATTGTATAGTATTAATCATACACTCACGTATGATTAGCCAGGCCAAATATTGTATCAAGTTCTAAGCCGATCACATGTTGAAACTAATACTAAACTCACATAGATATAGTTCCAGATTTTTGTATATGATATATACTGTTTTCTTGTTCTTACATTCAGTTACAGTCTTGACATGCCTTACCATGATTCATGTACACATTATTTACCTCGTATATTCTCTCTATTTACTGCTACATTTTTAATATCGTCTAACTAGAACTATTATTTGAGATTTGTGCTCGTTCCATCCTGACTGGATATGTTGACAAAATTTTACAGATTATGGCGATGAGGATTGTCCTATCTACTACGGTCCTCATGACGTAGTCGGCTTAGATTTGGAGACCTTGGTTCAGCAGGGCTTAGCTCCGCCCGACGAGCCTCTAGCTTAGTTTAGTTAGAATAGACATTTTGGACTGGACCTTGTCTCCAGCTTGCTACTTATGTTATTATATTATAGTTGGGATTGTATAACCATATTACTTTGTGACTCTCTCTCTTTCTCTCGTTGTTGAGCTGGATATTGCACTTGTGGTTTTTATCTATCTAGTTTTCGTGCCATGATTCTTCCTTCTAGATTGTGATTGAGTTTATCAGTATTTCATCTATATTTCTCCGTGCGGTGATGACAGGTTATTATATACTTTTGTTGGCTAGTAGACCTACAGCGTTCTACGTCGTTTTTACGGTGTAGGCTGGGCGTGGTCACGCACTTGTACCCCTACCTAGGGTGCGGGTGTTGTGTTATTTCTTTTACCACTATAAACTGTAATGGTATGACAACAGAATCCTTACAGATATTGACATCTGTAACCTTATACGGTGTTGTTAATGCTTTATTATTTGCAGCACTCAGTGTTTGAGTTGTTCGTTCACAATACTTGATTGGAATCACACCCTCTTTAACACAGTTTAGATCTGCACCACTATCAACTAGTGCAATCAAATTCTTAATATAGTACTCATTATTGATGAGTAAATCTATTTGAATATACCATTTTTGGGTAATATAGAGATCTATTTTTTCTACTTTTTGTTGAGGTTCATTTTCTTCATCAGACACACTAGGAGTAGAGATATCACTTCTTTTTGAACTCTCTCCTTGTTCTGTAGTATGGATTATCATATTTTTTGCTACTGTCTCAAGATTAGACAGTCTTATTTGAGTCATCTCATCTTGAGATTTTAACTCTTTTATTTCTTTTTTCAATACTTTAATCTCATTTTGGAGATCTTGTATTGTTACAGTCTTTACCTCCTTATTTCTATATCGTCGCATGACTTCATCCATGCTATAAAATTCCTCTTTCTTATTGTGACGCCCCAGAACCAAAATACTGGAGAGCGGGGGCGTACATAGCCAGCTACGTATATTGAAATGTAATCCACCTCGCTATACGGTCACGGCTGTCTAGATTTGAGGGTTTACTACAAGCCAACGGTCTCTTAAGGTCAAGCATATTGTCTAAATCTCAAGCAAGTAATATAGTTACAAGATGTTAGACCATCAAATATACAATAAAAGACGTTCCAAATATTACATATTCAGCTGATCATGAAGCTAGTCATACAAAATACGGGGACTAGCAAGAGTTAAGTCATACATGATCAACCCTAGGATTTGTTAATCATGTTTACAGCCCGTAGGCAGACAATAAGTAAATATGCATCGAGCTAACAGGTGCTCGTCGGCTAAACGTCTCAAAAGAATAATTTTACAAGGTAGTGAGCGAAACAAAATGGAAAATCCACTCGTAGCCCGGGTTTCTTCTAGTCGCCACCATCGGGCTGGAAGTTCGGTAGATCCTCGGGTGCTGTTCCGAAATCTGGCCACACAAAACCAGCTAGGTCAAACCCCAGAAAGAGCAAGTACCACAAAGGAGGCCACGAAATAAGAACAAAAGCCAGCATATCAGAATATTAGAAATATGAGAAAAGTACAAGTAATAAAGAGTACAACAGGACAATAAACGACTAGGAACGTGGAACCATTCCGGGAGCCAGGTTACAACACGTAAACCAAACAAGGACCGGGGTTGTAACCCTTCGCCTGAATAGCACTATGTCTCTACCCATTTATTGTTAAGGACAAGTAAAACAATCATGTACAGGAGTACCAGGTACAGGGACTGGACGAGACTTAGACAAGGCTGGACATCATCCATTCACAAGCGGCCAAGCAAATACTACGGCTTACTACTTTAACTAACTAGGGTTATCACAAGCCTAATTACTAGTAAGATGCAAATGAGAAATTCCCAGTCCCAAGCCCTGCAGACTATCCAGTTATCCTTCCGCGGGTTGAGAGTATGGTTGGGTACATCGCCCAGGAGACGATATACCCTTAGGTGACTTAGAGGGTGCAACACATGACAGTGTGCTGGAAATATGCCCTACTCGTCGGCAGGCTACAAGTCCGTTTAATACGCCCAGATAACGAGATCGCCTGTGACTGAAAATTCTCCATGAACTATAGATAGATTTAGTCATTAGCCTAATCCATATTCAGTGTGAATCCCTGACCGTGGTAACCAGGGAGTCATGTCCTAGACATGATGCAAGACAAGACAAGATAAGTGGATTGTACAAAGCAGCAAGAATGAACACCCACGGAGTCAGAGTTGATTATACGAGTCAAGTTAGCCATCGCAACAGCATTAGGTCATGTCAAGTTACAAGTTACAGGTAACAAGTCAGGAGTGCGCCGCCACGGGCCACTATCAAGTTATCCAGTAACAGAGATTAATCATGAATCACAGGTTACAAGTTAAGAGCGCACCCCATCGGGTCACTATTAAGAAGATCAGAAAGTACTAGAATCATACTTCACAGAAATCACGAAAAACCATACTAGTCGTAAGCAAAACACCAAAAACTGTGCCAGGTCGTGTTGGGTCGAGACAGTCGTGTTGTGTGGAACAAGATCTCAAAACTCCAACCCACAAAAGAGAAGCCAAGTCCAAGGAATAAAATCCAAACCATCATGGGCAAATAGGTTACGCTGGGGTTAGATTGCGCTAGGTTCGAGCTGCGCTAGGGTGAGCTGCGCAGGAGATGAGCTGCGCAGGAGATGAACTGCGCAGGAGTTGAACTGCGCAGAAGATGAACTGAGCATGAGTTGAACTGCGCATGAGATGAACTGCGCATGAGATGAACTGCGCATGAGTTGAACTGCGCATGAGATGAACTGCACATGAGTTGAACTGCGCATGAGATGGACTGCGCATGAGATGAACTGCGCATGAGTTGAACTGCGCATGGCCTTGCGTTAAAGAGCACTGGCCGAGGGTCATCTTCTCCATCAGGTCGAGGGAAAACCCCAAGAACTCCAAACTTCAAATCTTCATATCTTAGCCAAAACAAAACCAAAATTGGATTTTCAAAGTTCTAACTTGTGTAAAATTGAATTCTCTTCCACATGGAAACCTCAAAACAAGGAAAAATCTAAGTTTAATAGATCAAAACCAAGAAAAACCGAAAATAGTTAAAACTTAGATCTAGAAAAATGGAAGCTCCAAATCACAAAATGTCAAGTTCTAATATTGTTCACCATGGCCTAATCTAGCTAATGGACAAATAAAATTGGGTCCTTATGTGGTGGCAAGGTGCATTTGCCTATGGTGTTGGTGTTGTGTGTGGAGGAAGAAAGAAGAAGGTGAAGAAATTAATGGAAGTTATGAGGAGAGAGAAAGTTAGGTGGGGTTTTAATGAGGGATGATATGTTGTGTTGAGGGTGGAGGTTTAGCTAAGGGTGTTCCAATGCATACTAAACCAAACCAAATCAATTATTTCTCCACAAAATAAAACCAAGCCAGGTCCAAAACCCGTTTTACGAGAAAACCAAAATTCGCAAGTTAAGCCAAAACACAATTACAGGCCAGAATCTGAGAAAATAAAATACAGGTCCGAAATACATATAAGCCTAATTAAAATACGTATTCCGAAATATGGGCATTACACTTATTAATCCCTTCCTCACAACTACATTCACTATCACATTCACACATATTAATTGAATCATTATCACTTGATTCATCTGATGAACCTAATTCTTCATCAGAATTTATTAATATTTTATATAAGGTCTTTTTCAGTCCTTTATCCTCTATTTCCTGAATTTTCTTCTTAGTATAACATCTATTAGCATAATGGCCAATTTTTCCACATTTATAACACTTTATTTCCTTAGAGGATTTTCTCCTTTGAGAAGATTTCTTCTATTTTCCTTTCTCTCGTTCTTTATATTGCTGGGGATATTTCTTCTTTCTTTTTCTTCTATAATAGGGCTTATTTTTCTTTTCTCTGTATTCTTTTTTAGCCCTTCCCTTCTTATCATAAGGCTTATAATCATCTACGGCAAATTGGCTATAAAATTCTCCTAATTGCTTACTTTTCGAAAGTCTTTAAGATTTTAATTGATTTTTTAGTTTTAAATCATTACATAAAGCTAAGCCTTCTTGAACCAAGCATTAATTAATGCTCCATAGGTATACTTTTGGTATGAAATTTCTCCATTATTTTTCTCTTTCAGCTTTTGTCGTATTTTTTCAGCAAAAAGATTAGGTAATCCATCAATGAATTTGGATTTCCAATGTGATGCATTGGCATCATCTAACGCCATGACTCTGCTCAGAAAAGTATCCTTATACCATCTGAAATGAGTCAAAGTTGGACATCTTAAATTCTGTAATAGGGTTCTAATTCTCCCCATCAGAAATGTGTCCTGTAAAATGTTCTAAAATATTAAAGATTAGAGTGTAAACAACATCAGATTTCTGCTGTCCATCTTCTGTCTTGGTGATATTTATTATTTCCATTCGTTGCTCATTACTCAGGCAATGATCCCACCATCCTCGTAGGATGCCTGTAAATCTACTAGCGACAAATAAAGCAATTTGTCGATCATTATTTCCAGCGGCTTTAGCAATATTAGAATAAATCAATATTCTATGTAACTGATCATGGATTTGTTTATCGGAAAGACCATCTATGTTCCATTCATAGATTTCTCCTGCACAATAATGATTCTGGATTAGAGAATCATTCTCCTCATAGAGAATATCCATAGGAGAAGGTCTCTTATAATAGTATTTGATTAAGTTAGGTTTGTCATATTTGACAGTATTGACTCTTTCTCGATCCATATCATGTTGGACTGAGTTGAAAGAATTATACATTTTCTCCAATTCAATAGGATTAACTTGTTCGTCATTATTAGAACAAGTTTCTTCAGGGTCAGATTCTAATTCCTGACCATCCTGGGTAGAGGATTCTCCTTGTAGCACATTGAGGTGCTTAGGGGTATCTTTATGCTTAGTAGGATCATAATTCAGAAATTCCTCTTTAAGGCTTCTTCAGAGAGTACATTAACGCTTTGATCTCTAAATTGCTCTACTAATTCTTTCAGATCTTTCTTTGTAAATTCTGATTTAGATATGAACTTGTAGTCTGTAACTTCCATTGGAGGTCTAATTGGAATCCTATTTGTTTCCATTTTGGGCTTAACAATAGGATTTTTATGGAGTTCTACTCCTTTTATCATATTGAATTTTTATTCAATTTCTGAATACCTTCTTCTATCCGAGTTAATTGCTTACCCATAACTTGGATAAAGGTATTAGTATAATTATTTTGTAAGATTATCTTTTGCAATTCTTTTATTGAAGCTTTCTCATGTTCTATATCCTTATAGAACGAATTAGCCTCAATATTAGTATGGAATGGGCTGAGATTTTAAGAGATTCATTAGGAGGGTATAATGATTTTATTTTATGTCCTCTTTTAGTGGTCCATATCTTGTATTGCTCTTCTAAGACATTTATATGTCTTATTCCCCCGCTAAGATATTCTTCTAAGAACCATTCTCGGAACCATCGAACCTTCGGTGTATTCGGAAGGTGTTCATAGTACATTTTTCTATATTCTCTACGCTGATGATCATTAAATTATTGTCGAAACCATTCCTTGAACTCTCTATTTTCCTCACTATAATATTCTTTTTTACAGTATTCAATCATAAACGGTGAGAGTCTATAATCCATTAAATATTGAATGTCATTTCCGACATGTCGGTTCGTCATCTAATTTAGATGACTGAGAATCTGATTGGGAAGCATATATCGGGTGAACAACATTTGATTCATTTATTTGAATCTTTTTTATTCTATTTTCTTCTATATTAGAAGATTCACCTTCTGATTGCTTATCTGAGATAGATTTCTCAGTTATGAATCTCCTAGAGCTTGATGTAGAGATTCTAGCTTTTATTTGTGGAGTAAACCTTACTTCCACATCTCCATCTGGAGTCTGAATTATTTGATCTATTTTCGAATCCATTATGGTTTTGAAGGCACTGCCATATTCAAAGTCCATTCATTTGGAAAGTTATTTCTTTCCATTTTATTATTCTATTTGTAGCTACTTTAGTAGTCAAGAGATTGGTTTCAACTAAAGTAGCCTGTCCTGGTTTAGTAAGGTGTTTATTCTTTGGGGCTAAAGTATTCAATACCTTAAAATAAACTCTATAGATTATTGCTATAATTTCAGATCCAGGAATAAAATTATAACCGAATGTCTTTCGATTTAAAGACACAGCTTCTAACAGATTTGTATCTGTTAGAGATAAACTCAAATTAGGATAAATATTGAAATATATTGGACCATGACAGAGACTTGTCTGCATGACTCCCATTAGGGATTGTGCGCAGTCTAAACACCGTCCATCTCGTAGAGATGTTAGTAAAGATGCATTTAAACCTTGAAGAGTTAAAGGTTTCAATGCTACTTGAATTAATCGAATATGGATGAAATTGTATTTATCTTTGTAATTAGAGATATAGTCTTCAGATAATAATTTTATTATTTGTTCATTATCTGAGACCTGAACTGTTCTTTCCATTGTCTCGATTGCAATGGAAGACTTAAAATCAAAGGTACCAATTTGGTATATTTTTTTTTGGTTGAACTTTTGGGATTGTCCATTTGTTCAACTCTTCTAATTCTGTAGAAAATTCATACAGATTAGTATTCTTTACTGATTTACCCTTATTAAGGGTCTTCTTATTCGAGCCTATTAGGTTAGCCAATTGGTTACTCATCTGAGGAGGATCTACCTTGCTACTTTCTTTATGTAAACTATTAACCTGCATCCTGCTATTAGTAACAGTACTACTATCGCTGATATCTAAATAACTTAGGTTTAATTCTTTTGGTAGTAAAAAGGTTGTACGGTTATCAACGATTTACGGCAAAACAAGGCAATCTCTGCCATCAAACGCCCACGCGACTTTGATGCACAAACTATCTCTAAGCATCCAGATATAGCAACTAGTAGTAATAAAACCACAGCAGATTACATTTTAATAGTCACATCAAGATCATAGCAAGATAGAACGCATATACATATACATATATATATATATATATATATATATATATATATATATATATATATATATCAATTTATAGCCAATTGGTTACTTATCTGAGGAGGATCTACCTTGCTACTTTCTTCATGTAAACTATTAACCTGCATCATGCTGTTAGTAACAGTACTACTATCGCTGATATCTAAATAACTTAGGTTTAATTCTTCTGGTAGTAAAAAGGTTGCACGGCTATCAACGATTTACGGCAAAACAAGGCAATCTCTGCCATCAAACGCCTACGCGACTTTGATGCCGTCCCACAACACATAGACACACCATACAAACTATCTTTAAGCATCCAGATATAGCAACTAGTAGTAATAAAACCACAACATATTACATTTTAATAGTCACATAAAGATCAAAGCAAAATAGAACGCATATATATATATATATATATATATATATATATATATATATATATATATATATATATATATATATATATATATATATATATATATATATATATATATATTGTGTGTGTGTGTGTGTGCGCGCACGCATGCGCATGTAGGAGCATGTGCGGTCTTGTGTATCCTAGCATATCTGATAGCTAGTTACCTGTATAGTGTATCAGTGTAGGTATTAGAGATTAGGGCATGGCTATATGTCAATTAGTTAGAACAGTTTCAGTTTTTAGTTGTAAGGGGCAGCAGGTAGAAGAGTTTGGAGTGTGTGTGTGAGTGTGAGTGTACTCTTACACGAAGGGCTTTTTGTGCACTGTAGAAGCTTTGCACTAGCTGTCACGACCCGCACCCTGATTAGGGGCACGAGCACGTGGGTACGTCCAGCCTACGCCGCAAAATCGACGGTAGAACGCTGTATAGGTCTACTAGAAAGTATAGCATCTAGACACAATATATATGTACCTGTCATCTCCGCACGGAGGTATATAATCTCAACTCAATCACAAGACATCTAGGGAAGATAGACATGAATATAATAAAGATATGATGGAAATATAAGTACGAAAATAGAAGCAAAGTCACAAACATAGTAGAGAGTCGAAAACATAACACAAGGTCCCAAACACAAATATAATATAAGTCTCAATACTAGCTGGCTCGCAGTCCAGACAAACCTATCTAGCAAATCTAAATAGGTGCTATATCATCTACGGGCTCCAGGGGTAGTGTCTCATCAAAGTCTCTATCCTGGCCATACCTGTAAAATGTAGAGCAATCAGCCAACATGTCCTCTGTAACATCAACGGTTATCCTGTCAGGAAAATGAACAAGTACACCTCCAACAACAGTTTTATAGTATTGACAAATGCTATAAGAGACAATCATAATGGAATACAAGATGATATATCAAGACTGTAAGTAAAACATGATATATAAACTGGAAATCTTGTCAGGGTGTAACGTACAGAAAAGCAGAAAAGTACAGGAATATCTGATGTATAATCTAAACATAAAATGTGCCTTGAGATATTAGAGCATTATGTGATCGGCTTGGGTCAAGATCAGGCTGTACCATCTGACTGGCTATGAACAAGAACAACAAGAACTCTGGGTCAGGCCAGCCAGCATGGAAAGCTATGAACAAGTAGGGTCAGGCTTTACCCTATGTGAAGTAAGGGTATAACTATGAACATGTATAGGAATACAAGTATGGTATTGATCACATAACCACTAACAACTCCCCATCTCCGAATAGTATATGGATCCGAACATAGCACGTCATGACACGGAATTCTCCAAGAGGGTAGCTAATCCCCCTCAAAAATCGGTGTCTATACAAGTACAAGAAACAAGATCGAACAATATACCAATATACCAAGAAAGTCCAGGAATAATATCTCATACCAGGATCCAACGTATACTAGTCCGTGCACCATCGTGACAAGAATCAAGTAAAATACTATAACTGAATCGGATACAGAAGATATCAAAATAAGGAACTACTATCAGAGAATGTACTCGCCTGCGGTCCTGAGCTGTCAAATTGGGTCGATACTCAGAGTGATGTCACAAACCTAAAGTTGAGATATATAAGCTAATTAGGGTTTAACAGTGTTAGGCATGATTATATAGTATAAGCTATGTAATCTAGGTCAATCTCAGTCCAACTAAGTCAAACTATGTCACACTGAGTCAAAGGTTGACTTACAGTTGACTTTTGATCAACTGGTCAACTCTTGTCCACTCTAGGTCAAACTAGGCTAATGTTGACTAACATTTGACTTTTGGTCAACTGGTCAACTCTAGTCAAGTTCTAGACATTTCTAGGCCAAGTGTTGACTGATAGTTGACTTTTGGTCAAACCAGTCAAACTTGGTCAAACTTGGTCAAACTTGGTCAACCGAGGTCAAAACTAGCCTAAGCATACTATTCCTAATATTACCTACCAAGATACCATATATCTTGGTCAAACATGATCAACTCTAATCTAAGAATTAAAATATCAAGTTGTACCTCGTTATTCGTACATCAAAACCTACAACATGCAAATCGAGATAAGATAATCAACGATAAGGTTAATAATCTTATCATAGTGATCCACATGGTCATCTTGTCAATTTCAGCGATGTGAGATCACTGGAATCGACTGATCTCAGTTTCGTTGCACTAATTTCGAAATACGAACAAAATAAGAATTAATTATAATAAAATATGATACATAGAGAAATATCTACAAACATTGTTAGATGATGAAACAAACATCACCAACATATCCAGAATGGTCAAATCAGCTAGGATAGCCTATCTATAAGTCCAATTTAGATACAAGGGCAAAAAGATAATTTTGGATCAAAACGGTGTCCATGTCGGACCCGCTTTACACCAAAAAAAGTAAAAGGATACCAGTCCACTAAACCTAACAAATTATATGTCCACGAATCCAGAATGACGATACGAACCCAACGGTATATCCAGAATTGGATTCTGTTGACCCAATCTCAAATTGGACCGTTGACCAGGACATTGAAATTTCGATTTGCACGAAAAAACGTGTCAGAGCCAAAGTCTTCAAAATTCAGCAAATTATATGTCAACGAGTCCAGAATGACGATACGAACTCAACGATATATTAGAAATTGGATTCCGATGAGCCGATCTCAAAATGACCCGTTGACTCGGACTATGGGGCCCGTTTTGTACCGAAATGCGTGCCAGAGCCCACGTCCTCCAAATCTAACAAACTATATATGAATTCGTGCCAGAACGACGCCACGAGTCTACCGGTGGTGTCGAAATTGAAATCCGGAGTCTCGGGTTCAAAAATAAAATTTAAAAAGTTGGAAATTACGAATTCGGACGGCCAACTTTGGCGTCAAATTCAACCAATCAAACGTGCTCACAAAGAAACAAAATTTAAGGGACAAGAAGAGGGTTATACCAGCTGCGCATAGGAACCAGTGGCACGCCAAACGGAGCTGCGATGGAGGAGATACGAGCCGACGAAGTTGGCTCCGCAAAACTGTCCAAAAATTATACAATTTAAACGGTCAACTTGGTGGCCGATTTTGATGTATCAAACGATAAAATTAACGGACGAAAGTGGAGGTGAGTGAAGAGGTATATACCGAGATGGAGTCGTAAGAAACAAATCGACGATCCAACGGTCATATTTTCTAGAATACACGCACGAAGTTGCTGCGACGAGGCGCACATTCTGAAATTCGTCTGCGCGCGCGTCGACGGGATTCCGTGCAAAATGCACGAATCGGGCATTTCTTGTGCCGGAGACGAGGGGGCGCACCATGGGGGCCTGCCCGGGGGTGCACCCGACCAAGGGGGGCTCGCCGGCGGCGGCGGTGGCGCGCGGTTTACCGGCAGTGGCGTGCGGCTGCTGCTGTCTTGTTGCTACTGCGCTGCTGGCGTTGTTGCTCAGCTGCTGCTGCTGTTGTTGCTGGCCAGGACGGCGGCGGCACAACGACGGGGCACGACGACGGCGGTGGCTGGTCGGAGGAGAGGGAGGAGGAAGATGGAGTGGTGGTTCGTGGTGGTGGAGGTTGTGAAGATGATGGTGATGGTGTGAAATGGTGATGGTGTGTGTGTGGTGATGTAGATGATGGTGTTGGTGGTTTAATGAGAAGAAGGAGAAGAAGAGGAGAAGGAGGCTGCCATTCCTGAGAGGGGGAGGGTGTTCGGCCATGGAGGAGTGGGGGAGCTCGGCTGAAATGGTAGGAGAAGAGAGAGAGAGAGAGAGAGAGAGATAGAGAGAGAGAGAGAGAAAGAGAGAGAGAGATGAGTGTATGATTGGTATTAACTAAAGAGAGATATTAAAGAAAGAGAGAAAGAGAAAGTGGAGAGAGAAAATGGGGGGATTTCTTAGGGCCGGCCACTGTGGGGGGAGGGGGGTTGTGTGAGTTTGTCTCATGTGGGAATGTGGGGTGTGGATGAGTTGGGGTAGTCAGTGGTTAGGATTAAATGTACCTTATTTAGGTCATATCTTAGGAATTTAAATCAATGTAGTGTACATTAAATATTTAAAAATGGGTAGACTAATTGTTTAATATTTTGTAGGGAAATGAGGGTGTGGGTGTCCATGAGGGGGTAACATGAAGCTTGGGTTGGGTTCAGTTGAGCCGGATCGGGTCAAAACGGACTTGGTAAAATAAATGATTTAATTTTAGGTATTTATGATCATGGATAAATAAGTAGCATGCAGAAGCCAAATTAAATGGGACACAAGCGTCATGTGGGCAGTAGGCTCAAAATGGGTCAAAATCATATATTGGGTCGACTAGGTTGGATCGATGTCGGGTCCCGAAATTAAATTGGAAGTCAGGTTACATTTTACGGTGGATAATTAATTGGCCTAAATTGATCCAAAAGTTGTGCGAAACAAATGAAGCACAAGATGGTGTGTCTAAGTGGGACACGAAGGTCATGGGTGTAGGGTGTCTCGAGTAGATCATACATGAGAAGTTGGTTTTAAGAAAATAATTAGTCTTGTGCTCCTAAATTAAAAGTCACGGTAACGTGCATATGATGATCAAAGATAAAAGTAGAAATTTAATTAATAATTATTCAACGATCAAATGGTCTAAATTAACCCAAAGGTTGTGCGAAGCAAAAGGAGTACAAGGGAACAAGTTTGAGTGGGACATGATATATCCACATAAAAATAATCTTGTCTACTACAAACTCATGAAGAGAGTTCTCAGAGATTGGCATCTCTGACGCTACAGAAGTCAAAGTCACGGAAAAGAACATTAAATCAAATAATAATCAAATAAAATATCTATTGCAAATAATTGATTTAGAAAATTAAAAAAAACCCTAAATTCAGGGGGCTTACACTAGCAGCAAGCACCAGGCAGGATAAGTAGAAGCAGCATGTAGAGAAATTTTGGGTTGTGCAGGTAAGAGAGTTCAGTACAATGTAGAGGCAGCAATAGTGCAGCAGTACACATTTATATATGTGTGCATGCAGTGAATAAGGGGGGTGGGGGTGATCAGTGGGGCAGTTCAGTGTGTGTTCATGTGTAGAGAGTGTCAATCCAGTGAAGAAGAGTATGTGTACACAGTAGAAAATATCTAGGCAACCTACTTTTGTGGGTGTGTACCAATGAGCTTATGTGTTCTATAATTGGGATGTAGAAGTTCCTAATAGCAGCAGGTAAGTAGCCGTGTGTTTTAAGTGTGTGTGTGTGTATGTGGATACACATATGTAGTTGTGTGTGTGTGTTCACATATAGACATATGTGTGGATATATTCACATAGCCACATGTGGTACACGTGTGTATATATTATGTATGAGAGTTTGTTAGATATGAAATCATGTGTGATAGTGTGTATGTATAGTAAGCTTGATAGATAATATAGATAGTTAGCCATAAGGTGATAGATAGATAGATAGATATATGTTGATAGTTATATAGATCGATAGGAAATTAGTTTGATAGATAGCCATTAGTAGATAGGATGATGCTTGATAGATAAACTAGTAAAGAGAACCAGGGGGGATTAGATGCAGGTAGCACCTGCTGTTGGTAACATCAGCTTTTGGAGGGCAATAGCAGTAGCTTCATTAATAATAACATTATGAGAAGGGGAAGCAATAGCAGCAGATTACTGTACAAAATAGAAGAGAGGTAGTAACAGTAGCAAGGATTAGAAGAGAAATAACAGTAGCTTCTACAGCAGAAACAGTTCCAGTAGTAGAAGCAAGCAGTTGTAGGAGTAGTAAATAGGATTAAGCATCAGTGTATGAAGAGGTGATGTGCAGATACAAGCAGTAGAAACAGCAGTGTATGAAGAGGGGGTAGTTCATAGTGCACCAGTGTGGGAGTGGAACTAGTTTATAGCAAACCAGTTCTGCAGGAAATAGGAGAAGCCACAGAAGCAGTAGGCAATAGCATCAGAGAGAATAGCAGTAGCAGGTGTTGAGAGGGGAATGGTTAGAGCAGTATCAGTAGCAATAGCAACAGTATCAGCAGTAGACTACTGCTGGGGTTATTCAACAAGGGAAGAAAGCAAGGTAGTAGCAGTCATGTAGAAGGGCAGCTAAGCTATGTGTCCTAGTGGCATGTATATGTGTGTGTGTTGTGTCTTAGTATCTTGAGTACATAGGTAAAGGTTTAGCTAGGAGTATGTGTATAGGTATTGGTTTAGGTAGTGTAGGTAAGGAGCATACCTTTGTGATAAAGGTATAGGTAAGTGTACTTGGCATGGGTATAACACATAGGCATTGGTAATTGTAGGGCCTAAAAATCAAATGGCGCCATGTATTTGCTATTCAACAATCAAGTTGCGCTCCAAAAATCAAGCTGCGCCACTGTTATGAAGTTCAGAGATCAAACTGCACCACTGATCAGGTTGCGCCATATATCAGACTGTGCTCAGTCATGTTGTGCCAAAGTCTATGTGGTGTTTAACATTAATTGCCATCATTGTCTGATAGCACTAACAACTGACAGCATAGTGAACAAAGAAAATCTCTTCGAATCCCTCAAAACGTGCCGCTCGAGGAGATTTAATTGATAGCTGTCCTGCACAGCTTGTGAGTTGCGCCTAAGCGCAATCTGGATGAATTATTTAAAAGCTGCCACGTGTCTTGGCGCAGCCCAAATCAGGCGCAATGTGACTCGTTGACTGAAGCTCGCACAACCTGATAAAGTTGAGACAACTTACATTCTAAAGCAGGATGATGTGGCGCACATGCCACTAATCTTTCAAAATGTGTCCACTATTCTGTACACGACCATGTGTATCTCAATCACATGATGCCACGCGTCTAAATACAGTTAGTACATGATTGTTAACTGAATGGAAGTTGGCGCAACATAAGGTTGGCGCAACCCAAAGTGGCTCAATACAGCCTCACGCACATCAGAATAACTGCTAAAACAGTTATTTCCAGAACTCTATAAATAGAGTTTCCAATTATTTTCAAAGGGGACAGAGATCAAGTACTCTTGCAAAATTGCTGCTGCATTCTCCAGAGGCTCTAGTCTTCAAGTTTATATAGTCCAAGGGATAAAGTGATCCTCTTCTGATCAGATTCCTACAGTTGTACTTCTCCAGAATTTAAATTGTACTTTTGTACTCTTTTCTAAAGTTTGTAATAGAGTAACTTTTTTGTTTTTGCAAACAAAATGGTGACTCTGCTGGGGACGACTTTTTCCTCCGATGAGAAGGTGACAACTCAATGTGATGCTGCGTCGATCGGCAAGACGTAGAAGACTCTGGTTGTTCACGTCAACCAGACAACCTATGAAGATATGATCAACAAGAAGAGCAACAAGCGCACTGTAGCTTTCACCAAGAACAAAACTGTGTGGACTTCTAAGTCTTCTATAGTTGCTGTTGTCCTGGCACAACCTGTTTCTGTTGCTAAGGCGCGATCTGCCTCTGTGGCTCAGGCGCAGCCTGCTTCTACTGCCTGCGCGCAACTTACTCTCATTGCTGCCCGTGCGTAGTCCACTCTTTATACTGCCAAGGTGCAGTCCACTACTCCCTTTGCTGCCAAGGCGCAGTATGTTCATGCTGTTGCTAAAATGCAGTCTATTCATGTTGCTGCCAAGGCACAACCAGTAGCCTATATTGCTAGGATGCAACTAGTAGCCCATATTGCTATGGTGCAACCCAAGCAATCAGTTGTTCAGGCGCAGTCTGCTGTTCTGACGCAACCAAAGGGGTCTAGCCTTTTGGCTATTCCTTCCTCCAATTCTCCAGTTCTGAACTGGAGAAACAATGTTCTAATGTTAAAACTAGACAGAACAAAGGGAAAGGCTCTATTACACTCCCTCAATTGGCGCAACCTGTGTCTAAGATGGTCCCACAACAAAATAGAGGAAAACATTTCTTAGCTAACCCTCTACAAAATAAAAGAAAATGCCCTTTGGTCTTTTCTCAAACTTTCCTAGTCTATGACTCAGAGGAAGATATGTCAGATTCCATTCCTTTAAACATAGGTCTTCAGATCTCTGATATGGGAAGGAATACTGATCAAAGAGGTATCTTGCCTACCCCTATGGGGACTGGTCAAGATCTTCCAACCTTACAAATTTCAAGATCCAAACAAGAAAAGTTGATGGTATCTCAAACAGAGACACCTGGAGCAGAATTCTCTGATTTACATGCTTATCTCAATAGGCATCCATCAATATCAACTTCGGTAAAACGCAAAAATTCTGTGCCAAAGGCCAATCTCAATCTGTACCAGAAACCAAAGTTTGAAAAGAAGGACCCAATCACTTATGCTAATGAGTTAAGTACCTCTTTGTACACTCAGGGAACTAAACATCTGAAGAATAGGAGACATGTTCCTAATATAATTAAGGAATATGTTACTCCAACTTCTTCTCGTCCTGTAGTGGTAACTGATCTCCGAGAACGTCTTACACGAAGACGGGAGATCATAGGGATGTCTCCTTCACCTCAAAATCACTCTTAGATCGCCACTGCCTTCATGAAGTGGTCATCAAGTGTTGTTGCCAATCAGCTAAACGATCTGTCTTCCGTCTGAACTATGTTTCAACTCATGAACCTATAATAGAAGATGAAGATGAGCCGTTATATGCTTCTGTCAATATGACTTCCCAAGGCACTGGGGGTGGGAAACGTCCAAGACGTAATGCATCCTGTGATCCTAGTCAGCAATATTTAGATCGGATTCATGCATCCAGTGAAGGGGTCTTTCAATACACCAGATCAAGAAATCGAAATTTGAACCAAGGTGTCTTTAATCAAGAAGATCTCTCCATCACTCATTGTCACGCCCCAGAACCAGAATACTGGAGAGCGGGGGCAGACATAGCCAGCTACGTATATTGAAATGGATTCCATCTTGCTATACGGTCACGGCTGTCTAGGATACATGAGGGTTTATCTACAAGCCAGCAGTCTCTTAAGGTCATGAACAAGCCTATTGTCTCAATCACAAGCAAGTAAGTAAAAGTTACAAGATGTATGATCATTAAATATACAATAATAAGGCGTCCCAAATATTACATATTCAGCTGATCATGAAGCTAGTCGTTACAAAATGTCAGGACTAGCAAGAGTTTAGTCATACATGATCAACCCTAGGATCTGTTAATCATGTTACAGCCCGTAGGCAGACAGTAAGTAAAATGCAACCGAGCTAAACAGGTGCTCGTCGGCTAAACGCCTCAAAAGAATATTTTTACAATAAAGTGGGGGATTCAAAAATAAACCCACTCGTTGCCAGGGTTCCGTCTAGTGGCCACCATCTGGCTGGAAGGTCGGTAGATCCTCTGGAGCTGCTCCGAAATCTGGCCATACAAAACCAGCTGGGTCAGACCCCAGAAAGAGCAAGTGCCACAAAGGAGCTTCACTTAAGAACTAAAACCAGCAATCAGCACACGAATATAAATAATATAATGAAAGACAGGAAAATATAAATAAATGGTAAAAATTGGAAATAAGGAAAACATGCCAGGGTGATATACGATGAGATAACCATGAAACTATTCAGATAGCCAGGTTACAACCCGTAAACCAAACAAGGACCGGGGTTGTAACCTTTCGTCTGAATGGAGCTTGGTTTCTCACTATTTATCGAGAAAATAAATACAAGCATGCTGGTCATGTAACAGTCTGGAACAAGATCAGGGCAAGACTAGACTGGTTAGACTCCATCCAATCATTCACGGCCAAGCAATAAGTACGGCTTGATACTTTAACTAACTAGGGTTATCACAGACCTAGTTACTAGAAAAATGCAGTGAGATTATTCCACAGCCACAAGCCCTGCAGACCATCCAGGTTACCCAGGTCGAAAGATTAGGGTTGAATTCAGGTGGGTACATCGTCCAGGAAACGCATGTACCCTTAAGTAGCTTGAAGGGTGCAACACATGACAGTGTGCTGGAAATGTGCCCTACTCGACGGCAGGCTACAGATCCCAGGCGCGCCCAGGTAACGGGATTGCCTGTAGCTGGGAAATCTCTTCATGACTAATGCATTAATCTAGTTATTAGCCTTAGTCCATTTCAATAGGTGCTCCTGACCGTGGTACTCAGGAGCCCCATCCTAGACATGATGCAAGACAGAACTGGATTATTTGTACAAGCACAATCACCCACGGTGTCCAGGTTAAGTTATACAGGTCATGTCATGTCAGGTAGCCGTCGCAACAGCTATTCAAGATATAACATGTCAGATTATCAGGTCAAGTGTACTAGTCAGGAGTGCGCCACGACGGGCCACTATCAGGTCATGTCAGGTTACTCATGTCAGGAGTGCACCACTACGGGTCACAATCGTGTCAGGCTTAGTTATCAATTCCAAGCATGTTACATCAATTCAGGATTATCAAGTTCACGACAAAAGGCGTAAGGATATAAAATGGACGTAAAATATCTAATAAAATATCAATATTCAGGGCTATAGAAGAGCCATGCGGCTAAAGCATATGCGGTCAGGAAAGGGTAGAATCATGCGGCCCAATTAGGAGGGCGCATGCGGCCAGGGTCACTGAATCACATGCGGCCAAGACAAGGGGGGCGCATGCAGCTGGAAGTGCAAGGGCGCATGCGGCTCCAAGACGTTGGGCCTCATGCGGCCAGCGGTAGTGTCAAGTTCATGCGACTGGGTATAGAAGGACTAGCTCCCATGCGGCAAGCAGGAAGGAAGGCTCCATGCGGCCAAGATGAATTGGACTCATGCGGCTCTCGGGGTGGGGCACATGCGGCTAGCGGGGAACCAAGCCTATGCGGTCCGCAAGTACTAGAGTTCATACGGCTCAAGGAGATAGGCGCATATGCGGCTGAAGGCAAGTGGGACTCCATGCGGCAAGAAGGAACTGAGGACTCATGCGGTCAGGTTCAATTCATATTCATGCGGCCAAGGATGAATGCAGACTTATGCGGCTGGGAAGCAAGGGCCTTATGCGGTTTTAAGAATGGGACTCAGTCCCTGCGGCTGAAAGTGTCATGCGGCTAATTCACTTGCCGCATGAATTGTCATGCGGTCAAGTCAAGCACTGTTCTTCTTCCCCAAATTTTAGAGAAGAAGAACACCATGAACCCAAGCTTCCAAGCTCCATAAAATCTTCATCTGGAGCCCAAATCCGAACTTCCATAGGTCAAAATGGGGTAGAACGAGATTCTCTACAACATGGAACCATCAAAACTCGAAAATAACAAGATTAAATAGATCAAAACCCAAGAAATCCGAAAATAAAATAAACTTAGATTTACAAGAATCCAGCCATGGAAATGAGAAATGTCAAATACTAAAGTGCTTTAGAATGTAGTAAAGAAGAGAATGGAGCAATAAAATCAGAGTTCCTCCATGAAGCAAGTTGCACTTGCCTAGACCTCTCTCTTCTCTCTCTGGTAGGTAAGAAGAGTAAAGATGGAGAAGAAGAAATGCGTAATGAGCAATAATGGAAGAGAGAGAGTAGGATAGATATTTATGGTGGGAGTGGTGGTAGGTGGGAGTGGTTCTCCACAAAAACCAAACCAAGCCAAACCCACTAAACCGAACCAAACCAAGCCAATGCAATCCCATGATGAACCATGCTAATGCAACATGCAAAAATAGAAAAAAATTTAGGCTAACTAATTATGGCAAACCAGAAATATGCGCCCGAAATACGTACATGTATTTCCAATACGTAATACGAACTACGGGCATTACAACTCTACCCACCTTAAAAGAATTCCGTCCTCGGAATTTAATCAAGGGGCTAGAGTGGCAAAGACAAGCTATACTAATCTCAGGCAAGCTATACTAAGCAATCAATCATACAATCATGTATGTAAGCAAGAAAAATCGAAGGCACGAGAAAGAAAAAAGATATCCTGCTAGGAACCTCTCTGCTGGTTCTGGATCTGAGCTTGGACCTGGGCATACTGCTGGGGTCTTTGTAGCTGGAAGGCTAGGGCCTGAGGCGGCAATGGCCTCGGAGGCTGGTACTGCTGTTGAAACACTTGGGCCTGAGGCGACAATGGCCTCAGAGGCTGGTACTGCTGTTGAAACACTTGGGCCTGAGGCGGCAATGGCCTCGGCAATGGATACTGCTGCTGCTGCTGGACTGGGGCTGGTCCCCTTACCGAGGGACTAGTCTGGGCCGATGATGAACTGGCCCTATTCGGACAGGACCCTATCTTGTGGTCCGGTGCTCCACAAGCCAAGCACAATCCCTGTGCTCTGCGACACTCCGAAACAACGTGTCCTGGCTTCCCACAATGAGTGCAGCCCATTGCGGAAGACTGCTTCTGCTTCTGCTGCTGAGGGGACGTGACCGACGTCACTGAGGCCGCCTGCCTCGGAGTTCCAATTGTCAAAGCCCTGACTGCCGGGGCTGGTGCTGTCGACTGGGTCATCTGACCGTGAGATCGCTTCCGACCTCCGGTCCTGTCTACTATCCTGTGGGAGGTATACTCGTGCCTCCTAGCTGCTCTCAACACTGCATCAAAAGTCTGATGCTCAAACTGCTCTACTGCCAATAAGATCTCCAGGTGAAGCCCCTGTTGGAATCGCTGGGCTCTATCATACTCGGTTGCCACCAAGGTGGGAGCAAACCGACCGAGTCTGGAAAACTCGGCCGCATATCCATCGACCGTCCTTCCTCCTTGCTTCAGATTGGTGAACCTGGTCTGCAGATCATACCGAGCCACGGCATCGAAATACTTAGTCTGGAATCTCTCTCTGAACAGTGCCCATGGAATAGGGGCCACTAATCCCACGGCCTGTGCTGCCCACCAGCTGCGGGCAAGATCCAATAACTGTAGGCGCACCACGGCCACCTTCTCGTCTTCCGGGGTCTTGGCTGCCTCTAGAATGACCTCAGTATCCTGGAGCCACGCGTCAGCAGCGATAGCATCTTCACTGCCATCGAAGAATGGAGGGTTCAGGCGCTTGAAACTGTTCGCTGCACTGTTCCTTGGATGACCGTCTCTGTTCAGAGCATCTGCCACTGCCTGTTGTAAGGCATCTCCTCGACGATCTTGGGAAGCTAACAATGATCTGATGAGACCCACCAAAGTGCCATCATCAGGCTCTGCAGACTGGACTGGCTGAACTGGCGGCTCTCCTTCAGTAGGTACGACTCGGGAGGCTGCTCCTGAGTGCTGGACCTGATCTTCTAGTTGCTGCTGGTCCACGGGAGGTGATCCGCCTTGATGATCGGCAGGTCCAGGTTCAATGCCGCTGAAGAAGACGACATGGGAACAATAAGGAAGGACCAGGACAGATCAACGATTACAAGCATGTGATCAGGACAAGAATTTCAGGAATCAAGAGGATACGAGCAGAGATCAAAGGCGAGTACTGATTGAGACATCTATCCGGTAAACCCTCACATATCTTGATTTACAAGACCTGCATGGGCCACCACTTAAACCATGTCACGCCCCAGAACCAGAATACTGGAGAGCGGGGGCAGACATAGCCAGCTACGTATATTGAAATGGATTCCATCTCGCTATACGGTCACGGCTGTTTAGGATACATGAGGGTTTATCTACAAGCCAGCAGTCTCTTTAGGTCATGAACAAGCCTATTGTCTCAATCACAAGCAAGTAAGTAAAAGTTACAAGATGTATGATCATTAAATATACAATAATAAGGCGTCCCAAATATTACATATTCAGCTGATCATGAAGCTAGTCGTTACAAAATGTCAGGACTAGCAAGAGTTTAGTCATACATGATCAACCCTAGGATCTGTTAATCATGTTACAGCCCGTAGGCAGACAGTAAGTAAAATGCAACCGAGCTAAACAGGTGCTCGTCGGCTAAACGCCTCAAAAGAATATTTTTACAATAAAGTGGGGGATTCAAAAATAAACCCACTCGTTGCCAGGGTTCCGTCTAGTGGCCACCATCTGGCTGGAAGGTCGGTAGATCCTCTGGAGCTGCTCCGAAATCTGGCCATACAAAACCAGCTGGGTCAGACCCCAGAAAGAGCAAGTGCCACAAAGGAGCTTCACTTAAGAACTAAAACCAGCAATCAGCACAGGAATATAAATAATATAATGAAAGACAGGAAAATATAAATAAATGGTAAAAACTGGAAATAAGGAAAACATGCCAGGGTGATATACGATGAGATAACCATGGAACTATTCAGATAGCCAGGTTACAACCCGTAAACCAAACAAGGACCGGGGTTGTAACCTTTCGTCTGAATGGAGCTTGGTTTCTCACCATTTATCGAGAAAATAAATACAAGCATGCTGGTCATGTAACAGTCTGGAACAAGATCAGGACAAGACTAGACTGGTTAGACTCCATCCAATCATTCACGGCCAAGCAATAAGTACGGCTTGATACTTTAACTAACTAGGGTTATCACAGACCTAGTTACTAGAAAAATGCAGTGAGATTATTCCACAGCCACAAGCCCTGCAGACCATCCAGGTTACCCAGGTCGAAAGATTAGGGTTGAATTCAGGTGGGTACATCGTCCAGGAAACGCATGTACCCTTAAGTAGCTTGAAGGGTGCAACACATGACAGTGTGCTGAAAATGTGCCCTACTCGACGGCAGGCTACAGATCCCAGGCGCGCCCAGGTAACGGGATTGCCTGTAGCTGGGAAATCTCTTCATGACTAATGCATTAATCTAGTTATTAGCCTTAGTCCATTTCAATAGGTGCTCCTGACCGTGGTACTCAGGAGCCCCATCCTAGACATGATGCAAGACAGAACTGGATTATTTGTACAAGCACAATCACCCACGGTGTCCAGGTTAAGTTATACAGGTCATGTCATGTCAGGTAGCCGTCGCAACAGCTATTCAAGATATAACATGTCAGATTATCAGGTCAAGTGTACTAGTCAGGAGTGCGCCACGACGGGCCACTATCAGGTCATGTCAGGTTACTCATGTCAGGAGTGCACCACTACGGGTCACAATCGTGTCAGACTTAGTTATCAATTCCAAGCATGTTACATCAATTCAGGATTATCAAGTTCACGACAAAAGGCGTAAGGATATAAAATGGATGTAAAATATCTAATAAAATATCAATATTCAGGGCTATAGAAGAGCCATGTGGCTAAAGCATATGCGATCAGGAAAGGGTAGAATCATGCGGCCCAATTAGGAGGGCGCATGCGGCCAGGGTCACTGAATCACATGCGGCCAAGACAAGGGGGGCGCATGCAGCTGGAAGTGCAAGGGCGCATGCGGCTCCAAGACGTTGGGCCTCATGCGGCCAGCGGTAGTGTCAAGTTCATGCGACTGGGTATAGAAGGACTAGCTCCCATGCGGCAAGCAGGAAGGAAGGCTCCATGCGGCCAAGATGAATTGGACTCATGCGGCTCTCGGGGTGGGGCACATGCGGCTAGCGGGGAACCAAGCCTATGCGGTCCGCAAGTACTAGAGTTCATGCGGCTCAAGGAGATAGGCGCATATGCGGCTGAAGGCAAGTGGGACTCCATGCGGCAAGAAGGAACTGATGACTCATGCGGTCAGGTTCAATTCATATTCATGCGGCCAAGGATGAATGCAGACTTATGCGGCTGGGAAGCAAGGGCCTTATGCGGTTTTAAGAATGGGACTCAGTCCCTGCGGCTGAAAGTGTCATGCGGCTAATTCACTTGCCGCATGAATTGTCATGCGGTCAAGTCAAGCACTGTTCTTCTTCCCCAAATTTTAGAGAAGAAGAACACCATGAACCCAAGCTTCCAAGCTCCATAAAATCTTCATCTGGAGCCCAAATCCGAACTTCCATAGGTCAAAATGGGGTAGAACGAGATTCTCTACAACATGGAACCATCAAAACTCGAAAATAACAAGATTAAATAGATCAAAACCCAAGAAATCCGAAAATGAAATAAACTTAGATCTACAAGAATCCAGCCATGGAAATGAGAAATGTCAAATACTAAAGTGCTTTAGAATGTAGTAAAGAAGAGAATGGAGCAATAAAATCAGAGTTCCTCCATGAAGCAAGTTGTACTTGCCTAGACCTCTCTCTTCTCTCTCTGGTAGGTAAGAAGAGTAAAGATGGAGAAGAAGAAATGAGTAATGAGCAATAATGGAAGAGAGAGAGTGGGATAGATATTTATGGTGGGAGTGGTGGTAGGTGGGAGTGGTTCTCCACAAAAACCAAACCAAGCCAAACCCACTAAACCGAACCAAACCAAGCCAATGCAATCCCATGATGAACCATGCTAATGCAACATGCAAAAATAGAAAAAAATTCTAGGCTAACTAATTATGGCAAACCAGAAATACGCGTCCGAAATACGTACACGTATTTCCAATACGTAATACGAACTACGGGCATTACACTCATCTAGGAGAGGAATCTTTATCTAAGTTTGATACAGATAGTGAAAGTTCTGAACAAACTATCTTGTCAATAACAGCAAGAGAAGTGACGGCATATGCCATTACAGAAGATCAAGACGCTTCTAGTTCAGCCAATCAAGAACAACAAATCGTTGCACTAGAGGACAAATTGAAGACCATGGCTGAGATGGTCGCAAGTATGCACACTATAATCATGGCTCAACATACAATGCCACCGGTTATAAATCCTGCTACAAATCCTGAGCTTATAGCTTCTTCTGTACCTGTTAATGTCAGTCTGGGGGTACCATCTCCTCAGGTTGCTTCTGTACCAATTCAAGCTGATCCCAGTCAGTCTGGTGCTGGGGGTGGTAATTACCATGCTGTTCCTCCTCCCAACAATTCTAACTAGCCCACCAATTCCCAAACATCAGGAGATACTAACGAGACTGTGAAACTCTTACGCACTCAGTTTGAGGACTTCAAGCAGAAGGATGGCCTACAAAGACTTGGAATAAAACAACCGTATCCTACAAAATGGAAGGAAGTTCTATTCCCTCCTAAATACAAGCTTCCAACCATTATGCTATTTGATAGCAACACTTCTCCAAGTCAGTACATCAATCACTTTGAAGTGATGACTGACCAGTTACAGCCAAATGATGCTCTCCTTACCAGAGTGTTTATCGGTTGTTTAGCCGGTGTAGCATACGACTGGTATCGTAGCTTGCCTGATGGCTGCATAACTTCTTTTGCTGGTTTCAAACAAATGTTCTTGGAACGATTTTATAAGGGAGTCAATGATATGACAATGTCTGCCTTCATTAAGATTAAACAAAGACACAATGAATCCACAGAGAGTTTTATTGAAAGATTCTGCCGAGAGGCACTTAAAATACCTTTAAGAACTCCATCTGCTATAACAATAGATGCCTATAAATCAAACTTGTTGCCTATTATCAGCATGTGGACGGGATCTACACAATTTTAAGATTGGCCTTCTTTTATTGTGAATGCCAAGGCGGCAGAGGTCAGTACTAAAAAATTCAAGCAGTTAGGAGTCCAAATGACTCATCCTAACCAAGATAAACATTCTACACCCGGCGGTAATAATCGCCAGAATAACCGCAAGGGTAAAGAAATATTGGCCATCAATCTCAAGGGCAAAGAGTCATTGGCTATCAATGTTGCTCAGACAGCACCCACTCCATCAGCACCACCACAGAAAACAACTCGTCCAAAAGAAGAGTATTCTTTTGATGAAGATGATACTTTGAGCATCTTTGATTGCTTAATTAAAAGTAATAAGCTTCAATTGCCAGAGGCAAAATGGCCAAAAGAAGTGGGTAAAACTGATCACCCTAAATATTGTGTTTATCACAGATTTATAGGACATCCAACCAGAGCATGCTACGTGCTTAAAGGCAAAATCCAGGAGATGGTCAACTCTGGAGCAATTACTCTGCAGTAAGATGAAAAGACTGTGACAGTTAATGTTGTTTCTGTGCAATTTGGTGATTTCCTACCACAACTTGTGCAAGATGGAGTTGTCCCTATACCAAGGGCTACTCTCGAGATTGTAAATCTTCTACCTCTCCAAAATGAGGGTCTTATTCCACTATCAACTGACAAATGAGAGATTATGTCGATTCATCCAGATCTGGTAGTAGATTTTGAAGCACCTTCCTCTTCCAAGCAAAAGAAGTACTCTAAAACTAAATCTAAGAGCTGCAACATGGTATCCTTTGAACCAGTAGCGGAAGAAGAAATTTTAATTGGCACTAGGTCTAGAAAACCTTATCTTCGGGAATATTTCGAAACTCAAGAGAATTCTACCCTATCTCCTGATGCTCCTCATACATCATCTTCTCCTGCTGAGAATATACCATCTACATCCTTGCCGGTAGTGGAACCAACTCCTCCTAAACCGACATCAGCAGACAAGGAAAAATAGCCTGTCCATTTTGACAAAGCACTGAAGAAGTCCTCATCTCTTGGACTTGAAAAGCCATATAATTTTGACATATTGGCTCAATTAGCCAATATCCTAGCAAGATTATCGATCTTTGAAGTCTTACGTCTCTCAAAAGAAACTCGAGAGACGTTAAGTGAAGCTTTGATGCAGGCTAATACTTGTCTTACTCTTCTCAAGAAGCCTGAAAAGGAGCCAGTCAGTTGTTCATATTGTCATAGTGTATTTGAATTAATGCCCAATATTACTTTTACATAAGACGACATGTTGTTAGAGAACAATCGTCATGATCGCCCTCTCTATTTCACGGGGTATGTAGACACCATGAAAGTCGATCGCATTCTGATTGACCCAGGGTCTGCTCTTAGTATCATGCCAAAGTCTTTGCTGGATGCTTTGAAGATCCCAGTGCATAACCTTTCTACAACTATCACTACCATTTTGGGGTTCAATCAAGGAAGAAGTGAACCTTTGGGGAAGATACGCCTGAAACTTCAAATTGGCAATCTTCGTACAAAGGTGACTTTCTATGTAATTGACAATCATGGCTCATACAATGCTTTGTTAGGAAGGCCATTCCTCCATGAACATAATATTATACCTTCTACTCTCACCAATGTTTTAAATATGTGGATGGTAATGGAGATGTCCAAAAAGAGGTTACAGACCTGAATCCTTTCAAAGTAGTTGAAGCGTACTGCAACGACTCTCGCATGTATAAAGAGGAATTCATGAAGGTGGTACTGGCAATGGACACAAATAAAGAACAGAAAGGCATACCAAATGATACTCTGGTGATCCATGTCAAAGGGCGTATTTCCTGTCCTCAGTCTTCCAAACCACTAACTTTCTATCTTCATTTCCATGAAAAGCAGCTTCCTGGTGATAGTCAGGAACAAAGGGAGCTCACCTCTTCTGAGCCGCTTGTAATCGACCTTCGTCGTAAAATCCTCCTCCTCCTTCTCGTTATTCTTCCCCCCCTCTTGTCATCAATCTGACTAAGCCTGTTAAGGCTAAAGATCCTATTGTAAATGATGGTGTAAAAATCAATAAAGTATCTCCTTTGCAGTATACTGATGTCTCTTACTATACTCAATGTTATTTGGATATGCTAGATAGCTTTAAACCACTTACAATAGGAGTCATATCATCTCTACGAAATATGGTATCATTGGATTCAATACAAAAGTCGTACTTCTTAGTACCGTCTCGAAAGAAAGATGAAAGGCCTATATTATTCAATAAAAGAGAGGAACAAAAAATCATGCTCTATAATGATAATAGAGATGATTCAGGAAGGCTACAATTACGTCGCTATAGTCCACAATCCAAAGCAATCATCCGTAAGATGGGCTATGATTTCAGAACAGGCCTTAACAGCGGTAAAGGAAGGCGAACTCCTCTTCGTATTTCTGTTCCAAAAGGAAAATTACAACAATACCACAGTAAAACGAAGCGGGGATTAGGTTATGCTTCACCACTTCCAACTCCAGAACCTTTCGAATCTGATAAAGAAGAACGATATAACTCTTCTGATTCTATCTCATGGGATTCTGATACCAGCATTGGTCATGTTCATAGGGTAATAGTATCTTCTAACATGGTGTCTACCGAATTCTCGGAAGATGATGAAGATGACATGGAAGAAGCTTCTGAAGTGGACCTTTGGGCATAAAGGATGGACAGTTAGTAGGAACTTCGTTTTGAACAACGAGAGCCACCTACCGAGGATCAACTAGTCCAAATCGATATTGGAGAGAAGGACGTATCACGACCAATCTTCATTAGCAAAAATCTTTAAGAGGATGATAAACAAGAATTAATTCACCTTATTCGTGAATACATTGATGTCTTTGCCTGGAGTTATAAAAATATGTTGAGATTAGATCCTCAAGTCGTAACTCATAAACTTAATATCTTACCGAATGCCGAGCCAATCAAACAACAACAACGGTGATTCAAGCCTAAAATAATGGATGCAATTGATGATGAAGTCAAAAAGCTTATAGCTTGCGGTTTTATCAGAGAAGAATAGCATCCTTACTGGGTAGCCAACGTTGTACCAGTTTTGAAGAAGACCGAAAAGGTTTGGGTTTGCATAGACTTTCGGGATCTCAATGATGCTTGCCTTAAAGACGAATTCTCTCTCCCAATTACTGATGTCATGATCGACAATACATGTGGATTCGAACGAATCTCTTTCATAGATGGGTTTTCTGGATATAATCAAATCCGGATGAATCCTGAAGATGAAAAACATACTTCATTCCGTACTCCTCGTGGAGTATATTGTTATACAGTCATGTCGTTCGGTCTTAAGAACGCAGGTGCAACCTATCAGCGGGCTATGAGTACTATCTTTCGAGATCATAAAGACTGTCGAATGCTATGTTGACGATATTGCTATCAAAAGCCGTCTAAAGGAAGATCACATTCAAGATTTAAGAACTATTTTCAATCTAATGCGCCAGCATCTTTTCTTTGAAAACCGAAGTGACCGTTCATTCATTCACTTTCTTTGACCTATCATTCATTTGGCATTTATTGTCTCTTATTTTAATAATATGAATTCACGTCCTCCACACCTCTGAATTTCGATTATTTATATTAGCAACTTGTCATGTCCTTATTACCTCTGATAAAGTTGTCTATTGAAATAACAATATTGTTAAAAATTATATTCTGCCATGTCCACATTACCTCTGAGCAGATATAATAAATATTGTTATTTTCTAAATCAAGAAATATATCATGTCCGGTATCTCTGAATATATTTTATATTTTATTACGTATATCTATAACAAGATATGCAACAAGTAATGGAACCACATAAAAAAGTCTTTATTATTTCTTTTTGCAAAAAGGAGTATATTAATAAAAGAAAGAAACAACAAAATCTGCTCATTTTACTCTGAAGGACAGGTGATAAATTTTACTATTTGTTTCTTTAGAACATGAATTCTTTCGTCATGAGAATTTAGCTGTAAAACCCCTAAATTTCTACTAAATATTTTTTTGAATAAATTGGTGCTAAATTTTTTTTTCTTGTATTTCTACGTCTCAATAACGTATTGTACGTCGCGCGCAAGATATTTTTTTTTTGCTCGTCGAGTGCGAATACGTGCGAGCGTACATATTTTAGAAAAATATTTTTTCTATTTTATTATATACTTTCAAAATATTATATATAATAATTATTCTTGCTATAAAAAAGCTTTTTGTTTTTAGCAGTTATTAATAATAAATAATATTTTATTGTATAATAGAAAAAGCATAATCATGTATACATTATTCGTGCTTGCATATATATATTTCATAATATTTTATTAGTTATTGTAAATTAATAATGTAATTTTTGACATTTATTTAATAGTAAATTTGAAAAGTGTATTTATTTTAATAAATGTGGATATTTAAATCAAGATTTTAATTATTTAAATTAGCTAAATTATGGAAAAAGATTTTTATGTATAAAATCTAATACGACTTGGATTTGGATTTGATTGGATTTGATTTTTGTTTTAAAACATATATGGTAAATTATCTAAAATTAGATTTAAATTGTAGATTGAACCCAATTTGGATTTAAATAATTAAATTGGGTCGAATCCTTATCCAACTGGGTATTCCCACATCCTATATATAGGCAGGTACTCCTCCATAAATTTTTCACCACCCACGTGCATCGTGTCCATATTTTTCCCTCCCACATCTTATTCCAAATATTATATCTACATTATCCCCGTCCCAGTGTCGGACACACCCCGACATCATCGAATCCCTAATTCTAGCCCAGCCCAGCCATAGCCTCCATCCCACACAGCCAGCCTATCCCCCGTCTACGTCTCTAATACCCCATCTAGCATCCCCATCGACCTACACCTCCATCACAGCCTTCCATTGCCATCACCGACGACACCATCCCTCCGACCTCGGCCAACCAACCCCCAGCTGCACAGGATCGACCCCGTCTCTGCCGCACTCCCGCCACAACCACCATCCATCACTGCCATTGCCGACCCATCATTCCCAACGTCGCTACCGTGGCGCGGCCTCCGCCACCGCAACACACGACCATTACAGGCCGGCCCCCGCCGACAACTCCACCACCACCGTCTTCACCACGGCACCACCACCCCGCTTCCTTGCCATGACAACAACAAGTCATCGTCGACCACCACCAACATCAACACCACCACCATCACAGTATAAGGAGAGGAAACTAACCTGACCGAGATTTCGTCAGCCCTTGCGACCACCGTGGGCCACACCTTGCCGAGATCGACGAACTCCACGCCGACATGCCCCTTTCCTCGATCCAGTCGTTAGACCACCGGAATCGCCACCGCGCGCCGTAGATCCTCCGCTCTGACTCGAGCGCCCGTCTTCGCCGCACCGAGGGTTGCACCACCATTCAACGTGGGCGACGCCACCAGCGAGCCAGCCTTAGATCTGGAGGCCCGTCGCTGTGCCACGCGGGGCCGCACCGAACCGAGCAAGCCCCGGCGAAGCGCCGTGCGGTCGCCAACCACCTTTCCGTCGGCCGCCGCCAACCCAGCCTCCACCGGATCTACCCCTCCTCCTTGGTGAGCCACTCCCCTTTCTCGATCTCCCTCTTCCTCCACCCCTCACTCCTCCGTACTCTTTCCCCTTCCCCCTTCTGTTCCTTTCTTCCTCCTCTTTTTTTTCTAAAAATAAAGAGAACTACTGAGTTTACAATTAATATTTATTAGAACCTTGTTATTATTATAATTCTTATTATTAGGGTCATTATTATTTTTAACCTTCTTTTTTTTTCCTAAGTTATAGACCTCATTATTAGTAGTTTTGTATAGTTTTGTTTTGCTATCTCTACAAGGCAGTATACACATAATAGATGGTATATATTTGATGGAGTACATGGTATGAATAAATATTTGTAATATTATTGTATTATTGATACTTCTAAAAACTTATGTAATGCTACTAAAATATTTTTATGATGATTTCATCTATTTCTAAAATATAAATTGTTGTTTTGGCAATAATTTATATTTTTACTAATGAAAGTAGATACCAAATTTATACAATGATTCTTAGTAACTGCAAATATTTATCAAAGTATTTTTATAAAATCTAGTTTCACATATTATAAACCATATCCTAAACTAATATATGTAGCTTTTGCGCAGATTTTTCTTTTTCGATTATTTTCGTCAACCATAACTAAAATTGTGTTTTCCTATTTTGTGAACTCTGAACCTTCTCAATCGGCTATGGCTATTCGACATTTGGACTCGTCAGGCTATCACAACATATTATGTGAAGTACCAGGCAAGACGCCTTGCCTTTACTGTTTAATTTCTTGCTCAATATCATGCATATTTTATTTCTTTTAACTTGTTCTTTCAAAACCATATGTAGTTGCAAATTACTATACCTTAGTTTTCTATATGCATTTGGCCTAGAGTTAAGGGGCCACCTTTGTTTGTGCCGCATTCATTGGCCCGACACCTGTGTGCCACGATGTCACGTGTCTCATATAGATTCGGACTTGCGTACCGACCGTACATCGGTGCGTACAGGAAGAGCGTTAGGGGATAACTGCTAATAGATTTGTCCAAAAGATTTAGCGGTTATTAGAAACATCGTGGTGTGGATTCAGCACGTGTAATACATGGGGAGGGAGAAGACAGTTATTAGGCGCAGGGGCTTCCACACCTTTACTTTCCTCTAGATGCCATTAGTGGTTCTCCCGAGAGACTAGTGTGCCGTACATTCATTATTTTTCTCTAGATGCCACTAGTACCTCGGTTGAAACACTAATGTGTCGTGCATTTATTTTTCTCTAGCTGTCGTTAGTGACTCACCCAATAGCTAGTGGCCGTGCATTTATTTTCCTCTAGATGCCCTTAGCTTCTCACCCGAGTGCTAATGGGCCGTGTATTTACTTTCCTCTAGATGCCACTAGTGCCTTGGTTGAACGCTAACGCGCCGTATTTCTAGTCTCGGAAAGCCCTTGTGTGGAACGTTGTCTTCGAAGTGCATTTTCACATAGACTGGTTAAGGACCTTTATTTGTGTAGTCACATATACTTTTCTGTTGAGCTTTATTTATTCAGTTATTGGCATGATATTATGTGTCTTGTTACGTCCCTCTGAGGACCTGGTTATCTTCCCATGTGTGTGCTCTCGTCTCTCGCAGGTACTCTAGCCATGGACATCTCTATTTCTTCGAGGATGATTGCATTAGGATCGTCTTCGCTTCGCTCACCAAACTTATTTCATTTTTATGTATTTCTTCCCTTGCTTGTTGGTAGTGGATTTGTCTCCGCCCAACATATTGTATGAAGACTTTTCATAGTTGGTTATATGATATCTTTATTTCCTTTATTTCATGTATGAGATTAGTCATTGTGGTTTCTACTGCATTTTACAGCTTATGTATATATATGAGGTTTCCATATATTGGAGTATACTTCGTATGTATGCAGCTGGCATGTCTACGTTCCTAGTCCTATGTATTTTGGGACTGGGATGTTACATGTTTTTGTGGTGGTCCATGCAGGTCAAGATAAATTGTTTGGTTACTTTACCGTACCAAGCAAGCCTGCGTATAGGATTAGAGTCTAGGATCTCATCCATAAACTTGCCTCCTTCCTTGATTCGAGATTTTCGATCTCTTGTTCAACTTCCTTGATTTATATCTTGCTCGAACTCTTTCTACCGTTATCCCTACTTTCGTGTGCTTAATAGCGGTTAGGAAGATGACTACACTAGTATATGCTCATAGGCAAACACATGGCTAGAAAGATTTCATTGGCAATGGTATGCATTAGAGATCATATTAGAGTTATAAAGACATTTTTTACTTTGAGAGTCAAGGAACCATATTTTTGGAGATATGATCTCGTAGGAGAATTAGTTGACTCCAAGTTGGGTAGTAGCAACATTGCAAACTTGGAGGATTGTTTGAATTTTATTACTACAAGGGGATAGTTAAAATCTATATAGGAATGAGAAAAACAAATTGAATTGATTTCTGAATTTAATTTTTGAAGGTCTTGAAAAGTATTTATGATTTATTAGGATATAGTTATACATCCTTGAATAGATATCAAAAAATAAAGTTTAAAAAGGATTTTAATATTGCAATATGATTTACGAGTTGTAAGTTGGAAGTGATGATATTAATAATTGGTTTAAAATATTTTGGAAGATTTGAAATTGACTTTAAGAGAAAAATTCAAATTCTATCTTATGATTGATGATCTATAAATTTATTTAGAGTTACAAGTTTTTGATTATGAATATTAACGATCTTTGTAGATTTGATTAGTGACATACTAAGGTTCACTTCTTGAAGATCAATCTAAGAAATTTAGGATTTAAAGTCATGAAGGATATGAAACTTTTTGAGGAAAACTCGAGTTTAGGATTTTTAATGGAAGGCAACCAAGATAGCATTAATGAGATAGAAGTATTCCCCACTAGTTGCAATATCACTTGTGCCATGATAGTTGTATATACCCCAGTGTAGTTAGTCATCTACCAAGCATGTGGTTATATCTCAATCTTGACTTACTCAACCTCGACTCAATTCTTTCGACCCGATGTGTGGCTATGATCCACTTAATTCCTTAAACACTTAACTTTGTGCTTTATCTTGATTACTTGACCCATTACCCCATCACACCACTAGTTTAACTCTTGTAAGACCAGTAGAATGCCTCACGGCCTAGTATTTCCATTGTCCTTATGACCCATTAAGGAACGTAGACTATTGTATTTTCTTCATTGTCTAGCGTACTTATATTTTGACTAACATGACTAAGGCTGCTAAGTTAGCCTAGTTTTGCAAGCTTATTTATTTATCGAGCTTGATCATGACATGTTTTATTGGGAGCTCCCACTAGCACATTGTCTAATCAGAACCGGTGCATCATGGTCTGATCAACCAAGTGCACTTTGGTTCGCTTTTATTATATCGTTCTACATGGATGAGACATAGTTAAACTTGTCCCTAAAATCTCATCCACTATTGCCTTGGCAATTATTTTTGAAATACTCGTTCGCTTTTGGACCACGTATTCGTATTCGATAATATCATCCTTGAACTCTATATTGCATTCGCCTTCACCTACTTTAGAAGAGCGAAGACGCTTGTACTTGAATTTCCTTTAGCCCTCCTATCGATTATGACCATTACCGTTCCATGTGACTATATCCACGTCTTAACTAATCGTCCATTTTTCTTGGCCCTATATTTACTATCGTGACTTTCTAATCGCTTAAGATTAGGAGTGACCCTAATCACTCCCTTAATCAACCGGCTCTCAAGAAACCCTATTTTTAAGGCCTCTAATCTATTCCTCCTAGTTACCCCACTAACCTTTATCGCATGTTCTAACTTTAAACCTTGCTCATTTTTCATTCTTGCGTTAACCTATGATTATTCTCGCCGTTATTGAAATCGAGAGTTCCTAATGCATCTTTCGTTGAGTGTTGTGAATTGAATTATCTTTTCACCCCTCTATTAATTCTTAATTTCGAGGACGAAATTCTTTTAAGTTGGGTAGGATGTAAAATCCCTAAATTTCTACTAAATATTTTTTTGAATAAATTGGTGTTCAATTTTTTTCTTGTATTTATACGCATCAATAACGTATTGTACGTCGCGCGCAAGATTTCGTTTTTTTTTGCTCGTCGAGTGCGAATATGTGCCAGTGTACATATTTTAGAATTTTTTTTTCTATTTTATTATATACTTTCAAAATATTATATATAATAATTATTCTTGCTATAAAAAGCCTTTTGTTTTTAGCAGTTATTAATAATAAATAATATTTTATTGTATACTAGAAAAAGCATAATCATGTATACATTATTCGTGCTTACATATATATTTCATAATATTTTATTAGTTATTGTTAATCAATAATGTAATTTTCAACATTTATTTAATAGTAAATTTGAAAAGTGTATTTAATTTAATAAATATGGATATTTAAATCAAGATTTTAATTATTTAAATTAGCTAAATTATGGAAAAAGATTTTTATGTATAAAATCTAATACGACTTGGATTTGGATTTGATTGGATTTGATTTTTGTTTTAAAACATATATGGTAAATTATCTAAAATTAGATTTAAATTGAAGTTTGAACCCAATTTGGATTTAAATAATTAAATTGGGTCGAATCCTTATCCAACTGGGTATTCCCACATCCTATATATAGGCATGTACTCTTCCATAAAATTTTCACCACCCACGTGCATCGTGTCCATGTTTTCCCCTCCCACATCTTATTCCAAATATTATATCTACATTATCCCCATCTCCGTGTCGGACATACCCCGACGTCATCGAATCCCCAATCCTAGCCCAGCCCAGCCATAGCCTCCATCCCGCACAGCCAGCCTATCCCCCGTCCACGTCTCTAACACCCCATCCAGCATCCCCATCGACCTATACCTCCGTCACAGCTTTCCATTGCCATCACCGACGACACCATCCCTCCGACCTCGGCCAACCAACCCCCAGCCGCACAGGATCGACCCCGTCTCTGCCGCACTCCCGCCACAACCACCATCCATCGCTGCCATTGCCGACCCATCATTCCCAATGCCGTTACTGTGGTGCGGCCTCCGCCACCGCAACACACGACCATTACAGGTCGGCCCCCGCCGACAACTCCCCCACCACCGTCTTCACCACGGCACCACCACCCCGCTTCCTTGCCATGACAACCAGTCGTCGTCGACCACCACCAACATCAACACCACCACCATCACAGTGTAAGGAGAGGAAACTAACCTGACCGAGATTTCGTCAGCCCCTACGACCACCGTGGGCCATACCTCGTCGAGATCGACGAAACTCCCCGCCGGCATGCCTCTTTCTTCGATCCAGTCGTTCGACCACCGGAATCGCCACCGTGCGCCGCAGATCCTCCGCTCTGACTCGAGCGCCCGTCTTCGCCGCACCGAGGGTTGCGCCACCACTCAACGTGGGCGCCACCACCAGCGAGCCAGCCTCAGATCTGGATGCCCGCCGCTACGCCACGCGGGGCCGCACCGAACCGAGCAATCCCCGACAAAACGTCGCGGCCGCCAACCACCTTCCCGTCGGCCGTCGCCCACCCAGCCTCCACCGGATCTGCCCCTCCTTCTTAGTGAGCCACTCCCCCTTTCTCGATCTCCCTCTTCCTCCACCTCTCACTCCTCCGCACTCTTTCCCCTTCCCCCTTCTGTTCCTTTCTTCCTCCTCTCTTTCTTCTAAAGTTAAAGAGAACTGCTGAGTTTACAATTAATATTTATTAGAACCTTGTTATTATTATAATTCTTATTATTAGGGTCATTATTATTTTTCTAACCTTCTTTTTTTCCCCTAAGTTATAGACCTCATTATTAGTAGTTTTGTATAGTTTTGTTTTGCTATCTCTACAAGGCAGTATACACATAATAGATGGTATATATTTGATGGAGTACATGGTATGAATAAATATTTGTAATATTATTGACACTTCTAAAAACTTATGTAATGCTACTAAAATATTTTTACGATGATTTCATCTATTTCCAAAATATAAATTGTAGTTTTGGCAAAAAATTAATATAATTTTTATTATTCCCAAATAATTTATATTTTTACTAATGAAAGTAGATACCAAATTTATACAATGATTCTTAGTAACTGTAAATATTTATCAAAGTATTTTTATAAAATCTAGTTTCACATATTATAAACCATATCCTAAACTAATATATGTAGCTTTTGCACATATTTTTCTTTTTCGATTATTTTCGTCAACCATAACTAAAATTGTGTTTTCCTATTTTGTGAACTCAGAACCTTCTCAATCGGCTATGGCTATTTGACATCTGGACTCGTCAGACCATCACAACATACTATGTGAAGTACCAGGCAAGACGCCTTGGCTTTACTGTTTAATTTCTTGCTCAATATCTTGCATGTTTTATTTCTTATAAGTTGTTCTTTCAAAACAATATGTAGTTGCAAATTACTATACCTTAGTTTTCTATATGCATTTGGCCTAGAGTTAAGGGACCACCTTTGTTTGTGCCACATTCATTGGCCCGACACCTGTGTGTCACGATGTCACGTGTCTTATATAGATTCGGACTTGCGTACCGACCATACATCAGTGCGTACAGGACGAGTGTTAGGGATAACTGCTAATAGATTTGTCCAGAAGACTTAGCGGTTATTAAAAATATCGTGGTGTGGATTCAGCATGTATAATACATGGGGAGGGAGAAGACAGTTATTAGGCGCATGGGCTTCCACACCTTTACTTTCCTCTAGATGCCATTAGTGGTTCACCCGAGAGACTAGTGTGCCGTAAATTCATTATTTTTCTCTAGATGCCACTAGTACCTCGGTTGAAACACTAATGTGCCGTGCATTTATTTTCCTCTAGCTGCCATTAGTGACTCACCCAAGAGCTAGTGGCCGTGCATTTATTTTCCTCTAGATGCCCTTAGCTTCTCACCCGAGTGCTAATGGGCCGTGTATTTACTTTCCTCTAGATGCCACAAGTGCCTTGGTTGAAACGCTAACGCGCCGTATTTCTAGTCTCGGAAAGCCCTTGTGTGGAACGTTGTCTTCGAAGTGCATTTTTACATAGAATGGTTAAGGACCTTTATTTGTGTAGTCACATATACTTTTCTCTTGAGCTTTATTTATTCAGTTATTGGCATGATATTATGTGTCTTGTTACGTCCCTCTGAGGACCTGGTTATCTCCCCAGGTGTGTGCTCTCGTCTCTCGCAAATACTCTAGCCGTGGACATCTCTATTTCTTCGAGGATGATTGCATTAGGATCGTCTTCGCTTCGCTCACCAAACTTATTTCATTTTTTATGTATTTCTTCCCTTGCTTGTTGGTAGTGAATTTGTCTCCGTCCAACATATTGTATGAAGACTTTTCATAGTTGGTTATATGATCTCTTTATTTCCTTTATTTCATGGATGAGATTAGTCATTGTGGTTTCTACTGCATTTCACAGCTTATGTATACATACGAGGTTTTCATATATTGGAGTATACTTCGTATGTATGCAGCTGGCATGTCTACGTTCCTAGTCCTACGTATTTTGGGACTGGGGCGTTACATTAGCACTCTCTGTCTGGCTTCAACTCTTCCTGATTCAGGATCAAAAGGTTGTAGAGCAGCAGTCTGACGTGTTAATTCTTCATTTTAAAGACGTTCAAATTCTTCCATCTGATGCTTTAGAAACTCCACTTGAGTAACAGCAGCTTGGTGCAATTGGTTTTCCTCTTCTAAGCTCTGCTTAACAGTTTGGAGTTCTGCTTGAAGCTGAGCAATTTTAGCCTCTAAATCAGCAGCCTTTTTCTCTTCCTCTGCAGCCTTAGTCTTGCGACTCTCGGCAGTAACAGCTGCATTAGAGATTTTGATGTCTAAGTCAGAGGATTGTTTAGTGAAAGCCAGCAAAAATGCTTCAAAATTGGCTTTACTAGTTGCTGCTTCTCGAGCTATAGTTTCATATTCCGTGTTTACTAGTTGCTCGATGTCTCCTCTTTTCAGTTCCTTATAAGCTTTAATTGAGCTCTCCAGCTCGTCCAAAATATGTTCCAAGAATGAAGCTTGTGCCTCGTCTCCTTGACTGCGGATGCCTCCGATCAAGAATGTAGAGGGAGTTCTGACGGTACTAAAAGGAACGTCTTCCCTCTCCATCACTCTATAGACCAGAGGCTCTATGGACGTAAAGAAGACTCTTGTGAAGGAGGCCACCACGAATTTGTTAGTTGCCACGGCTCCTGGAGTTGCTACTACTTCCGCTGGAGTCCTTACAACTTTAGTAGGTGGAGGCATTTCATCTTGAGCACTAACGTGAGAAGAGCTTCCTTCTCCTGCTATGTTTCCTGCAGGTTCTTCTGCAAATCACATATGTCATTTATATTAATAACCTATAAAGCTGAAGGTGCTCCAACAAATTGATCATGATTAGAACTTTACCTAAATTGGGTATATCACGAGGAGTATCCAGAGGTTCTACTGTTTCTGATTGGAGCTTCGACAAGGTTTCTGCAGACATAGTAGCTTGACTACTCCCTGCTCCCGATTAAGTCTGAGGTGGCAGAGTTATTGGAGTTTCATTTACTAATTTTGCTACCACCCTAGACATCTCATGCTGCTCAGTGATCGTAGGTTCATTAACCTCAGGAGGATTGATATGTTCCTCATCATTAACCGCATTCTCCTCGTCTTCAGCAGTTGAAGGATCTTCCTCAACTGGGAGTTCTTGTGATGATCGTGCACTCACTAAAGTTTGTTTTTCTTTAGTGATGTTGTTCCAATCATCATCGTAGGTTTCATCATCAAAATCGCAGCCGTCCAAGGCGTCAATCATTGCCTCTTCTAAATGAGTAGATACTTGAGCTTGTGGAGTATCTTGTGGAGGCAAATCCTGCTTTGGAGAGGAGGCTTTTGGACTCAGGGGAGTTGGAGATGGAATTGTTATCCCTGCCGCAGCAAGTACATTGGCGAAAACATTTATTGTCATGATGGTAATAGGAGGCTGGACATCTGCTGAAGTAACCAATATAAAGAAGAGCAATTTAGATATATATCTTTGATAAAAATTGATATATTAGTATATGTCACAATTTCGATAATACCTTCTTGAGATGGTTCTTCTTCAGTAATTATCAATTTCCTTCTGACTTCTTTGGGTATTGATGCATCTGGCTCTGCAGCAGCTCCAGCACGATCACTCTCTGTATCAATTAAAGAAGTAGAAGTTCTTTCCTCTATGATTTTCCCCGACTTCCGAATAGGAGGAGTGATATCCTTTTCTCCAGAAGAAGAACTAAGAAGCATCTGTTTTGATTGAGAACGAGTTGTTCTCGTAGTCACTGGTTCATTGATAACCAGTGACATTCTTTTCTTCTTCTCCGGAGCCCTTAGAGAATTGGATGTATTATCTCGCTGAGGAGATGCCGTCGTCTCCTTAGGCTTTCTCTTCTTCAAACCCTTAATAGGGAATTTTTCTTTCCGCACCTTTATGGATATGTCTAGAGGATCTTGAACTTGATCAGCATAGTTCATTAAAATTGATGCCTCCAGAGGTACATCAGCAGAATCTTTGTCTTCTACATCTCGGAAAGACTGAAGAGTACGTTTTCCTTGTTTAAATCTCTTTTCAGTTGCGAAACTGTGTGCAGGATGGAAGTTTTCAGCGAATGTGTTTGCTGAAGTATAGAAGTTTGCGTATGAATATAACATACGCGGACCTTGTGGAAGATTGTAAGGCATGAAAAAGATGGCTTTTGTGTCCCGGACGTTGTAATAACTCCAAGCCCTAGCCCCATCAATGAGATAACCCTTGGCCTGTAGACAAGTAGTTGCATTACCTACATGAAGCTGATCATATCCGAACTGCTGTGCAAATCGACTTGGCAAGTACGGTTCCAAATAACATTCTTCTTCAAATCTATAGACCAAGTGAGAGGAACGGATCGCCTTAAGCCATGAAAAGATGTTATGGCTTAAACGGAGTGTTCCTTCAGTTATATACATGGGGCACAACTGATATTATTCAGCAAATATAAGAAAAATGAGTTAATTCAGGTTCAGACAATATAGAAAAAATGGGTTAATTCAGGTTTTAAAAAAAGGTAAAAATGGGCTAATTCAGGAATGTAGACCACACTAATATTCATAATAATAGTATTCTTCCTTCCGGTTAGTATTCTTCCATCCAACACTCATAAGTACATCTCAATCACGATATATCATAAAGAGTAGAGTTCTGAAGATTGTTGTGATCAAGTATAAGTTGATCTCATCTGAGGGATGCCTCATGGAGCAACTACTAAGATCTTTAACAAGTAAACTCTTGTTGTTCCTGATTGAGTCACCTATGTTTAAAGACAGCCAGAAAAATCACAACCAACCATTTTATAAAGCAAAGGAAAAATGTTGGTAAGCCTAGAAAGTTAATAAAAAAGAAACATGTTGCGTTTCTCTTCTGCCAATTAACACCACACAGCTTCCAAAGGTACAACTAAGAACGCTTCTTCTATGTACAACAGTCGTTTCAGAAGCAAAATGGTACAATGATAATTATGAACAAGCTTTACAGAGGCCATCACCTCCAGAAGCAGCCAAACTCTTCCAACTTCTAAAACATGGTGGAAACGACTTGACAGTGGAGCTGACAACCATACAAGCCTCCTTCTCAACCAGGTTCCCCCCTATGGCCGTTGCATGGAGCAAAACTCTAACCCGGAAATTCACAATTTCTATAATATCTAAAATGATGGAGAGTTTAGAGCACAGACTTTTTTGTTTTATCCAGGAATGTGGTATCACATTGCCCAGAACTTGTCTGCATCTGGGCTAAACAAAGTTTGATCTTGTATCTCCAGATTTGCTATGTGCCAGTTAACAAAGGTTGCTTGCAATGTTTTGATTAGAAAAAGAATGAGCGGCAGAACCCACCACCCATTATCCTCCCTAGCCACAGAAAATGCCAGTCAGTCATATATTCCATATTCTTTTAACAGGTATCTTAGCTGAAAATAATTTCTTGTGTTCCAGCAAAGGACAAAATAGCTATTTAGGAACTATATTAAAATTTATGGTAATAGCAGACACATGTCAACTTTATTGACTCAATTTACAGCTAGATTTCATCTTTGGGGGGACTAAAATGGTTTGATTCCTTAACAAAATTACAGCCTGGACAAGTTGGTACCTTTCTGGCAGGCAGCCCACTAACAAACTTCCATCTTCTATCGGATATGAACTATTTGGGTTTCAACATCTCCCTTAATGGCCATTAAGACCCACGCATGGACCATGTCCTGGAAGCCCCATGAGCTGGGGCGTGACAAATGGTACCAAAGCTATCTTGGGTTTTGGCCTTTTTTTGTTTTGGAACTTTAGTCCCACATCGGCTAAGCCAAAGGAGTTGTATCTCTATATATTAGCTATGCTCTTTTAGAGATGCACATGTGTTGTGGAGGTGCACATGGGTGTGCCATGTGGGGTTATTTTTCTAATGGAAAAAAAGCTAAATCAACAATTGAAAGCATTCATGCTTTTTGCTCTTGGAAAATTTATTTCCATTGGAGCTAAACCCCGTAGGGGCTTAGCGACTCGGACTCGGACTCATGGGCTCACGAGGCGTAATGTAGCGTTTTGTTGGCGTCCAGTGGCGCGCCAGTGGGCGCTGCCTGTTGGCGCGCGGTTGGAGCAGGTTGCGCGGGGTGCGCTAGTGGCGCAAGTTGCGCAAGTGGCGCAGATGGCGCGCGCTGTGCGCCCTTTGGCTCAGATCGTGTCTGTGCACGATTGAGCAGTTACAACATGTTCGGGACGGTTTCTTCCCACATCCCGAACATGTTGCTAACTGGACGATTACAGAGCGAGGCTATATAAGCTTCTCTGCTCTCTCTCAAAGTACAAGCTCAGAATTCACATAAGGTAGTGTTTTTTAGCACCATTCCTTACGTGTTTCCACAGAGTTTGAGAGTGAAGAGAAGCAGTGCATCAGCGCCACTTAGTGCAGGAGTCCGTGCGCCTTCCGAGGAGTCAGAAGAGCAGAGTGTTCCTAAGTTCTCTGTCGAACTTGCTGGTTCCTGGAAGCTGTTCGTGTGGGACGAATTAAGCTTTAAGCAACGGTGATCATTCATCCCAGCAAGCCATCTTCCATCTTTCGCCTGTCATCGCTGCTGCTGTTAGCATTTCGATTCATACCTTCTGTTTAGAAGTGCTACTGTCATTTGCTACTATTACGAAATCTTTTTAGATTATCGTAATCACAGAATCCTCCTAGGATCTCTGTTGTGCACCTTTTTTGAAGTGTTGCATTGAAACGTTGTTTTTACAATTGTTTCATTTTCTCAATTTTTTCATCGAAAATTGTGTCCCGGCACTAACAATCTCAAAGCTTAATTGCTACGATGGAAAACTTTCGTGCTTCGCTAATCAATCCTAACTTCTCTAAGTTAGAACAATTTAATGGAGAGCACTATCAAATCTGGAAAAGAAAGCTTTTCTTCAATCTTCAGTTCTCTGATGTTGATCACGTGCTGATTGAGGAGGAACCTACTGTTCTAGAAACTGGATCTGCAGCCGCAATTGCTACGGCTGCTAAGAACCAGAACAAGTGGAGAAGGGACAATAGCATTTGAAGGCTTATGATCCTAAATGCTATGGAAGATTCCCTTGCCGAATCTTATTCAATGAAGACTGTTGCCAGAGAGATTTGGGAGTCTCTGGAGAAACTTTATGACGAAGATAAGAACCAGAGCAAGATATTTCTTGTTGAGAAATATCACAAGTGGTTCTTTGAAGACGAAAAGCCAATGCTGCCGCAGGTGAAGGAGTTCTTGAAGCTGCGATAGAAGTTGGAGGATGAGACGATGCCCCTTACCGACAAGTTTGTGGTTGGTGGGATCGTCTCTAAGCTCCCTGCTGGGTGGAGCAAGTTCTATGCAAACATGCATAGGAAGAAGTTGGAGATTTCTCTCGAAGATCTCCTACAGGAAGTGTATGTTGAGGACCAGATGCGGGCTCAACTGAAAGTGGATGCACTGTCCAAGCAATTGGCTAACGCCAATATGGTTCATACCAGGGAACCAAAGGGAAAGCAGGCGGCTTCCCACAGCAAGAAGAAGGATCCTGACAATATGAAAGTCAAGGGGACTTCCTTCAAGCAAAAGAAGCCAAAGTTCCATTTGGCTTGCTTCAAGTGTGGCAAGAAGGGCCACTTCAAAAGTGAATACAAATCCACGGCCAAGCAATCAGAGCAAGGTGAGCCTAATAAGGTCTCAATGATCACTGGTGTTGTTGCTATGATTGCGCAGGTCACTGTCGTTCGGGCTGATTCTACTGGTGGTAGACACTGGCGCCACTTGCCATGTTTGTTCCAGCAAGGAGTGGTTCACCACCTACACACCTACTTCTGAAGTGGTGGTTGTGGCGAACCAGGCACAAGCTGAAGTTATCGGGGTCGGGACGGTGGTGTTGAAGTTCTGGCAAGACTCTGACGCTTCAAGGCGTGAAGCATGTACCTGCTATTGCCAAGAACCTGATCTCGGAAGGCCTACTCTGCAATGCAGGCCTCAGGATGGACATCAATGCTGGCCAGATGGTGATGTCTATTAAGGAAACATATTTCGGAAAAGCTTTTTATACCGAAAGAATGTTCAAAATTCAGCTTGTAAATCAGTCCAATGTAATTAATGCAATCACTCCTACTTATACTCTTGAGTTGTGGCATAATAGACTAGGACATGTTCATTGTAAACGAATAAACAAAATGTCTAGTCTAGGACTTATCTCCAAGTGTGGGGGTAAGGTAGAGAAATGTGAAATTTGTGCTCAAACGAAGATCACATGGAAACCCTCTCTTTGGGTTTATCGAAGTACAAAGCTTATGGAGTTGGTACACTCCGATATCTATGACTTCAAACAATTCTCTACAAATGCCGGGATGAAGTATTTCATAACCTTCATCGATGACTTCTCAAAGTATGCGTTCGTCTACTTGCTGAAGGCTAAAGACGAAGCATTCGAGAAGTTCAAGGAGTTCAGAGCCGAAGCTGAGCGGCAGACTGGACAACAACTCAAAAGAATAAGAAGTGATCGAGGTGGGGAGTACAGGTCTCATGAATTCGTATCGTTCTTCAAAGAACATGGAATTGTCAGTGAGACTACGGCTCCGTACTCTCCTCAATCAAACGGAATAACAGAGAAGAAGAACAGAACGTTAACAGAAATGATTAACTCAATGTTGTTGACTGCGGATCTTCCAAAGTGCTACTGGGGAGAAGCTGCATTGACAGCCACTTTTATTATAAATAGAATGCCTCATGCAACTTCAGACATTACTCCTCATGAACTCTGGTTCAAGGTCAGACCTAACTTGAATGTCATTCGAGTGTGGGGGTGTCTGGCATATGTCAAGCTTCCAGGTCTGAAGAATCAGAAGCTTGGGACAAGGACTACAAAGACGATCTTCTTGGGGTATGCCGAGAAGAGTGATCCTTGGAGATTTTTTGATATTGAGTCAAATCATATCATTGAATCTCGCGACGCAGAATATTTTGAAGATAAATTTGCAAGGCACAAGAATATTGTTCTTGCGGATATACCGGAGAACAATGAGGGTGCGCAAGAAACTGAAGTTTTCAATGAAGTAGTAGTCCAAGAAGATGTTGTTGAAACAACGGTTGAACCAGAACTCGCTGAGCCGTCAGCGAAGCGTGTGAGGAGGCCGAAGGACTTTGGAAGTGACTTTGTCACCTATCATGTGGAAGTAGATCCGCTTACCTATGATAAGACGATGAAGACCAGAAACGCAATTTTCTGGAAGGAGACGATTGACAATGAAATTGATTCCATCACCTCAAATAACACTTGGGTATTGGTTGATCTTCCTGAAGGAGCGAAACCCATCGGATGCAAATGGATCTTCAAAAAGAAGATGAAAGCAGACGGGACTATTGACAAGTTCAAGGCTAGGTTGGTAGCCAAGAGGTTTTCTCAGAAGCAGGGGATTGACTACTTTGACACGTATGCTCCAGTAGCCCGGACACAATCAGAATGTTGATTGCTCTCGCAGCAATACATAAGATGGTGATACATCAGATGGATGTGAAAACGACTTTCCTAAATGACGAGCTGACCGAAGAGATTTACATGCAACAACCAGAGGAATTTGTCGTCAAGGGTCTTGAAGAAAAAGTCTGCAAGTTGGTGAAATCCTTGTACGGTCTTAAACAGGCTCCCAAGATGTGGCATGAGAAATTTGACAAGTTTATAAGGTCAAATGGCTACATGGTCAGCGAGACGGACAAGTGTGTTTACACGAAGTTCGCTGATGGAAGAGGTGTAATCGTTTGTCTGTACGTGGACGACATGCTGATCCTATGTACGGATATGGGCTGTATCACGGAGACGAAGAAGTTCATCTTGAACAAGTTCAGTATGAAAGACTTGGGAAAAGCTGCTATGATCTTAGGGATCAAGATCATCCGGACATACACTGGACAAGCGATGTCTCAGGCTCATTATGTTGAGAAGATAATCACTCGTTACGGGTATCAGGATCTTCCAGAGATCGATACACCGTACAGGTGTGATCTGAAGCTGAAGCCTAATTCAGGAGAAAGGGTCAGGCAGCTGGAGTATGCAAGCGTAATCGGGAGTTTGATGTATGCTACTACTGCTACAAGGCCTGACATCTTTCGTCGTGGGAATGCTGAGTCGTTTCACGAGCAACCCAGACATTGAGCACTGGAAAGCTGTGAAACGGGTTATGAGATATTTTAAGAAGATTCAGACATATGCACTGCACTACAGCGGAAATCCGTCGGTAGTGGAAGGCTTCAGTGATGCGAGCTGATGCTCAGAAGTGGAGAGCGAGAGGTCCACAGGTGGATACATTTTTACAATGGGTGGAGCTGCTATATCGTGGAAATCGAAGAAGCAGAATATGCTCTCGCGGTCATCCATGGAATCTGGGTTCTTTGCACTTGATACCGCAGCGGAGGAAGCTGAATGGCTTCGGAAGCTCATGTATGATCTTCCAGTGGCTGGGGCGCAAATACCGGCGATACCGATATACTGCGACAACCAGACGACTGCGACGGTGGCATCAAATGACCTCTTCAACGGGAAGAAGAGGACTGTGCGGTTGAAGCACAGGACAGTACACGATCTCATCAAGAGGGGTGTTATTGCTATGATTGATGTTCGGAGTCAGGAGAACCTGGTGGATCCGTTCACCAAGGGCCTCAAGCGCCAGCTGGTCGATGACACAGCTTGTAAAATGGGCTTGAAGGCATTCTGATATTGTATTATTACAATCCTACCATAAAATTTTATGCTATTAGTTCAAAGAGAAATCTACTAGGCACCTAGCTTTTGGTTCAAGGGAGGACTATTAATCGAAAGAATATCAGGAACGGTGGGTACGTCCTATTGGGCATGGAGAGATTACGGACCTACAACCACTGTTGTCTACTGTTATTTTCTGCGAAAAATGGATCCTGTGGAAAGGTTGGCTTAAACGTCTTAATGAGTTCTCAGGCAGAGTGAATGCCTGGTGTGCTTTACAGAAAACACGGTAGTGCAGCACTACAAGGAGTGAAACTCCATGCTACTGTGGGGTGACTCCACCATGAGGTTCCCGAAAGGGGTAATGCCTCGGTTGTATGAGCCAAGTCACAGCGGCGTAGCACCACAAATAGGCAGATAGCCTAATGCTGTATGTTGAAATGAAAGAGGGTGTAGTCAGCACTACAAAGAGGAGGGGTTCTCATGTTACAGTGGCACGACACCACATGAGGTACCCGATTAGGGGTAAAGCCTCGGTCTTGCAAGCCATGTCGTTGCGGCGTAACATCGCAAGGGAGCCTAATGCTTCATGCTGGATAGTATGACACTACAAAGAGGCGGTGACCTCATGCTACAGTAGTATGACACTACGATGAGGTTTCCGATACGGGATAAGGCCTCGGCTTTAGGCCATGTCATAGCGGCGTAGCACCGCAAGGGACGCGCAAAGCGCTTCATGCCATATCTCTTTAACAAAGAACTCACCTATAGTGTATGGACAAAGAGATATCGGGCCGTCTCTTAAGGGTAAACTTGTAGACGCCCAAAATTATACACTGAAACCAGGCTGGCACAGGACCTTTAATGTGTAGCCAGAAGCACATATAACTACAATATGTGAGTGGAAAAAATTTCAGCTATGGTGCAGAATTCAAGGCTTAGTCCATTCTTGTATTATAGTCTGTTGTTTGACCCATGCGGAAAGATTCAAGTCGTCAGCGACATCTCTCCTAATGCATGATGGACAGTTACTGTGGGGAACATTTATACCCATATATAGAGATATGTGGAAGATTGTCGGGTTTTGGCCTTTTTTTTGGAACTTTAGTCCTACATCGGCTAGGCCAAAGGAGTTGTATTTATATATATTAGCTATGCTCTTTTAGAGATGCACATGTGGTGTGGATGTGCACATGGGTGTGCCACGTGGGGTTATTTTTCTAATGGAAAAAACACTAAATCAACAATTGAAAGCATTCATGTTTTTTGCTCTTGGAAAATTTATTTCCATTGGAGCTAAGCCCCGTAGGGGCTTAGCGACTTGGACTCGGATACGGACTTGGACTCGTGGGCTCATGAGGCGTAATATGGCGTTTTGTTGGCGCACTTTGTACTTAGCACGTCAGCATCGTCATTAGGCGCATAGTGCGCTTAAGTTGCGCTCGTTGCGCGAGCCACTTGCGCTGCCAATTGGCGCGCCCAGTTGCGCGGCCAAGTTGCGCGTCCAGTTGCACGGCCCAGAGGCGCGTCCCAGTGGCGCGCCAGTGGGCGCTGCCTGTTGGCGCAGGTTGCGCGGGGTGCGCTAGTGGCGCAAGTTGCGCGCGTTGCGCAAGTGGCGCAGATGGCGCGCGATGTGCGCCCTTTGGCTCAGATCGTATCTGTGTACGATTGAGCAGTTACAGCATGTTCAGGACGGTTTCTTCCCACATCCCGAACATGTTGCTAACTGGGCGGTTACAGAGCGAGGCTATATAAGCTTCTCTGCTCTCTCTCTCAAAGTACAAGTTCAGAATTCACATAAGGCAGAAGTGTTTTTTTAGCACCATTCCTTACATGTTTCCACAGAGTTTGAGAGTGAAGAGAAGCAGTGCATTAGCGCTACTTAGTGCAGGAGTCCGTGCGCCTTCCGAGGAGTCAGAAGAGCAGAGTGTGAACTTGCTGGTTCCTGAAAGCTGTTCGTATGGGACGAATTAAGCTTTGAGCAACGGTGATCATTCATCCCAGCAGGCCATCTTCCTTCTTTCGCCTGTCATCGCTGCTGCTGTTAGCATTTCGATTCATACCTTCTGTTTAGAAGTGCTACTGTCATTTGCTACTATTACGAAATCTTTTTAGATTATCGTACTCCAGAATCCTCCTAGGATTTCTGTTGTGCACCTTCTTTGAAGTGTTGCGTTGAAACGTTGTTTTTACAATTGTTTTATTTTCTCAGTTTTTCCATCGAAAATTGTGCCCCGGCACTAACAAGCTACTCAATAGATTCTTGTTCCACTCGGGTGAATGGGCCATTTGCATGCACCGCGACGAGGACACCATACTTTTAAATGGGGAAGAGTGAAATCCTAATAATCTCATATCAGAAAGAGGAGTATTCCAACTGCTTGAGGTTCATGGTGGCTCTAAGTAACTTTTACACATGCTGTGTTTTCGCATAGAAATTGTGGATGTTTGATTGCCTGCATTTGAATCTGTACTGCTGGGTCAATTGCAGCACATATCAGAAGTGAATGTTCCAGTGATTTTATTTGCATCAGAAATCAGCATTATTGAACTCTGTTGCAAGTCCCAATATCGGTGCAGCTTTTGTGATGATTGTGCCTATATTGTGTGTTGTTGTTTGTGCAAAATAATCCATACTTGACCTCTTTGACATCAGGTCAGAGTTGTGCATTGCCATTCCGCTAAGATCTATAAGAGCAACAATATACATTGTAAATTTCTTTCACTTACGTCTTGATAATGATTTTAGTAACATGTAAGCTATAAGGGCTATAAAGCAATGAGGTGTAATATTTGTAGTAAGAATGAAGGATCCAAGTACAAACAAGATTTATTTGGTGAGTCATCAATCAAGCGCACGAGCCACCAACTATGAGTTTTCAATTCAAGAGAGCATGAGTCACCAATAACGGGCACAAGACCAACTCAAGAGAGGACGAGTCATCAATCGAGAGCATGTGTCACAAACTCAAGAAGCATGACTTGTCAACTCAAGAGAACATGAGACATCACTTGAGAGCATGAGCTACCAACTCAAAAAGCATGAGTTGTCAACTCAAGAGAGCATGATTCATCATTTGACAAGAAGGGGACACATGTCCTAACCTATTACAACCTATAAATAAGAGAGTGAAGGGTAAAACTAATAACAAGAGAAAAAGTATAGAAGAATTGTTAATGCCGGGGCACAATTTTTCGATGGAAAACTGAGAAAATGAAACAATTGTAAAAACAATGTTTCAAATCAACACTTCAAGGAAGGTGATTATGTATTACGAGAATCTAAAAAGATTTTGTAATCAACAGCAATCAGATCGTAATACTTCTAAAAAGAAGATACAATCAGAATTACTGGCAGCAACGAAGAAGGTGACTGGCGAAAGATGGAAGAACTCCTGCTGGGGTGAATAATCACCGTTGCTCAAAGCTTTATTCGTTCTACACGAACAGCTTCCAGGAACCAGCAAGTTCGTCGGAGAACTTGGAACACTCCTGCTCTTCTGACTCCTCGGATGGACACGAACTCCCGTGCAAGAGCAACGCTGGTGCGGCGCCTTTCCTCTCTCTCTCGAAGGCTGCTGGAATTCGCAAGCAAATTCCGATCAGAACTGTGTTAAAGAACACTTCTGAACTCTCTGTTTACTTGTGCTAAAAAATACTTTGTAAACTTTCTGTGGTGGCTTCACTTTCTTTTCTGTCTGTACTCAGCCTTGAGAGAGAGAGGATGCCTTATATAGGCCCTGCAGCAACTGTTCGGTTGCCACAAAGTTAGGGACGTGGTAAAAACCACCCCGAACATGTAGCAACCGCCCAGAACATGCAAACACACGTTCTGCTGCAAGTTGCACCAACTGCGCACACCCCGCGCTCCTTGCACTCTGCGCGACAGAGCGCGCACTGAACTGCGCACACTGCGCGCACTGCACGCACTGCGCGCACTGCGCACGCAACACAACCAGCGCGCCCGCGCAACCCGAGCAACCCGCGCAACTCAGCGCAACCCAGCGCAACCCAGCACAACCTGGGCGCGCACCTGGGCAGCGCAACTGGGCATGCGCACCTGGGCAGCGCAACTGGGCTTGCGCAACGTGGCAGCGCAAGTGGCTCGCGCAACGAGTACAACTAAAGCGCACTATGCGCCTAGCGACGATGCTGACGTGCTAAGTGCAAAGTGCGCCAACAAAATGCCACATTACGCCTCATGAGCCCATGAGCTCGAGTCCGAGTCGCTAAGCCCCTACGGGGCTTAGCTCCCATGTAAATAAATTTTCCAAGAGCAAAAAGCATGAATGCTTTAATTGTTGATTTTAGCCTTTTTTCCATTAGAAAAATAACCCCACATGGCAAACCCATGTGCACCTCCACACCACATGTGCATCTCCAATAATAGCAAAGCTAATATATAGAGATACAATCTCTTTGTTTTTTTCGATGTGGGCCTAAAGCTTTCTAAAGGAAAAACCAAAACACCAACAATCCCCCACATATCTCTATATATATGGGTATAAGTGTTCCCCACAGTAACTGTCCATCATGCATTAGGAGAGATATCGCTGACGACTTGAATCTTTTCGCATGGATCAAAAATCAGACTATAATACAAGAATGGACTAAGCCTTGAATTCTGCATCATAGCTGAAATTCTTTCCACTCACATAATGTAGTTACATGTGCTTCTGGCTACACATTAAAGGCCCTGTGCCAGCCTGGTTTCAGTGTATAATTTTGGACGTCTACAAGTTTACCCTCAAGAGACGGCCTGATATCTCTTTGTCCATACACTATAGGTGAGTTCATTATAAAGAGACATGGCATGAAGCGCTTTGCGCTTCCCTTGCGGTGCTATGCCGCTATGACATGGCATAAAGCCGAGGCCTTACCCCGTACTGGAAATCTCATCGTAGTGTCATACTACTGTAGCATGAGACAACCGCCTCTTTGTAGTGCCAAACTTCCCAGCATGAAGCCTTAGGCTCCCTTGCGGTGTTACGCCGCAACGACATGGCTTGCAAGGCCGAGGCTTTATCCCTAACCGGGTACCTCATCGTGGTGCCGTGCCACTGTAACATGAGGAACTCTTCCTCTTTGTAGTGCTGACTACACCCCTCTTTATTTTTAACATACAACATTAGGCTAACTGCCTATTTGCGGTGCTACGCCGCTGTGACTTGGCCTGCAAAGCCGAGGCTTTATCCTATTCCTGGACAGCACCCCACATATAGGAACCTCATTGTGGAGTCACCCCACTGTAGCATGGAGTTTCACTCCTTGTAGTGCTGCTCTACCGTGCTTCCTGTAAAGCACACCAGGCATTCACTCTGCCTGAGAACTCATTAAGGCAATTAAGCCAACCTTCCCACAGGAACCGTTTTTTCGCAGAAAACAACAGTAGACAACAGTGGTTATAGGTCCGTAACCTCTCCATGCCCAATAGAACATGTACCCACCGTTCCTGATATTCTTCCGATTAGTGGTCCTCCCTTGAACCAAAAGCTAGATGCCTAGTAGATAAATCTTTGAACTAATAGCATAAAACTTTATGGTAGGAATACAATAATACAATATCAGAATGCCTTCAAGCCCATTTTACAAGCTGTGTCATCGACCAGCTGGCGCTTGAGGCCCTTGGTGAACGGATCCGCCAGGTTCTCCTGACTCCGAACATCAATTACTGCAATAACACCTCTCTTGATAAGATCGTGTACTGCCCTATGCTTCAACCGCACAGTCCTCTTCTTCCCGTTGAAGAGGTCATTTGATGCCACCGCCGCAGTCGCCTGGTTGTCGCAGTATATCGGTATCGCCGTTATTTGCGTCCCAACCATTGGTAGATCATACATGAGCTCCCGAAGCCATTCTGCTTCCTCGGCTGCGGTATCAAGTGCAAAGAACTCAGATTCCATGGATGACCGCGAGAGCATAGTCTGCTTCTTCGACTTCCACGATATAGCAGCTCCACCCATTGTGAAAATGAATCCACCTGTGGACCTCTCGCTCTCCACCTCTGAGCACCAGCTGGCATCACTGAAGCCTTCCACTACCGGCGGATCTCCGCTGTAGTACAGTGCATATGTCTGAGTCTTCTTGAGATATCTCATAACCCGTTTCACAGCTTTCCAGTGTTCAGCACCTGGGTTGCTCGTGAAACGACTCAGCATTCCTACGGCGAAAGCTATGTCAGGCCTTGTGGCAGTAGTAGCATACATCAAACTTCCGATTACGCTTGCATACTCCAGCTGCCTGACGCTTTCCCCTGAATTAGGCTTCAGCTTCAGATCACACCTGTACGGCGTATAGATCCCTGGAAGATTCCGATACCCATAACGAGTGATCATTTTCTCAATATAATGAGACTGTGACAGCGCTAGTCCAGTGTCTGTCCGGATGATCTTGATCCCTAAGATCACATCAGCTTCCCCCAAGTCCTTCATACTGAACTTGCTTGAGATGAATTTCTTTGTCTCCGTGACACAGCTAATATCCGTACCTATGATAAGCATGTCGTCCACGTACAGACAAACGATCACACCTCTTCCATCAGCGAACTTCGTGTAAACACACTTTTCCGTATCGCTGACCATGTAGCCATTTGACCTTATAACTTTGTCAAATTTCTCATGCCACATCTTGGGAGCCTGTTTAAGACCGTACAAGGATTTCACCAACTTGCAGACTTTGTCTTCAAGACCCCTGATGACAAATCCCTCTGGCTGTTGCATGTAAATCTCTTCGGTCAGCTCGCCATTTAGGAAAGCCGTATTCACATCCATCTGATGTATCACCATCTTATGTATTGCTGCGAGAGCAATCAACAATCTGATGGTGGTCATTCGGGCTACTGGAGCATACGTGTCAAAATAGTCAATCCCCTGCTTCTGAGAAAACCCCTTGGCTACCAACCTAGCCTTGAACTTGTCAATAGTTCCATCTGCTTTCATCTTCTTCTTGAAGAACCATTTGCATCCGATGGATTTCGCTCCTTCAGGAAGATCAACCAACACCCAAGTGTTATTTGAGGTGATAGAATCAAATTCATTGTCAATCGCCTCCTTCCAGAAAACCGCGTCTCTGGTCTTCATCGCCCCATCATAGGTAAGCGGATCTGCTTCCACATGATAGGTGACAAAGTCACTTCCGAAGTCCTTCGGCCTCCTCGATCGCTTCGTTGACGACTCAGCGAGATCTGGTTCAACCGTTGTTTCAACAACAACATCTTCTTGGACCACATCTTCATTGAAGACCTGCGCACCCTCATTGTTCTCCGGAACATCCGCAAGAACAATATTCTTGTGCCTTGCAAATTTATCTTCAAAATATTCTGCGTCGCGAGATTCAATGATATGATTTGACTCAATATCAAGAAATCTCCGAGCATCACTCTTCTCGGCATACCCCAAGAAGATCGTCTTAGTAGTCCTTGTCCCAAGCTTCTGAATCTTCAGATCTGGAAGCTTGACATATGCCAGACACCCCCACACTCGAATGACATTCAAGTTAGGTCTGACCTTGAACCAGAGTTCATGAGGAGTAACGTCTGAAGTTGCATGAGGCACTCTATTTAGAATAAAAGTGGCCGTCAATGCAGCTTCTCCCCAGTAGCACTTAGGAAGACCAGCAGTCAACAACATTGAGTTAATCATTTCTGTTAACGTTCTGTTCTTCCTCTCTGCTACTCCGTTTGATTGAGGAGAGTACGGAGCCGTAGTCTCATTGACAATTCCATGTTCTTTGCAGAACGATGCGAATTCATGAGACCTGTACTCCCCACCTCGATCACTTCTTATCCTTTTGAGTTGTTGTCCAGTCTGCCGCTCAGCTTCGGCTCTGAACTCCTTGAACTTCTCGAATGCTTCGTCTTTAGCCTTCAGCAAGTAGACGAACGCATACTTTGAGAAGTCATCGATGAAGGTTATGAAATACTTCATCCCGGCCTTTGTAGAGAACTGTTTGAAGTCACAGATATCGGAGTGTACCAACTCCAGAAGATCTGTACTTCGATTAACCCGAGGAAAGGGTTTCCTTGTGATCTTTGTTTGAGCACAAACTTCACATTTCTCTACCTTACCCCCACACTTGGAGATAAGTCCTAGACTAGACATTCTGTTTATTCGTTTACAATGAACATGTCCTAGCCTATTATGCCACAACTCAAGAGTATTAGCAGAAGGAGTAATTTCATTAATCACATTAATTACATTGGACTGATTTACAAGCTGAATTTTGAACATTCCTTCGGTATAAAAAGCTTTCCCGAAATATGTTCCCTTGATAGACATCACCATCTGGCCAGCATTGATGTCCATCCTGAGGCCTGCTTTGCAGAGTAGGCCTCCTGAGATCAGGTTCTTGGCGATAGCAAGTACGTGCTTCACGCCTTGAAGCGTCAGAGACTTCCCCGAAGTCAGCTTCAACACCACCGTCCCGATCCTGAGCACTTCAGCTTGTGCCTGGTTCGCCATCATAACCACTTCAGAAGTAGGTGTGTAGGTGGTGAACCACTCCTTACTGGAGCAGACATGGCAGGAGGCTTCAGTGTCTACCCACCAGTCAGAGTCAGTCCTTACCGCATCAACCTGTACAATCATAGCAACAATGTCAGTGATCATAGATACCTTACTAGGCTCTCCTTGCTCTGATTGCATGGTCTTTACTTTGCACTCATTCTTAAAGTGGCCCTTCTTGCCACACTTGAAGCAAGGCATTTGAGACTTTGGCTTCTTTTTCTTGATAGAAGTTCCCTTGACTTTTAGATTGTCAGGGTCCTTCTTCTTGCTGTGGGAAGCCGCCTGCTTTTCCCTTGGTTCCTTGGTATGAACCATATTGGCGTTAGCCAATTGCTTGGACAGTGCATCCACCTTCAGTTGAGCCCGCATCTGGTCCTCAACATAGATTTTCTGCAGGAGATCTTCAAGGGTGATCTCCAGCTTCTTCCTATGCATGTTTGCATAGAACTTGCTCCACCCAGCGGGAAGCTTTGAGACAATCCCTCCAACAACAAACTTGTCGGGGAGGGGCATCGCCTCGTCTTCCAGCTTCTGTCGCAGTTTCAGGAACTCCTTCACCTGCGGCAGCATAGACTTTTCGTCCTCAAAGAACCACTTGTGATATTTTTCAACCACAAAGATTTTACTGCGGTTCTTGTCTTCTTCGTAGAGCTTTTCTAGAGACTCCCATATGTCTCTAGCGATAGTCTTCTTAGAATAGGATTCTGCAAGGGAATCTTCCATAGCATTCAGGATAAGCAGCCTGCAAATACTATTTTCCCTTCTCCATTTTGCTTAAAGTTTAGTAGCCGCGGTGATTGCGGCAGCAGACCCAACATCTGGAACAGTAGGTTCTTCCTCCAGAAGTACGTGATCTACATCTTTGAGTTGAAGGGTGAGATATACCTTCCTCTTCCAGACTTGGTAATGTTCTCCATCAAACTTTTCTAACTTGCAAAAGTCAGAATTGAAGAGTGAAACATTAACGTTTTCCATCGTAGCGATAAAGCTTTGAGATTGTTAATGCCGGGGCACAATTTTTCGATGGAAAACTGAGAAAATGAAACAATTGTAAAAACAATATTTCAAATCAACACTTCAAGGATGGTGATTCTGTATTACGAGAATCTAAAAAGCTTTCGTAATCAACAACAATCAGATCGTAATACTTCTAAAAAGAAGATACAATCAGAATTACTGGCAGTAACGAAGAAGATGATTGGCGAAAGATGAAAGAACTCCTGCTGGGGTAAATAATCACCGTTGCTCAAAGCTTTATTCGCCCTACACGAACAGCTTCCAGGAACCAGCAAGTTCGTCGGAGAACTTGGAACACTCCTGCTCTTCTGACTCCTCGGATGGACACGAACTCCCATGCAAGAGCAACGCTGGTGCGGCGCCTTTCCTCTCTCTCGAAGGCTGCTAGAATTCGCAAGCAAATTCCGATCAGAACTGTGTTAAAGAACACTTATGAACTCTCTGTTTACTTGTGCTAAAAACACTTCGTAAACTTTCTGTGGTAGCTTCACTTTCTTTTCTGTCTGTACTCAGCCTTGAGAGAGAGAGGATGCCTTATATAGGCCCTGCAGCAACTGTTCGGTTGCCACAAAGTTAGGGACGTGGTAAAAATCACCCCGAACATGTAGCAACCGCCCAGAACATGCAAACGCACGTTCTGATGCAAGTTGCACCAACTGCGCACACCCCGCGCTCCTTGCACTCTGCGCGACAGAGCGCGCACTGAACTGCGCACACTGCACGCACTGCGCACGCAGCGCAACCGCGCAACCCGAGCAACCCGCGCAACTCGGCGCAACCCAGCGCAACCCGAGCAACCCGCGCAACTCAGCGCAACCTGAACGCAACCTGGGCGCGCACCTGGACAGCGCAACTGGGCTTGCGCAACTGGGCAGCGCAACGAGCGCACTATGCGCCTAGCGACGATGCTGACGTGCTAAGTGCAAAGTGCGCCAAGAAAACGCCACATTACGCCTCATGAGCCCGAGTCCGAGTCGCTAAGCCCCTACGGGGCTTAGCTCCCATGGAAATAAATTTCCCAAGAGCAAAAAGCATGAATGCTTTAATTGTTGATTTTAGCCTTTTTCCCATTAGAAAAATAACCCCACATGGCAAACCCATGTGCACCTCCACACCACATGTGCATCTCCAATAATAGCAAAGCTAATATATAGAGATACAATCTCTTTGTTTTTTCCGATGTGGGACTAAAGCTTTCTAAAGGAAAAACCAAAACTCCAACAAGAATGAAGAAAAGATGTCGTGAAGAAGAAGCAGGAATTCGTCACGTTGTAGGGTTTCACATCGGAGTCCATCAAATTCAGGAAACATGAGGTTAGTGAGGGTATTGTTGAACCGTGTTAGTAGGGTCTACAGGGAATGATCCCTAAATTGCCATTGGTTTGCTTATAACAATTTGAAGTTAGTTAGTCCTATTTAGTATTTTACATATTTTATTGTATATACATCAGCTTCTAATTATGGCAAGATTCATGTTTGGAGAAGTTGTATCTCGGTGGATTATTTCTAAATTGCAAAATTGTACATTTCACTAAAAGAGAGTTGTTTTTATGCATGGACATGTCAAGTCTTGTTGTGAACTAAATGTATTTTTTTTTTTTTTACTTATTGCAATATTGGACATGTAATTAAGATATTTTTTGATACATGTTGCTTGTGTCATGGATATCGATATCGTGATGTTCGATTGTAGGATTTCATTGGATCCCTGTATCGGGGGAGGCATCTGATTTGCCCCGTCATATCTTGTGAAGATCAATTATAATTAGTTCTGGCCATATACTTCTATCCTTTGAAAACTTAGGGATTGGTTGACTAGCACTCCTAATAATTCTGACATTCTAGCATGCTAGTGAATGATTTCACTATGCTCCACATTGATTCCTCGTCTTTGTCTAATATGTTCCATATAAGTTTACAAATGTCTAGTGAGAACTTATAAACTTGACATATCAAGACATTATATTTATTGTCTACATATTTTTCCAGTATATTTTTATTATGGATATATTCTTTCATAAAGTAGAATGCTAGACATGATTACTTACAAGTCATGAATGCTTACTTACCCCCTTTATTCTCTACACTTTGTTTCCTGAGTAAACTTTTCAGTTTGAGGTCCTACTGATCATATGGTGGAACGAGTAACGAGAGTATTGGGACTCGTGAATACTTCTTTGCCACTTTGTTAGTAGTTATTTTATGTTTATACAGTTATTTCATGTTAGAACTCTCTTTATGTACAATATTGTGGATAAAGACGGTTGGAAAAATATAATAATTGTAATGTCCTTGATGATGAATAGTTTATATGTAAAGTTGTGAAAACAATACTTGTGTATCTACTGGACTTTCATTACAATATATTAATTGGCAGAAACTTGCGGTTGTTTTCATGCTCCCTTGTGTACATGATGGTTTTAGACTGTCACACAACAAAATCAACAATAACTAAGGGTCTGCTTGGATTGAGGGTTAAGAGAGTTAAGTGAGGAGAAGTTTAGTGAGGGGGAAATAAAATCATGCTTGGTTTGAGGGTGGGGGTTTAGGAGGGAGGGTTATAGAGGGTGAAGTGAGGGTTTATTTCACCATCTTTTGTCCATTTTTTTAACCCCCCCAAATCGGAGGGTTAAGGAGGGAGATTGAGGGATTTTGTTTAAAAAGTCATAAATACCCCTTATTTGTTTTATAAAATATCATGATTTTTTTTTCTCCATTTTTCTTGTTTTCAACATGTTAATCCGTAGCTTCCTAATTTGTGAAGATATTTTGACAAGTTCTAATTGAAATTTCAATCAAATTTAATTTTATGACATATATAATAAGGTTATTTTGGTAACTATCATATGTTTATTAATCCTCCTCTCACTCAAAACCTCCAATCCAAGCAAAAGTTATTAAATACCCCCCACTTAACTCTCCCTCCAATCCAAACAAGGTTCTATGTATTAACTCTACTCCCCCTCACTTAACTCTCCCTCATTTAACCCTACTTAACTCTGCTTATTTTTTTTCCCTCAATCCAAGCAGACCCTAAAGGGCAGGTGATCCAGAGTTCTTGGCCATGTCAATGACATTTGAGGAAATTGATGGGACATGAGAAGAATCTTTAGGAAATATCTTAGCTTTACAATTCATTTCTCTAGTAGTTAATAGATTTATGTTGGGTCCTCCTTGGAAATAAGTCCTTGGAATAGTGAAAAAAAAGGATGTAGAAAAAGTAATAGCAAACAAATTTTCGATAACAAAATATGTTTTTATTGTGGAATCACAAAATCCAAGTTGTCTATAATCTTTACTTGCTTTATACCCATGGTTACCTGAATTCCATTTAGGGTAGTGTTCCGCGATCCGGAAACGCCAATCCTGGAACATTTGCGTGATCCAAGAACACATGTTCTGGCACGTGGAACACTGGTAATTTGGAACATGAAAATCTACATTTAGACAAGCAAATACATCATGTACTTGCTTGGTAGCAATCTTTTAAAAGGAAACAAGATGTTTACTTTTATTTTCCGTTAAAGCTTTTAGAGCGCAAGACTTGCTAATATTTTTTAAACAACATTATCACTGGGCTTTTTGGAACTTATGAATCTTTTTTTTTTATGATTCTTTATTATGGTAGTTAATTAACATTGATGCTTAAATATACATTATACATATTTGTTCCTTCAAAAAGTTACGGAACCACATGCCGGATAAACATATTGCCTCCTAAGAAGCCTATCCACATGTACCACGTATCAGGATCCCCCGCATTGTTCCCCTTTTCCCCCTTTTTCCGGATTGCTCCACATAACCATCTTTCAAACAAGAAAATAACAAGAGGAGACCTTAAATGCAAGAAAAAAGGCACACCTTCTATAAGATGCACTCGCCCTTTGATTCATGACTGATGAAGGAAATCCATAATACACAGTTCCACAAACAAAGGCCATGATCTGCAAGAGATTCACACGAATCTTATTAGCCACATCGACATATATATATATTTCTTTCTTCAACAGCACAGTTAACTAGTCTGACCATGCAGATCTATTGGATATGGGAAACTTCCAGCAAATTTACCGCTCAAGATAATTGTTGTATTTAAATTTTATAGTTAAACAAAATCCACTTCTAAAATCAGTATCCATAAACAACTTACAGTATTGAGTAAATATCAGTCAATTTTAGGTCTGTTTCAGCCCAATCCAGTCCAAAGCTTTCCGCAAAGGAACTGAGTTAGGCATAAACTTCCAAAACAGGCCAAAACTACTTTAAAAGGGTAGACATTTTGTTTAAAGTACCCTAAGCTATCCGATATTGGCCAAGGTTTTGACGGGCGATATTCTGTTTAATTCAAAATTTTGCACTTTGTAAGTTCTTCAAGCCATAATATCGTAAGCTGTGTGTTGAGCTATGAAATTAACATGTAGAACTTGGAATTATTTACATAAATTTCCAATACAGGCCAAAACTACTTTAAAAAAGGAAGATATTTTTTTTTAACTTGCCTAAACTATCCGATATTGGCCATAGTTTTGATGGGCCGACATTTATTTTAACTTTAATTTTCTGTATGTGAGTTAAACTATGAAATTAACATGTAGAAATCAAGAAATTATTTACATAAGCCAACATAAAAGCCACATTAAGAATTTATGAAATTATGTAAAGCTTAGGCTCCATTTGGATAGACATTAAAACTGAACACTTTGAGTTAAAATGTCAACAGTGCAGTAAATCTCGTTTGAATGTTTACATCCGAAAAATTATACTTTGAAATTTTTTCCAAGAAACATATTTAAACGCTGTTTCGAGAGAGTAAATAACTCTTTTCCAAAAAAAAAAAAACTCTTCTCCCAGCAGACTCCCCTCATCTCCTCTCCTCACAATAGTTTTCCCTCATCTCTCTTTTTTCCATCTCCACTCCGATTTCCCTTCATCTCTCTCTCTCCTCCGACGATGGCTACTCCTCCGGCTCCGACGATGATGACGACGACGGCTACCACTCCACCCTCCTACGTCCTTGCGAGAAGCCACCATCCCTCTACTCACGGAGGAGCCGACCGTCTTCTCGAAGTCGAATCCGACGATTCCCAAAGAGTCGCGAGAAGCCGAGCCACTGCCTAGAGTTTGCCACACCGATCTCAACAAAGGCCTCGACTGATCCGACCACCCATCTCCTTCCCTGTCGACTTTCCCTCCACCACGCACGAAGCCCACCGATCGAGGGGGTCGTCCAGCGAAGACGAAGCGGCCACGACAACCCCCCCACCCCTGCTGGCCATGAACGCCGTCAGGTTCGAGGGCAGCTAAGAAGAATTGTTTAACGTTTAGAGTTTTGTATTTGGGGGGTTTGGTTGGGTGGACACGGCAAGAATTGCTGTAACAGGGTATCGGATACGAAAATTTGGGTATAGACACCCTGGAGTCGGACCCTGAGGCTGGACACGAATGTGTGCGGCTGTTAAGTATTAGTATTGTACTTTAGTCCCACATTGGCCAGAATAATAGTGAGAGGGATTAGCCTCTCCTATATATATGTAACTTCCCCCTTAATAATAAGTATCCATTATTCTACTCTACATAGTATCAGAGCCATAACCCATCCACCCTCCCTCCACAAAGAAAAAAAACTAACCCTAACCCACCCCCACCCCACCCCGCTGCCCCCCTGCTGCCGTCCTCCTGCCCCCCATGTTGCTGCTGCAGCCTGCTGCAACTACTACCGCACCCCCTCCTCCAGCCCCCAGCCCAAGCACCCCCCACCACCCCCTGCCCCCCTCCAATTCCATGATGCAGAGTCCTAACCCTAGATCTCTCCACGCAGCCGCCGTGCATCCCCCCAAAACCCTACCCTAAAAAAATATTGTTGAAATTCTCAGAGGATAAACATTTTGTTATTTGCTGGAACTTCTGACTCTTAACAATTGACTTGGGATCTAAGAGGGTAAATATTTGATTTGTTTGTTGGAACCTCTGACTCTCAATGTACATTTCAGGATTTTAACAAAGGACAGACAAGTTGCTTGTTTTGCATGAATCTTTGTTTCTTTTCTTCCTTGATCTTCACATCAGGATCTAACAGAGGGTAACCTGGATTATCTCTCTATCCTGGCTTGTGTGATCCATATTCATCTTTACTTCCTATACGCATGTCGGTTCTGGTCACGTTTCTAGCGCATTCGCAAAGTTGATGTGATTATCAAGTTCGAAGGAACAAATCGATAGTTGAATCAGGAATACTGCGCGATGACTAGCACCGGGGCTAATAGCAGTGCTACAGACACTGTGTCGGAAATGCAATGGCGGGACCAACGAGCACTGGCATGACGATTTTCTTGATTCGTCTTGTCGATCGACGATTGGACGGACAGAAAGTTACTCGACATGGCGAAAGAAGGTCAAGAAAACGCTTCAGGGGATGCGATTGTCAAAACATCTGACTGACAATCCTCCAGCAGTGACTGATCCCACAATTGAGCAATGGGAGACAGATGATAGTCGACTATTTATGCAGTTAATAAATTTAATGGAACCATCGGTGGAAGACATGGTTCAGAATACAGATTCCGTGAAGAAATTATGGGAGATCCTAGCGACGATGTTTGATAGAAAATGCGACTTTTCTCGTATCTACGACTCGGTCGTTGGCATCTACCGAGAAAATCAAGGAGATAAATCTCATAAGGATCACTTTCGCGCATTTTAAGCTATGACTGATGAAATCGACCGTGTATTACCTCTGACAACGGATATCAATGAAGCAAGAGCTCAACGTGAACAGCTTCACGTCATGGTATATCTTGCCTCTCCGTCCTGATGCGGATTCTGCTCGCTCTCAGATCATTGCTGGATCTGATGTTTCATCTCTGATGGAAGCTCACTTTCATGTCCTACGGACATCGAAAATCGTTGACACCGCTCCAGGTGATGCTCCTGTTGATCGGTATTCTCTTGGTGTTGCTCATGCTAGATTTCGGGGTGGTCGTGGTGACCGACGTGGTGGCTGAAATAGTAGCCATGATGTGGACGAGGCAATGGCGGTCGTGATGGGGGTAGACCACCCACATGCTTCAACTGTGGTCTGCAAGGCCATTTCCAGTAGCAGTGTCCTAAGACTCCCGCCGCCAATGTTACATCAGATGCTCCTGATGATGGCATTCGTTCTGTTCAGATGACTGCAGAGTCATATACATATTTTCTTGATTTTTAAGCTTAACGTCGCAGTGAAGCATCCACATCTGGATCCACAGCCGGCTACTCAGCGACATGTGTGGTAAAGCCAAAGCAGTGGGTGATTGACTCGGGTGCGTCTTCTCACATGACTGCCGACGCAGGTATGATACACAATTGTGTATCGGTTGGTCGTGTTTTCAATATTAATGTTGCCAATGGTGGTTCACTAACAATCCGTGGACGAGAAAGTGCACATCTTTCTTTCGGACCGTCACTCAAATCACTATTACATACACCGGAAAACCTGTTCAGTTTGCTTTCAATTAGTCGGCTTACTCGCGATTTGCATTGCTCAGTAATATTTTCTCCCGATGGTTGTGTTTTTCAGGAGCTAAAGATTGGAAAGACAATTGGTAAGGGGCATGTGGCTGGAGGCTTATACATGTTTGACGTCCCTTCTTCTGTTGCCTGTGCAGGCGTGAAACTCGATCCTTTCAAGTTACATTGTCAGTTAGGCCATCCATCAATCCAAACTCTCCAGAAAATGTACCTATCTTTAGATGTTCCTGCTTCTTTTCATTGTGACTCTTGTCATTTAGTTAAGCATCACCAGATGCCCTATCCGACGAGTACTAATAAATTTGTATCCGTTCCTTTCGAATTGGTGCATTTTGATGTATGGGGACCTTGTCCGATTGAATCAATAATGGGTTCCAAATATTTTGTTACATTTGTTGATGATTACTCACTTGTCACTTTTATTTACCTGATAAAAAATTGCTCCAAATTGTTTCAAATTTGGTACAATTTTTATACCGAAATCAAAACACAATTTGGTGTTTCAATTAAATGCTTACAAAGTGACAATGGTCGTGAGTATCTATCTCGTGAATTCAATACACATTTGTCCGACAATGGCATCATCCATCAAACTTCATGTCCTTACACACCAAAACAGAATGGTGTGGCTAAGCGTCAGAATCGTCATCTCTTGAAAACAACACGTGCGCTAATGTTTCAAGCACATACTTCCAAAAGGTTTTGGTCGGACGCGGTACTTACCACTTGCTATCTTATTAATCATATACTATTATCGATTTTCAATGATTCTACCCCTTTTTCACGCTTATATCCCGGAAGAGAGCCGTTTCCTCTCCCTCTAAATTTTTTTTGGTTGCTTGTACTATGTACGAGATACCCGGCCGACCGTTTCTAAATTAGATCTTAAGGCAATCAAATGTACTTTCCTTGGGTATCCTAAAGATCAGAAAGGGTATCGGTGTTTCTCTCCTACCTTGAGGTAGCACTTTTTCTCTCGGGACGTTACTTTCGTTGAAACTGAGTTTCCTCCACTTCCACCAACTTCTGATCCAATTCCACAAATTTATCCAGAAGAGAATTTCTTATTGTTTCCTATTCAACCACAACAGCCTCCCATAAGGGTGCCCTCCCATACTGTCATGCCCCGCTCCCGTAGGAGCGATCGTCCTCGCTAAGGCGTGATGCCGCACGAGCCTAGATTGCGCTCGTGCAAGACAATTCCATAACGGCCGATTACATCGGCGACGAAGGGGTCGTCGCACAGAAGTCCCAAGCAGAAGCATTGAAACATGCAGCAAAAATTTAAAGGCAACACACAAGCTATTCAAAATGTACTCTTTATTGATATTGAACAATGAGATTACAATAGGCGCAAAGCCCTGATTACAAGTCTCTCAGGCTCACTTTTTCTCTCATTATACAAGTCACTCTGCTCTCTCTCATCTCTCGAATCAATGCTTGAGCCAGCGGAAGCTTCGGAAGGCGATGTCCATACATTATGTCCCGTATAAGTCGTGAGTTCACGCGGCCGCACGCTTCGAGTCGCCAAGGAACTCCGTGCCTCGACGCATCCAAGCGAGCTCCGCGCCACGAGCTTCTACCTGTGCCTGCACATGAAAACTGAGTGGGTGTCAGTGCTCAACTGTACTGGTGGAGTGAGCTCCTCGCCCACCCATACAAAACCGACACGTTCATTTACTTTGTGCATTACAAGTCCCTTTCGATTGTCTTGCTAGTCTTGCCTTAGGATCAGTTTTAAGACTACGACGCCTGACCAACCGATGTGCAATGATATGGTCGTGCTATAATGTCAACGTGTGTTTCGATCGAGGCAGTGCCTCATCGCTTATGTACTTGACCGAACTTCAACTCGGGACGGCAGGGTCGTGCCATACTCTATTCGTGCCTTCAACACAATCGAGACAGTGCTTCGCCGAGGAGCAACTTATGCGAACTCGGCCGTTCTAAGACTTTCACTTAAACTCAAGTGCCTCTACCAAATTCTCGTGCCAACGATTCAAGTGCCAAAGACGGCAAAGGGGCGACTCGTGCTGGTTGTGCCGCTAGACTTGATTTGTGCCTTAATACCTTGCTTAGACTTGTTCGTGCTTCAAGATTGAGGTCGTGCCTCGCAACTTATCAAGACTTATCCATGCTACCGCCTTGCGGTCTTCCTGTTCGACTCATAAACCAACTTAGACAAGACTCGTGAATATAGTAACGATTCCATGAACATCCCGACGCCAAGTATCGTGCCTAGCATACATTCAAGTTCTAGACCCAATCCAAAGGCATACACGCGGTTTTGTCGCTACTCTGCCGACCCATCTACATGAGTGGTCACTAGCAATGTCAAGCTATCTTGGATCTCGGCTCGGGGATATCGGCCCGTCCCTACACGGGTAGCTAGTCCGGAGGCGCCGAATTCTCCCATGCGGTTATCCAGCATCCTACTTGAGCCTCACTCGCTTCTCCCGGGCTGACGTGATCCCGGTGCCCCAGCGATCACTCGAGAAGACCTAACCTTGTCGACAAGTTGTCCAATGACCATGCAAGACCCAACTCGATCTATCAAATCCTTCCTTAACATGACCATGCTTTCCAACTTCTATCGAGACTCCCAAGTAGCGGGACCGATCTCGCGTGATTACATATCCAAACTTATCGAGACTTAACGAGACTCCCAAGTAGCGGGACCGATCTCGTGTGTTTCCTTGTCAAGACATAGCGAGACTCCCAAGTAGCGGGACCGATCTCGGCGACAACCAGTCGCATGGACTTCCTTGTCCGTGGCACTCTTTACTAAATCCACTGTGGCTCGTGCCTTAGACAGGCATGGTTCTCTAGGCGACGCTATCGCTCAAGTCGTATACCTTATACGACTAGCCTTGCTCTCGAGGGAATACGTGACTTGACAACCGCAGATAGAGCGGGACAGTGCTAGAAATGGCTTAGACCAACCGGCACAACTTTGCCTAACTTATTTGCGGAACGACTTGACGAGCAAAGGCTATGCCAAGCTTCGCATCGAGGGAACGTGCTGTGCACGCGTTCAACTTGAACAACCAAGTTTTCGGGTCCCTAGACTTAAGCCAAAGCCGTGCAAGACGACTTAACTCACGGGACGTACAAAGGCTATGCCAAGCCTTGGACGACGGGACCGTGCATGCTTTATCAAGCATTCACGTGGGCGACGCCTATGACTTAGGCTAATTCGAGTGTTGATGCAACTTAGCAACTTAGGCCAACTTCCTTCTCCCAAGCCACGGGAACGAAGGATCGAGTGTCATTTTAAAAGCACGCTGAGCCGACTTCTAAGCAGACCGTGGGACCATTTTCCATGTTCTAAGACATTCCGACCCGTCGGGATTATTCCCTTAGCTATGTTGATGCGTCTCTTTTATTATCAAGCCTAACTTGTGCAAGTTGAAAACATGTGAGTTATTAAGTGAAGGCTAAGATGAGGCAAGTTCACCGAAACTATCCCACCTGAGCGAGGAGTCGCCTCGACCGAGCGAGCCTTCGAGCAGCCGTTGCAAGGCCAAGTCCGAACGCCGTCGGCGTTTCGATTCCTCCGATTGACTTTGCGGGACGGGACACTACACATACCGAGCCAGTATCCCGGTCCGATGGTCCGCAAACACCAGTTCAGTCAGTACCGATGTCACCAAAAAAGAACATCGTAGATTGTGCCCACAGAGTTACCATCCTCTAACTCTATACCGATTTGCCTTCGCATGTCCCGCCAGCTCGACCTTGTCGTACCTGTCGTGGTCATCCATTATATGTTGACAAATACAAAGGACTTGCCAGCCACACTCAGTCCTTGGTAGCTACTATTGATGAGAGTCAGATTCCCAATACTGCCGAAGAGAATCTCAAATATTCCGGTTGGCGTGCTGCTATGGAAGAGAAGATGAAAGCACTTCGAAAAAATTATACTTGGGACTTGGTAGATTTGCCTACTAGTAAGCAGGCAGTCGGATGCAAATGGGTGTTTGCGATCAAGATAAGACCGGATGACACTTTTGATCGTCGAAAGGCTCGTCTAGTGGCTAAAGAATATTCTCAGACCTATGATGAGGATTATTTTGGGACATTTTCTCCAGTTACCAGGATGACATCTGTATGTGTACTTTTGACACTGGCTGTTCGATATGACTGGCCATTACTTCAACTGGATATTAAGAATGCAATTCTTTATGGGGATCTTGAAGAAGAAGTATATGTTGTGGAACCTCCCAGGTTTGTTGCAAGGGAGGGTAAAGTATGTCATCTACGAAAGACCTTGTACGGTCTCAAACAATCACCTCGTGCGTGGTTTGGTCGATTTACACATGTTGTTACTCAGTTTGACATGTGACAATCAAAGAAGGATCATTCAGTATTCTACCGACAGACATCAACTGGAAGGATACTACTTGGTGTCTATGTTGACGACATTGTGATCATGGAAGACGACAACCAGGATATTGCAGACCTAAATAAGCTTTCGGGAGAACAATTTCAAACCAAAGATATGGGGCCATTGAACTACTTCTTAGATATTAAAGTTATAAGGGGTAAGCGGGACATTGTAATGTCTCAGAGAAAATATGTGTTTGACAAAGTAAATGATGCGGGAATGATGCAAGCTAAGGGAGCAAATCCTCCCATGGATCCATGAGCAAAGTTACTTTCAGATGAGTGGGTCCTGATAACCAATCCAGATCATTATCGTCGAGTGGTAGGAAAACTCAACTACTTGGCAGTCATAACTCGGCCAGACATCTCTTTCGTCGTATGTGTCGTAAGTAGATTTATGGATATTCCAAAAATTTCATACTGGCAATCAGTTCTCAGAATTCTGTACTATCTAGTTAAGAATCCACAAAAAATTCGGATGGAGAATCATGGACATACTCGTATTGACTGATTTACCGATGTTAACTAGGGTGTAAGCAGTATTCTAAATGGCGGCCGCCTAGTCCGTCTAAACGGCACCTAGGCGGTAGACGGTCAATTACCGCACCGCTATTCAGTAGATAGTGGAGTAGGCAACCAATGGAGGTTGGCGGCATATGAGGAGGTGAGGCTGCGTAGGCGGACGCCTAGGTAAACTAATACCTAACAAGATATTTTGGCCAAAAAAATTTTGTAAGCATTATGAACCTATGGTTCACTTTTACGAAACTAAAACTTTATAAATCTTCCTTCTACAACTTAGTTATGCATGAAACATCCTTAAAATATGCATATTATGCAAAAAAAAAACAGTGAGAAAATAGTAAAAAATATTCAAAATGTATCGACTGCCTAGGCGGTAGGCGGACTATCTCTGTCGCACACCCGCTTACCACCATTTAGAACCTTGGGTGCAAGTCTGACAGATAGACGGTCTACATCTGGCTACTCGGTATTCATTGACGGAAACTTGGTATCGTGGAAGAGCAAGAAGCAGAATGTAATAGCACGGTCAAGTTCAGAAGCAGAATATCGAGCCATTGTCCATGGTACAGCAGAGGTGTTATATCTTAAGCATCTTCTACAAGAACTGGAAGAAACAGGATCTAAAGCAGTAGACCTGTGGTGTGATAACCAATTTGCTATCCACATTGCTACTAATCATGTATTTCATGAAAGAATGAAGCACATTGAAATCGACATCCACTTTGTCCGTGATGAGTATACAAAGGGGATGATAAAGTTTCATCATATGAGGACCGGTATCAGATAACCGATATCTTCACGAAGTCTCTTTTGGGTCCTCGGATTCAATTTTTGTGTAACAAGCTGGACATGATTGACATCTATGCTCCTGCTTGAGGGAGGGTGTTAAGTATTAGTATTGGGCTTTAGTCCCACATTGGCTAGAATAATAGTGAGAGGGGTTAACCTCTCCTATATATATATGTAACTTCCCCCTTAATAATGATCATCCATTATTCTACTCTACAACGGCTGGACATGAAAATTATGGACACAACACATTCTTGGAAGAGAGAATATATGAAGCAGTTGTGATTATGAGTTCGTTTGGTGCAAGGGCCTAGCCAAGAAGATGCAGTTGTGTGTGTACAAGCTTCTTCTGGGTCGCCTTTTGACTAGAGATCGTCTGAGATCGTTTGGAGTGCCGGTTTCGGACCCCAAGTGTGTGCTTTGCGGTTTGGAGCCTGAATCTATGAAGCACATCTTCTTCGAATGCACTCTGGCATGGCAGATCTGGGCGGAGCAGAGTCGAGTATTGGGAGTGGGCGCTACTGGACATTGTATTGGGGACATCATCACGGTGATCCGAGATAGCAGAGGTAGAGGGAAGGACTGGTTCCGCACAGCCAGAGTTCGTCTGGCTGCTTCGGTCTGGCATGTATGGCGGGAGCGAAACCGCCGGATCTTTGAGGGGCTGGTCACTCCTCCGGTTGGCATCCTCCATAACATTGAGTTTGATGTAAATGCTATGGAGAATTGATGAGTGGGAGTCCCACTCGGGTTGTATGTTGTAAGATTATGGCTTTTACTTTGGAATAAAATTCACCTTTTTTCCAAATATATATATATATATATATATATATATATATATATATATATATATATATATACCAAACACAATCTTCAGAATTTTATTTCAAAAATTTTCTTATAAAAATATTTTACCAAACGAAATCTTTAAACCTTTATTTCTAAAACAACTTTATAACATCTTTGAGAATTGTTTCAGAACAAAATTTTAGAAAACCTATTCAAACGGACCCTTAAGTTTTTTTGTATTTTGTTATTTTCTAAAGTGGCGAAACACAAGTTTCCTAAATTGTTGAAGTACCAACACCAAAAATCATGGAGAATGTTTGATGCTAATATAGACACATTTCAGAGCTAGCTAACAACTTTTGATCATTGAAGCCAGTACATATCTGTACAAATATGTCGTTGCACAGCAGTTTGAATGTAACTTTAACTGTCAGAACACAGCAGCACACTGGCATTGCACCCTTAACCTATTTAACCCTACACAAGCTCTTTTAAAGTACTTTCTACTTTATAGAAACAATGAGCCCTAAATCAGAAGGATGAAATAAGTCGACTCTGTTGCCTGCATCAAAGTGATAGTGCAACAATCTCTCTCTAGTATAAGTTCAACGCAAATAATATAAACAAGTAGAATATCATTCATATGTTCAATACAGCATAAACTTGAGATGGTAAGCCCAGCCCTGTAGGAATTAAGTAGAGTAAACAGCATATGAAAAGTTCTCACCAAGTTCTGTGTTAGGGAAAAGTTGTTGAATTGTATAAGTACCTAAAATACTGTAACTAGATTCTCCTAGATCTCTCCATATTCCAGAAGTCCATGAATATTATCCACAATAAATTAAGTGCATCCCTTCAAGGTGGATCGATAAGATCTTTTGTCTTAGATGTCTCCAACAAGAAAGGGAAAGTATTGTCAGAGTGATTCCTCACAGGCACAAGAAAGAACTTGTATACAGATCAGTGTTCTAAAAATCGGCCTAGGCGCCCGCCTAGGCGCTAGGCGCCCACCCACCGCACCGAAAACCCCCTAGGCGGTGGGCTAGGCGGCTAGGCGGGCCCTAGGCGGTGTCTTTTGAATTTTTTGATTTTTTTTTTTTTTGATTTTGTTTATTCTTAGTTGTATTTTGGATATTTGTTTGGGTTTTAAGATAGTATTTGGATTTTAGAACATTGAAATTTCAAATTTCAAATTTTCAGAGTTTTCAAAATTTTCAAAAAAAAAAAAAAAAAAAAAAAAAAAAAAAAAAAAATCTAGGCGGGCTAGGCACTAGGCGGACCTCCGCCGCACCGAGTCCGCCTAGCGATTTTTACAACATTGATACAGATAATGTACCAGGTACATATAGCATGCCAGCATTCTTGTGAACTAAAATATAAATGGGAAGACATTTGACATAAGTTTGCAACATTTGCTTTTACCTAAGCGAAAATGAGGTCAGTCAAACTTATACAGCAAACACCAGGCTAGTTATATAACAGGAATATCAACAAGGCAACAGGAATTTAAATCAACATAGCACATAGTTATTTTTTGTTTACTGACAATACGGAACTATATTATCCATTTCAAGGAGGTACTTACAATGTTTGACATAGATGTCAAGTTCCACAATGCATATATTCGAGCAAGTGAAGCTCTTCTAGGCCCTCGACTAAAAAGAGCATTTAATCCAGCCGGAAAAGGTGACAGCAAAGATAGAGGAAGAATTAGTAAGACAACAAGAAAGGTTGCCAGAGATATCCAATAATACTGAAACAGTATAAGAAGAGTGACAGCAAAATCACTTAAAATCATGACGGAGATGATCATCTGCAGTGTGTCCTGAAAAAAAATATTCCCTTTAGGTATTACATACATTGGATTAACCAGAATAGCAAGGTAACTTCCTAACCGATTACCTCAAGGCCAATAGGCCTAGTATTCTGCAGTAGAAGAGAAAATGGGAAGCAATAATCCCTTCTATATTCCAATTGCTGCAAAGTTGCATCATTTATTGTCCCCCCGTTCATTCGCCCAGACAACCTTTTGCGTGAAATAGAATGGCTAACAGAAGGTTGATTCTGCTGCAACTGTGTCAGATTCTTTCGTGAAGCTGCCACATTTTTCCTAAAATAGAAATGTTAACTCCATTCAATTTCAACGGTTAGCAAGAACATTAGAGATCAATTTATTACAATAACAGGAAAAGAAGTATATTGGTTCACGATACAAATGGGTTTTGCATAGGAATCTTGCATCCTTTTTTTACAGCATACCTTGGATGGTCAACAATGACTGTATCAGTAATATGTGGTTGTTGCACATTATTGAAGAAAGACTCGCCCACTGAAACCAAGATACCTAACTGATAATAACCAGAAGCTGTAGCCTGGAACCAACCCAGTTCAATTCTAACCCCATGGTAGCCAAGTTGGGGATTTCCGTGAGTGTTAATCCATGCAATAACAGGACGCAGAGCAGAGCGGATAGATCCTTGTTTTACTGTCCTTAACTGAGCATTCAACCCACAAACTAATCTCTTCCAGATTGTTGTGGATAAATACTGTTGACACAATATATTTAAGTCAATCCCATCATTAAGATAAATTATAATTTACGTGAAAAAACCTTATAATACTGAAGAATTATTAGTCAGACCTGTCCAAGGAGATTAGTTAACAACATATCACTATGAAGGGCATATGGAGACATGTAACTTCCATCGCCACCAAAAATTATGCACATGGGGAACCTCTGTTGGACCATGGATGCTACATCTAATCTCTTTTCATCACCGCCGAGAAAAAAGTCAATATATGCAACCATCAAATCTGGTGTTGAACCAACCTGCAGGTACCAGATCTTATGTTTAAGCATCATTTAAGTTACCTAGAATCTAAGTAAGAATGATCGTTACAACTGAAAAAGGGACAAAGAAACAGGAGAAATACCATCAAACCACACAATTTCTATGTCAAGGTTGCTTGATGTAACAATTAGAAAAGACTAGGACAAGTTACTATCATGAATAATATTATGGACAAAAGATAAGCGGAACAACTAGGTCTAGTAAAAAATACTTAACATAACTGCTATTGTTTTATAAACGGAAAACGACAGTTAAGTAAAACCTATAATTTTGGTAACATGAGGTTTGTGTTACAATGCCTAAAACTCATTTCAAATACACACTGTACCCCTTGCTAACAAGTTTATTATCTACAATTTTGTATGATGTTTTAGAAATAGTAGTCAATGATACAAATTTGGTATTACTATTAGACTACTTTATAAGCTTTTCAAGTAATTCAAAATATGATAGAACAGTACTGATCTTTTACTGATTAGATGATGATATGGAACTTGATATGTTTCTAAATCTATTTGGTAGTAACAGACTAGCATGATATGTGAATTCAAATTTAGAATAACACAATAGGTGTTTCTCATGTCAAGGCAACCAATCAACTCGACCAATGCACAAAATTTGATGAGAACAATATAGTTATGCCGTGTCGACTTCGCATGACTTGTTAAGTTAAACAACAAACCTTGCCATAAGTCATCTTATTCGTTTCTGCTCTCCTTTGAGCATTTAGTATTGTTATGATGTCTTTCTTTCACTATTATGTCAGTAGAAGATTGATAGTTGAACAATAAACTCAACCTCTTGTTATAATGCTGTCCTTCCCAAATTCAAATACGTTGTGATCTCAGATGAGTAATCAATAAAAACAGAAGAGTATTAGGTAATAGTCTTATGCACTGTTTCGGTGTCTCCCAACTCAATATTATACTGTTAAGTGTATACCAACTCCAGAACAGTTGGGATCCAGAGGTAGGTATACTCATACCTCAGCAGTAAGGTATTGGATCCAAAGCATAAATCCAAAGCATAAACCAATTCAAAAATCCTTATCAAATTAAAATTCCTGTAGACAGACATGAAATTATTGGCTAACATCTTATTTGCATAGTAGTCATTGGAGAATATTGCCACCCATAACAGAACTTCTAACAACAACAACAACAAAGCCTTTATCCCAAACTTTTGGGGTCAGATGTTTGAATCCTTTTTTTTCCATTCAACAAAGTCTTTATCCTGAAATTTTGGCGTATCTGTTTCAATTATTTTCTTCCATTCAGCTATGTTAATGGCCATATTCTTTGTAACACTAACAAAAAATATATACTTCTTTAGACCTAAATTCATGTTCATTTAGGCCTCTCTCAAGTCATAACAGCTCCTGTAACTAGTAATATCTTATTCCTCCTTACTGGAGTATCTATTGGTCTACGCTGCAAATGTCAAAACCACATAAGATAAGTCTCTCATCTTGTCCTCAATTGACACATACTGTAACTTCCCTCGAATGTGCTCGTTTCCTACCATATATGCTTGTTTCTGCTAGACTAATTTTCTAAACATGTTTCTTAATTGCCCAACAATCTAAGCCATTCGGTCTTTATAGCTATCTTATAGAATTTTTCTTTCTATTCAAAGATATCTTTCGATCATAAAGTACTCCAGAAGTACTCTATTTCAACCATCATGTTTTGATTCTATGCATGACATTCTTCTCAATCTCTCCATCATGATAAATGATCCTAAATATTGAAAACTATCACTCATAGGTATCTTTGGTCCATCTATTTGTACTCTCCCTTCATTTCTCTTTGTTTTTTGGTTAAAGTTACATTTTAAACCTCTAGGTTTCATAGTTTCTCTCTACATCTCTATTTGAGCATTTAATCATTCTCTATTCTCATCGACCATCAAAACAGCATCAACAAACATTATACACTATGGAACATCCTCCTAGATATGCATAGTACTTGTGCATAACTAGCGCCAAAAAATTATGAACTTAATAATGTTCCGTGATGTAAGTCAACGGTAATAGTAAATTCTTTACTATCTTCTCCAACGGTTCACATGGTCGTATGTTCGTTGCGACTTCAGCGTACATATCCTTTAGTCTCAAATATAGCTACTAGGCATTTGTTTCTTCTCCAAAGCCCACCAAAATAACTCTCTAGGAACTCGACCACAAGCTTTCTCTAAGTCAATGAAAACCATTTGTAAATCCCCATTTTTTTCTTTGTAAATATTTTCTTAATCATCTTAACAAGTATATGACTTCCATAGTAGAAAACCAAATTAATTATCTGAGGGTTCTTTTCTTAATCTTTTCTCAATTACTCTCTCCAATAGCTACTGGGCATTTGTTTCTTCTCCATATCCCACCAAAATAACTCCCTAAGGACTCGACCACAAACTTTTTCTATGTCAATGAAAACCGTATCTAAATCCCATATTTTTTTTATTTCTAAATCTTTTCGTTAATCTTTTTAATAAGTAAATAGCTTTCATAGTAGATCTTTCCGGCATAAAACCAAATTAATTCTCTGAAACTCGGGGTTATTTTCTTAATCTTTGCTCAATTACTCTCTCCAATAGCTTCATTGTATGGCTCATAAGCTTACTTCCTCGATATTGTTACAACTCTGGATATCTACCTGACTTTTATATATGGGTACTATTATATTGATTATACATCCATTGGCCATTTTTTTAGTCCTTAGGATTTGGTTGATAAATTAGTTAGCCACATCAATTATTTTCCACCTAAATATTTTCAGATCTCAATAAGAATATCATCATATTCTATCCTTTTTTTTCAAATTTTATTTTCTTTAAAGCATCCTTGACTTCACAAATCCTAAATTTACAAGAAAACAATATGACATATCATGAATTAACTTCCTATCTAAATTAAGGTCTTCTAGGTTGCTCTCGTTAAATAACTTGCGGAAGTAACTCCTCCACCTCTCGTTCATATCATTTTTTTACTAGCACCTTTTGGTCTTCACTCTTTATACTTTAATATTACCTATGTCTCTACTCCTTTACTCATAGAGCATCTTCAATAAATGGGACTGAAAAATGCATCTTGGAGCCCAAATTTATAATAAAAAATAAATGTAGAATGGGTTGGGGCCGTGTGGGAATAATAGAAAATGGGTTGGGGCACATTTGAACTATTTTCCTCCCTCATTTCTCACTCATTTCAAAACCAAAATGGGTTGTGTTTGTGTGGCTTCCTACGTGGTGTGTTTACAAAAAAGAGATGGGACCATCCAATTGAGCCTTACTATTCTATAAATATGAGCTCCTACATTCTGAATGTAGAAATTCTCAGGTCCAGGCTACACCACTAACACCATCGGCATGAATCAAGACACGACCTAGACCATAGTAGTATGAAAATGGAAAATAAGTTCCCCATTTCTCATAGTACTCCATTGCCACCACTGCATTCTTACGTCAAATCGACCTAATCTCCAAGCAGTACTACTACATCTTTTCTTTACCTATCATCAATAACACAAACCCCATCTTGCAATGAGCTTAACTCTAAAACACTGTTTCATGTCCAAATTCATACTCTGACAAAACTGATTCCTCTTAGCTTGATTCCTCTTGGCAGAATATCAGATCTCTAGGAATAGGATCGTAAAAAGTCAATTCTAAAGCTAATAGACAAAATTTTAAATGATAAATAAAGCACAATATACTAGTCCAAACCTTCATTCCTTTATAAAGGGCTCGTGATCTGCAAGACCGGAGGCATGAATGGTCATATTCTGATTTGACATATTCCTGCAGACGGTAGGCCTTCTTTCTTCGGCGCCATTGCTTCCAAGACCAGGCACAGGGATATGCAAGAACTGTAAGTATACTATGTACTGAACCTTCCCACCATTCATAAGCAGCAACTGAGTTAATCTCATCAATGAATCGGTTGAAAGCATCTTCATACCTGCCAATATTGTAGTTTTACTGAACTTATCAAAATTTGCCAGACTTAACAGTTATGGCTGCTAAAAAGCAGATCTACATTGCATTCTAGCTTACACTTTCATTTCTGTGCAAGCAATAGTAGTGCTACACTTTTTGAGATTTGAAACATTCAATTCCATTTACTGAAACTTATGCAACTGCGACCAGCTCATAGGTCTAGGTACTCAATTGATGGAGCAACATCTTAATGCTTCCAAGTTCCAAATCAAAAACTAGTCCACATGCATGTTTCTAATCGCCCAAATATTCTCCCACTTATGAGTAGAAACTTGGTGATGGTGGACCACATCACTATGGGTTCAATTCGATTTTGAATCGAGATTTTGGACTTGATTTATTTTGGGTGCACTTATTTAGGTGAATTTATTTTAATTACATATGCAGATGGGTGCACATATGCACATGGTTCCAATTATGCACATGGATGCATATGGTTAGTTATGCACATAGTTGATCCTTAGGATTAATTATATTTAGTAGTTTTTATTAGTATTGTCTAAATTTGGAAATATGTCAGTCGGATGCTAGTTGGCTTCTAGGATTAGTTTTTCTTGGAGGCAAGACTTCTATGGATATATAAACTCACGTACTCTCTTAAGTTTTATTAATTGAAGAGATTAGAAAATTTTGAGTTTTATAAACCCCAACACCAAATCGCATTAAAATCCACCACAAAGTCCAGTTTCTTTTACATTGCATCAAGGTTCATATTTGGATCCTGGGACAACTTTTGCCATGTAGATTCATCTTCTTCGTGAGTGGGATTGACGTGTTTTGACTGTTTGGTGCAACTTCGCAATCCTTTGGTAAATTTGATGCATAAATCTTAATTTAATTTATTGTTTTTGTGATCTTCTGCGGTTCTTTGGATATAATTTCATCGATCTGTATTTTACAATTAAACTTTCACTAATCTAAGTTTGTAAAGTCATTGCAAAATTCCATATAGATCGCCATCTAGGTCTTGTCTTGCGTCAAATTGGTATTAGAGCCCAGATTAGGCATTGCATGTTACATAATCTTTAGGCCAAATATGGATTGTGATTTGTTGCAACAACTTAGTGCTATGATGGACAATAAGTTGGATGCTAAGTTTGCGAAGTTTCACGCTGATATATGTGACCTATTTTCTGACCAGAATACTAGGATGAACGTTAGATATAGAAAGTGAAGACATGATGAAGTGGTTGAGGATGTTCATATAGGTAAATCTAGTTTTCAGTAATGCTACAACTTCTTTAGGGGCCTCATAATTGCCCCTACCGTTGTTAGTTGCACACATGTTGCAATTACAAGCGAGGTATCCATACAAGAGGCAGACGAGTCCACTTTCACTTACTGGAAGAGTTGATACCATTACCTGTAGAACCTCAGTTAATTGAGTCTATTAAGTCTGTCATAGCATACAAATCTATTGAGTTACTTGCACAACCAAATCATGAGTAGCACTTGGAAATTTGTATGAGTTCAGTTGTGAGCAGTGATTCTTATAATCTACAATAGATGAACATATAAGAATGCAAGGGTTTCGGTTTGAGACTGTGTACTGTTTGCAGGCAATACCAATACGTGTGCACTTGGAGTACCAAGCAAAAGAGAGAGATCCATGTCGAGGTATCAGGTTGATTAGTCTAATGCTAACGAACTAGAGCTTGCGAAGCTCAGCTATGTCCTAGTGAACGACTTGATAATCTACATTCAGATGCTTCCACCGTACCACGAGTTGTCTCTATCACCTAGCATTAGCAAAGGCTTTGTAGTACTAGTATCATTGAATTCTTCGGAGAGAGCGTCTACTACTGCGATATCTTTGCTATCTTCTAGGACCCTTTGCTATCGTTCCAAAAGCTCTAGCGCCATTTCGTTTGATAATGTCCAGGTATTTCACAAATGCTACTACCATCTTATGTTCCGAGAGTGTCACCTATGCCAGTCCAGAAGCATCGACTACTACATTTCCAAGAGTTATAATAACAGCCCTATGACGACTAGTACCACCACGGAGACATCAAACATTGCTAGTAGTTTTTGTGCATCCTTTTCCACCAGTACCACACGGACAACTCCATCGAGTTCCGGTACGACAACCTCCACCGTCATCTTGGAAACATCATAGAATGGAGGTTGAGTTCACACTAGGCAATGAGATTGTTGTTGTTGTTAATGAAGAGCGTTATATGTTGCAATGGCGAGAATATCCAGATGCTGAGAGAAGCTTTGCCATATTTCTTTGTTGATCATCACCATATTCACTAGGAGACATTTTGTTTCAAAGTCGAGTTTAATGGAAGACCATATTATAATGTGTCAGACTCGAGTTAAAATTAATATTTTTTTGACTTGATTTATTTTTGATACACTTATTTGGGTGCATTTGTTTTAATTACATATGCACATATGCACATGGTTCAAATTATGAACATGGATTGATATGGTTAGCTATGCACATGGGTGGTCATGGTTGATTGTTGGATGAGATATATTTAGTTTTTATTAGTATTGTTTAAATTTGGAAACATGCTAGTTGGCATTAAGGATGAGTATTTCCTGGAGACCAAGAGTTATATGGCTATATAAGCTAATGTACGTGTTGAGATTGATTGATATGTTTTGTTGATAATCTCATAGGCTTTATATAGCCTTTACATCATGGAATATCCAATGGAATATCCTGTGACATATTCTGGCATCCCAAATATGTCCTCAGGATATTTCCATACTAAATATAACATATTCTCTTACTAAATATATCAACACTCCCCATCAAGATGGGCGAAAGATATTCACTAAGCCCATCTTGTCACATCCTCTCATCATGCTGATAGAGCTAAGCCCCTTGGTCAGTCCGTCTGCTACCTGATCTTTGGTTGGAACGTAGCCCAGCTCTAGTAGTCCTTTATCAAGCTTTTCTTTGATGAAGAATCTGTCAATCTCGATATGCTTGGTCCTGTCATGCTGCACTGGATTGTTGGCAATACTAATAGCTGACTGGTTGTCACACCATAGCTTCATCTTGGCTCCCTGGTCTAGCTTTAGCTCCGTTAGCATATTCTTCAACCACAATAGCTCTGTGACTTCCAAGGCCATAGTTCTATACTCTGCTTCAGCTGTTGATCTAGCCACCACTGACTGCTTCTCACTCCTCCAAGAGACCAAGTTGCCTCCTACAAATATGCAATACCCCGATGTGGATCTCCTGTCGTCAGCACAGCTAGCCCAGTCAGAATCACAATACCCCTCGATGCTTACGTGATTATTTCTTCTGAAAATCAATCCCTTCCCGGGAGCTCCTTTCAAGTAACTCAGAATCTGGTACACTGCGTCCATATGACCCTTCCGGGGGTCATGTATGTAGCAGCTCACTACGCTGACCGCAAAGCTGATATCAGGTCGAGTGTGGCTCAAGTAGATCAACTTGCCTACCAATCTCTGATATCTATTCCGGTCAATTGGTTATCCAGCTTCAGCATCCAGTTTGAACTTCTGGTCTATCGGTGTCGTAGCTAGTTTGCATTCCATCATCCCTGTTTTTGTAAGCAGGTCCAGTGCGTACTTTCTTTGAGAAAGAACAATTCTCTCTGCACCTCGAGCAATCTCAATCCCAAGGAAGTATCGAAGAGGGCCAAGATCCTTCACCTCGAACTCCTTGCCAAGCTTTCCTTTGAGTTGGACGATCTCCTGCTCATCATCGCCTGTGATAATCATATCATCTACATAGACAGCAAGCATGGTGATGTGGCCTCCACTTCGTCTGAAGAAGACAGTATGATTAGCATTGATCTGCTGATATCACATCCCTATCATTGCTCTCCTGAACCTGTCAAACCATGCTCGAGGAGACTGCTTCAGTCTATAGAGGGACTTCTTCAGTCTGCAGACCTTGCCTTCTGTCTGTTTGGTGCCGAATTCTGGTGGTATCTCCATGTACACCTCCTCCACTAGATCCCTATGAAGAAATACATTCTTCACATCCAGTTGGTGTAGCTTCCACCCTCCATTGGCTGCCAGAGAGATCAAGGTCCTGACAGTGCTCATCTTCGCCACTGGTGCAAAGGTCTCGTCATAGTCGATGCCGTACGTCTGACTGTATCCTTTTGCCACCAGTCGAACTTTGTAGCGCTCAACCTGTCCATCTGGGTTCTGCTTCACAGTGAAAACTCATTTGCATCCGACTGCTCTTTTTCCTTATGGCAGGCTCACCAGCTCCCAAGTGTGGTTCTTTTCAAGAGCTCACAACTCCTCGTGCATTGCCGCTTTCTACTTTGGATCATTCTTGGCAACCTGTCAATTGTTAGGTACAGTAATACTATCCAAAGATGCTATAAATGCTCCATGAGAAAAAGAGATATGATCATAAGAAACAAACTTAGCAAGATCCCAACCATATCTGTCCGGAAAATTTTCCGCATTACTGCGAGTAGTCCTTCGTATAGATAATGGTGTGGAAGAAGTAGGAGGAATGATATCACCTGAGGAGGATGGTGGTGTAGATGAGGAGGATGGTGGTGTAGGTGTCTCAGGAGAAGGCACAGACGCAGACAAGGGACTTAGCACTGGCACTGTGGGTATCGGTCCTGCAGTTTGCTTCTCTCTCCTGCTGTAGGTAAGTAACTCCCCCTGAGCCGTAGGCCTAACACTTCTCATCTCCTCCCCCTATTCCGCTTCACCTTCATGTTCCTCCCCAACCATGTCTCTATGCCAAACTTCTAAATCGGTTACCACCAAGCCCATCTCCCCCTCTCGCCTTATACTGGTAGTATTAGGCGTGTTGTGCGAAGTTCCCTCCTGGCGGTAATATGGCTCATGCTCCCGGAAGTAGATATCCATACTAACAAATTTCTTCTTCTCTACTGGACTCCAGCACACATACCCCTTCTGAGTCGCTGAATAACCCACGAAGATGCACTTGACTGCTCTAGGGTCAAGTTTTCCAACTGATAGTCTGTTGTCCTTCACAAAACACAGACACCCGAACACCTTCAGTGGAAGTATCCTACTATTATTGCCTTGTAATACTTAACATGGAGACTTCCATCCCAGGACTTTTGAAGACATCCTGTTGATAAGTTGAGCTGCTGTCAACACTGCATGTCCCCATAGATTTTGTGGGACATTCATGTCGATCATCATACTTCTTGCGGTCTCCAGAAGGTGTCGGTTCTTCCTTTCTGCTACTCCATTTTGTGCTGGTGTGTATGCATAAGTGGTCTGATGCTGTATGCCGTGTGCTGACAAGTACTCTGCAAGCGTCCTGTTGGTATACTCCGTGCCATTGTCAGACCTCGGTACCTTCATCACTGCATTGTACCGAGTCTGGACATGCTTATGAAAGTCCCGAAAACAAGCAATACATCACTCTTGTTTTTCATCAAATACAGCCAGGTGACACGAGATGCACAATCAATAAAGGAAACAAAGTACTTATACCCATTCATAGTGTTAGTAGCACATGGACCCCAAATATCAGAATGTACTACCTCAAAAGCAAAAGAGCTCTTATGACCAGTACCAACATATGAGCTCCTAGTAAGTTTCCCTAACTCGCATGCATCACATACTAATTTCTATTTATTTGATTTTGTATACATCTCTGGATACAACTTACTTAGAGTATCAAAGGAAGAATGTCCCATCCTCCTATGATGAAGTATCAAAGTATCTTCAGTCTTCTGCTGCAGCTCTCCCATTCCAGCCTTCTCTGCCATAGATACCAATGCTGAGTCCAGTCCTTCTCGATCTAGGTACCACAGTCCCTCATGCCAGGTGCCAGTCCCAAGTCTTCGTCCCGTCCCTTTCTCCTGGAAGATCACCTTAGGAATATCAAAAGAAACAATGCATTTCAGTTTGAGAATTATAGAACTAATAGACAAGAGACTGACTGGAAAGGATGGAGCATGTAACATATTAGATAATCTTACTGAACATGTACAATTAACAGTACCCTTACCGACCACTGGTTGGAAAGTGCCATCTGCAGTCTGAATGGTGTCGGCTGATGCTAGGTGAGTGTATGAAGAAAACTCACTAGCGTTCCCGGTCACATGTCGAGATGCTCCTGAGTCGATAATCCAGTCTGACGTTTTAAGAAAAGACATAGATGAAAGAGCGAGTGACTCGTCAGTACCTTCTGATGGGTGGGCATACATAGCGGCGTTGCCTCCAACGAAGAATGGGGTGGATGTCTCTCCTTCGGTGGACGCTCTCTGCTTCCTCTCCAGCAGGTCCAGCAGTGCCTGATCCTCCTCAGTAAAGGTGCCACCAGCTCCTCCATTCCCTTTTGCTACCAGCAGGTTTGCCCGATAACCTCCTCGGCCGCCTCGTCGGCCTCCTCGACCACGACCACGTCCACCATATCCTCGTCCACGTCCACCACCTGAGTCTCCCTCCTTAGGTGGTTTAGTACAAGCATACCGATGATGGTCCATCTCCCCGCAGTTGTAGCACTGCCGATTGTGTTGCCAGAGCTCTCCTTTGGGTCCTGTGTCGCCCGAGCTAGTAACCGCTAGTGCTGACTTTGCTTCGGGGGGACCACCTGCGGGCGAACCACATGTCCCCGCCTATAGTTTGATGCGCGTCTCCTCCTAGATCATGGCTGAGATAGCCTCCTCGAGACTAGGAATCTCTGGTTGTACGAGTAAGGCTGTCCTCTATACGAATGCAGTATTCAGCCCTTTGAGGAATTTCATCGTCCTTTCCTGCAGACACACATGTCACTCCTTGCACTTTAGGTCTCCGCAGCTTGCTCGTTTTGAGGAGTGATCATAATCCAGCCAGAGACGCTCCAACTCTGTGACGTACTCCTGCACCGTCTTCTCTCCCAGTAAAGTGTCGTCGATCTCTCCTTTTATCTGAAAGATCCGTAAGTTGTTCCCCACACCATCATAGGTTCTCCTCAGCTTCTCCACACGTCTTTCACCATCTCAATTCCATCTACTGTGGAGGCAATAGATTGGACTAAGGAATTGAGAAGTCAGATGTAAATCAACATATGAGTGGATTTCCACTCGTCGCGTCCTGTCGAGCCCTCGTCCGACTCTGTCTTCTCGTCCGTCAAGAATCCCTCCAGGTTCTTTCCTGCACGGGTTCTTCTCACCCGCCGTGACCAACTCAGATAGGTGGCTGGTCCGTCCAGCTTCAGATCGATGGAGGGTAGTTCCAATTTTGGCGGCGTTCGTGTCGTGCTATCACCAGTCGACACCTTCATCAACTTCATCAACGTCGCCACATCGTCAGCATCCAGCTTCTTGAGGATCGCCTCCATCGATACTTCTTCTCCGATCACGTCACGCTTGCTCCACGACTCACGCTCGTCCTCGTCGTCCTTTCCTAGATCCGAACATGTCTGATTTCATCGGATCTAGGCATCGACATCTCCTTCGTCCTCGTCGTCTTCTTTGTCTTCGTCGTCCTCCAATGGAGGCGTGCACAGCGGCAACCACAGCGGCAGCAGTCAGCCGCAGTAGCAACAGCCAGCCGCGGCAGCAGCAACAGTGGCCGCAGCAGCAGCAGTCAGCCGCGACAGCAGTGGTGCCGCGGCAGCAGCAGCAGTGGGAGCAGCCGCGGGAGAGGCAGCGGGAGCGGGAAAGGAGAGGAAAGAAGAGGGGTTAGGGTTATGATTTTTGGCGGCGGCTAGGGTTTGTGGAAAAGTGGCTCTGATACCATGCTGAGATTGATTGATATGTTTTGTTGATAATCTCATAGGCTTTATATAGCCTTTACATCATGGAATATCCAATGGAATATCCTGTGGCATATTCTGGCATCCCAAATATGTCCTCAGGATATTTTCATACTAAATATAACATATTCTCTTACTAAATATATCAACAGTACGCTCTAACTTTTATTAATTGAAGAGATTGGAAGTTTATGTTAGAGATGATTGTACAATTATACTTTAGTCCCACATCGACTGAGAGGCATGCCTCCGATCGTCGGGGTATATATACCCCTTAGTTGATTGTTTATTTGTAGTTGTTTTCTTTTGTATTTCTCTCTTATCAAACTCACATTGTTCTCCCATTATGAGTTTGAGGGGAGGGGTGCTATAGAGGCAGTACAATTGTAGTTTAGTCCTACATCGGCTGGGAGATTTGCCTCCTTCCGATCGTCAAGGTATGTATACCCCTTGCCTTAGGCCAATTACCCTAATAATTCATTCAACTGTCCATCCCTCTAATTATCCATTCAACTGTCCATCCTCTAATTATCCATTCAACTGTCCATCCCTCTAATTATCCATTCAACTGTTCATCCTCTGATTCTATCAGTTTATTCTATGGTTTCATACCTTGCTTATAGTATATTTCTTCTTCTTCTTCTCATAATTCATCTTATATAGACCATAACCCCAAATCCTATTACAATCACCCAAAGTCAAGTTTTCTTTATTTGCATCAAGGTTGATCTTTGGACCCCAGGGTAAAAGTTTTGATGTGTGGATTCATCTTCTTCGTGAAATGTGATTTGATATGTTTTGATTGTGAGGTGCAACTTTATAATCTTTTGGTAAATTTGATCCATAACTCTTAATTTAATTGATTGTTTTGGTGATTTTTTGCAGTTCTTTGGATGTATGTTTATTGATGTGTTTTAAAATTAAACTTCAGCTAATCTCAGTTTGAAATCATCATAATTTCATATAGATCGTCCCTCTAGGTATTGTCCCGCATCACTTGGTTTCAAATGTAGCTAGGATCAAATGGAGGCTGGAGGGTCACCCAGTAGAGTTGAGACAAATTCAGAAGTGACTTTTTATGTTGATCGACTTTTTAAGATCTGAAGATCACTGTTGAATAGTGTAGCAACAGTAGCATACATTTTACTTTATGCACGTGACATGAGCATGCTTCTGCAGATAATTGGGGATTTGTGAGTAAGAAGACAGGCAATGGTACAAAAATGCCTTATGAAAGTATAGGAAATGATTAAGAAGAAACATATAGAGTACGTTTGACAAACACGGAACTCTAGTAAATTGATAGTCTTACACAATTCCGATAATTGTATCAGGTGGAGAGTAAGGAAGATGCCAAGGTTCTCTGAATGTATTCGGACCCATAAAGTACATCCTGTGCACATGGCTTTGCGTTTCTTCAGCCCTACTGGTTCCTGGTACCTAGATATCATTTAAGAAATCATTAGAGGAGCAGTATAGTGCCGCTAAAGGGCAAATGCTTCATACCTAATATGTATAACACATAGCAACTTCAGTCAAAGAAGATTGGAGTCTTGGGTTAATCAATGATACCTCTGCGAGGGACAACAAATAAGGGAAAGAATCTGATCCATCATGTTGAATGGAACTTGTACTTCGATAAGTATAATCAGTCCCCAACATTTTACTTCTCAAAACACTCAACAAAAGTGCCAACACAACCAAAATGATTGATAAGAGAATTGTGAAAGGCCATGGTCCACCAAAAGTATATATCATGTCTTCAAAAGGAGTATAACAATTTGGCATCCTATACTTCTCAGAGCTACACTTATATGGACAGAGTGGTCGGGTTACCCCTCCTGTCAAGTAATAGAAGTTTAGTTTCCCAGAGAGCAAAAATGAAAACATAAAATAAACTTCAGAGGAAGTAATTTTATGTATGTGGACATACCTCGTACATAGATGAACTGTGCTCGCTGGGGAAGAAACTCAAGTGAGCAAGGAGTGCAGAGTGATGCGTTAGATCCCTGAACATCCTTATACGTGCCAACTGGGCATTCCTGAAAGAACATCCAGATCGCTAAGTATCTTTTGTAGGAAAGAGAGTAAACTTTCAAGCTTACAGGCAGTGTTCCATTCTGCGGATTCTGTGGCCAATACTCCAGAAGCGGCTAAAGATTGCAGACAATTCAAGAAAGTTGGCCGAGTAAGCGGCTGACCGCTTACATGACCCGTGTAACACAATTATGCGGACTGTTATGCGGACGATTAATGATAAATCATTGATTACATAGTTACCAGGATAGGTTAAACTGTTTACTCAACCTGCATCACACAATTATGCAGACAATTAATGTTAAATCGTTGAGATACCGAAATAGGGTACTGCATCAGGTTCACATACACACCCATAACTCAAACCCATTATTATATATATAACTCAAGTTAACCTAATTATCTCTCATTGAGAATGTTGTTTCCCTCAAACTTGTGGCATCTTTCTCTCTCTGGAATCTTGGAGCTCTCTCCCTCTCCTGAAGCTCCTCTCAGCGACAGATCTTGGAGCTCCCATTGGCAACAAATCTATAAACTTTTGGTTATTGTTACTTGTTTTGTACCTCTTATTGACTCTATGGAGTATGAACTTTTGTTTATTCTATAACTATAAAATTATGTTTATTTGATTCTTTCTATTTTTGTGAGAAAATAGTCTATGTACTGTGTAATCCGACTAATCACCACTTTATCCGATTAAGCATTCCATGGTTCTTAACAGAGTACGTAATGGAACTGCAGAATTTAACCTTGCTTACAGGAACCACCAAAATCAAAATGGCTTAGCCAAGAAGAAACCATTTAGTCATGTTGTTTCCTGTTAGTCTGAGAACCCAAACATGTTAGTCATGTTTTTTTTTTTTCCATAATTTACAACTATTGTCTTTTACAATTTGGTACGGCATAATGGCTGACATCTTGCCTCATCTCCAAGAAACTTGAATGACCTTTTGAGGTATTCTCGGCAGGGTTAATGACACAAGGTTTCAGACTTGAAACTGTTTGAGGAGAAAATGCTGGTGCCTAAAGGATTCAGTCTTTGTATAATTGTGTTCAAATGCTAAGGTGCAAAAAACCTCAGAATAATACCATCAGTTTACATGGAATCATGAAGAATTCTGAATAAGCAACAAAGGCCTCAGAATCATGTTGCCATTAACTGAAGATTCATAAAACTGAATACAATGAAAGAGAAGCCTCGTGCTTCAAAGGAAAATTAACCTAGATTAAGAAAGTCCACAGCAATGTTCTAGGAACCCTAATGGTTCGTGCTTAGGGAGTATAAAGAGCTTAGTGCTCTTTTACAGGGAGCAATTGACATGTGTACAAAGCATGCACTGATGAGTTCATTCGAGAGTGATGCTCTGTGGCAGGAGTACTTCTGGCTCATGATCAAGAAACTTTTACGTAATCACAAAGGACTTTTAATGATGCAGCAAAGGCATTAAGAGATCCAACTGTTCATTCTACAGGAAGTAATGACGGTCCGTTACAAAACATGCACTAATGCGTTCATCTGAGAGAAACGGTCTCCTGCAGGAGTAATTTTTTTCCTCATGTTTAGAGACTGATGATCCAAGGGTTTGGGAGCATGAAGCTTCTACTTCCATGACAAGAAATACAGTTCTCTTGATATATAAGCTAAATATCAGGTCATCTTTTAGAAAAACTTCCTTGTTGACACCAGTTGAATCACAAAGTTATTCTCCAAAAATAAGGCCACATGCATTTTTCTTGAAATGTTACCAAGATCACCCAAAAAAAAGTTTAATACTTCGGATCACAATGTCCATTTGATAGGGCATCATGCAAGATGAAGATAAACAAGAAACATTAAGGAACATGTATGTGTCAACAACAATGGTTACGTCTTTAAAAAGGAGAGAAATACTAGCTAGAGAACCATAATGGTTTTGAAACATGAAGAACCTAAGTTTGAGAACGTATAGAGGTCACTGTAAAATCTACACAATGCATTACTTCTCTGAGTATTGACCATCACGGAAACAATGAAAGAGAAATTCATCTAATTAAGTACGAGCATAGTTAAGTATGACAAAAGCTGATTCAAAGTAAATGTTACATTAACGTTAAAGTTGCAATCTATGCAATGGTAATGAATTTGAACCACCAAAAAGAAAAGTTGGAAAATAAGAAAATCTATGAAAATATACATACATTGCAGAATGTTCCGTATAGTCCCTGTGGGCATTGCCTTCCGTTGATTGTTCCCTCTTCACCATGGAAACCCCCACTATTTCCAGCACCTCCCCTGCAGTGCAGAAAATGATAAGAAACTGATGGAAACCCAGATCTTATGCTACAAAACTATCAGGTTTTCTGACATCAAGAACTGAAACTTCATATTATTGATGAACTATTGGGGGAGATACTGAGTTATCATATAATAAGTACCTACACTAATATCTTAGCTAAATGGGGGCATCAGTACATTAACCTAATAACCATGTCACAAGCAAATGCAATCTCAAACTTCCACTTCCATCTTGTCAAGCAAATAAAGCTACAGACCCCGCAACTACTTTGGAAGAAACCATATTGGCTTGTGGTTATGATGTAAGAAATCTCAAGTCAAACAGTTTAGAGCATTAGCTTATGGAGAATATATATCACCATTTACTTGCTATGTTAAATACAACTAGTTCTATATGCTACAAGGACAAGTAGATGCAAGCTAACAGTCTGAATAGACTTGCGAAATATGAACACGTGGGAGATTGAACCTAGCAATAGCAAAGAGATTAATGCAACCGTAATGCGAATCATAAACCACAAAGTGATTAGAATGTGATTAATGTAACTGTAATGCAGAGCATAAACCCAAAAATTACTAGATTCTTCATTAAATACTTAAGAGTACATATGTCTATGAACATGTAACATTAAATATATTCTATGACCATAGGGACTAGGAAGTTTATACCTTGAGATGATAGTACCATTTATAGAAGCAACCTGAACATATTCATCTCCGGTGGCAATATTGGACCATTCAAAGTGAATTCTCCCACCACCACCACCACCTCCACCAACAGGGCTGCCATTGCCACCAGCTACTGATACAGATGAATTTTCCTCCAGCACAAGTGCTTCAAGGAAGAGAAGAACGGTACCACCAGAACCACCCCCCAGTCCACCCATGTCAGTCCCATTATAGTTTATAGTCGAATCCCTGTGGCTCTGCCCATTTGCTTCTAAGGAACCATATATGTCTAATCTAGAAAGTGGCCACTTAACGGAACCCATAACTGGAAAACAAAATAGGTATATCAGTGCGCAAAATAAATTGAATATGTTTTTGTACATTAATCCTTGGCATAGTAAACACCAGTTTTACCAAGTACAGAAATTAAATGCAAACACATTAATAACAAATCTCTTGTTTGCTGCAGAGAAATACACAACACACAGCACATTACTTCATTATCATATCATGAAACTGATCTGAGTAAATACCAGTTTTACCAAGTACAGAAATTAAACACAAACACATTAATAATCTCTTGTTCGCTGCAGAGAAGCACACAACACACAGCACATTACTCATTATCATATCATGAGTATTTCACTAAATACGGTGACAAAGAACTTATTAATCAACATTAACGATCACCTACTCTCGATTATCTCTCCTGTCTAATTTGTAGTACTTGGAAGCATTATGCAAACAGACAAGATTTGGAAGAAATGAAGATTTGCATGTCATAATAACAAACAATACTATTGATGTAGTATAAGCATTTAGAATTTGGATAATAGAAATTCTTGGCTTGCTCTTTCAAATCCAAGACTTCCTATCGTGAGGAAGGTCGTCATTAAATTCAAACAATTAAAGAAAAGTTCCTTCCATAAATACATTAAACACCGCTCACCTACCGAAACATTAACATCTAACATGATAGGTCTCATTGTGTTCAATTCAACAGGTTGCACCACAACCAATTTGTGTGTTCTATGGAAGCTTTTCTCGTGCTTTAACTTCAATCAAGACCGAGAATATGCCAATCTATAATAGTTAGCAGTAGCTTTGTCCATGCAAAGTGGATTGTGTATTATGCTAGCCATCCTTATTCCTTCCTATGATGTTTTTGCTATAGAAACTGTAGAATGGTAAATGGATGATTATTGTTAAGGGAGAGATTACATATATATAGGAGAGGCCAAATCCCACTGCTTAGGTCGTGTTCCAACTAAGCTTCGCAACATGTTTCCAAGTGTGCGGTTCACGACCTCTGTTTGTCCGTCAGTTTGTGGGTAACTAGTACTGCTATATTGTAGTGATGTATCCAATCTTTCTCATAATGTTCTCCAGAAATGTGACAGAAACTTAGTATCTCTATCTGAAGTGATTGACTTTGGCACACCATGAAGACGCACGACTTCTCGAAAGAAAAGGAGAGCAATATGAGTCGTGTCGGATGTCTTACGACATGGAATAAAATGTGCCATCTTAGAGAATCTGTCTACCACGACAAAGATAGAATCAGCATCGCACTGTGTTCGTGGTAAGCCAAGAATAAAGTCCATGGAAATGTCTTCCCAAGGTCCTTCGGGAATTGGAAGAGACATATAAAGACCAGTATTCTGTTCTTGGCCCCTGGCAACTTGGCATATAGGACAACTGCGAACATGTCCCTCAACTTCTTTTCTCAATTGCGGCCAATAATATCTTTCTTCGGTTATGGCTAGCGTCTTATCTCGACCGAAATGTCCACCGAGACCTCCACCATGGAGCTCTCTAATAATATGTTCCCGCAAGGAACTACGAGGAATGCACAACTGATTTCCTTTGAAGAGATAGCCTTCTTGGATGTGATATCCATTTGCAGCTCCGTTTGGTTGACAATCTTCCCATGCTTGTTGAAAATCTGTCTTCCGGGTAGAGTTTCTTGAGGTATTCAAACCCGATGACCTCTTGATGTAAAGTGATGAGGAGGTCGGCTCGACAGCTTAAGGCATCAGCTACTTTGTTCTGAACTCCGACCTTGTGCTTGATGGTATAGGAGAAGCGCTGAAGAAACTGAATCCATCTAGCATGCATTCGATTTGTGTTACAGGGATTGTCTATGAAAGATAAAGCTTTATTGTCTGTATGTAGGATAAATGGCCGTTGGATGAGGTAGTGCTCCCATGCTTTAATGGCTTGTATGATTGAGTAGAACTCCTGCTCATAAGTTGACCATTTTTGTTGAGCTTCACTTAGCTTCTCGCTACGAAAGGCAATTGGTCTTCCTTCTTGTATTAGTACAGCACCAACGCCCACTATGTTGGCATCACATTCGACTTCAAACAGCTTGTCAAAGTTGGACAGTGATAGGACTGGCGCCGTAGATAGCTTCTCCTTGATGAGTATGAAACTGGCTTCAGCTTCAGGAGTCCAGATGAATTTTCCTTTCTTCATGCATTCTGTCAATGGTGCTACAATAGTGCTGAAGTTACGAATGAATCGTCGGTAAAAATTGGCGAGGCCATGAAAGCTTTATACTTCAGTCGTTGTCTTTGGAGTGGGCCAGTCGTGAATTGCTCTAATCTTCTCTTCATCAACACTGAGGCCACAGGCGCTAATAGCAAATCCCAAGAAAATGAGTTGGTTAGTAAGAAAGCCACACTTCTTGAGATTGACATAGAGTTTATTAATTCGGAGAAGTTTGAGAACTTTCTTGAGGTGCTTCAGATGGTCAGTTTGGCTCTGGCTATAGATCAGAATATCGTCAAAGTAGACGACTACGAACTTTCCTATCAATGGCTTCAAAACTTGATTCATAAGGCGCATGAACGTGCTTGGTGCATTTGAAAGTCCGAAAGGCATAACAAGCCATTCGTAGAGTCCTTCACGGGTCTTGAAAGCAGTTTTCCATTCATCACCAGGTCGAATTCGGATTTGATGGTATCCGCTCTTCAAATCGATCTTTGAGAAAATTGTAGACCCAGCAAGCATATCCAACATGTCTTCTAATCGAGGGATGGGAAAGCAATACCTAACGGTGATGAGGTTGATAGCCCGACTGTCGATGCACATACGCCATGACCCGTCTTTCTTTGGCACTAGCAAGGCGGGGACTGCACAAGGACTGAGGCTCTCTCTGATCAAGCCCTTTTGGACCAATTCGTCAACTTGGTCTTGGAGGATTTTGCATTCATTGGGGCTCATCCGATAATGTAAAATATTTGGAAGTCTAGAACCTGGGATGAGATCTCTTTCATGTTGAATGTTTCTCATTGGTGGCAATTCGCTAGGCAGTTCATTCGGCAAGATGTCGCGGAACTCTTGTAGTAAAGGCTGGACTACTTCAGGAATGTTGGTATGGAATACTTCGGCTTTACCCGATACAACAAATGCATAGAGTTCTTCTTGTTTCTCAAGACCGCTTTTAAGTTCTTGACCGTCAACAATCATTATGGTCTTTTGTTGTTGTGGACTGGTCTTAGGAATATCACCTGGTGCTAATGGATGAAGAGTGAGACGTCATCCATCTTGAAGGAAAGAATATGTGTTGTCGCTTCTCCGGTATGTGACATTTTTGTCAAATTGCCATGGCCGACCGAGGATGATGTGACAAGAGTCCATGTCGACAATATCGAACATGACTTCATCTTTATAGGTCTTTTTGATGGAGAAGGGTATGCGACAAACTTCAGAGACAACCATGTTGTGTCCCTGTTGAATCCAGCCAATCTTATATGGAGCCGGGTGTGCTTCTTTGGTCAGTCTCATCTTCTCTACCATTGCTCTTGAAATAATGTTCTCTGTATACCCGTTGTCAATGATGATGTCACATAACTTGTCTTTGACCTTGCATCGGGTTCGGAAGACATTGTGGCGCTGGGGTGGTTCTTCAATCTTTGGGGCTAGTAGCAGACGCCTAATGACACACACTAGTTGTTCAACATCATCTTCGGAAAGGACCTCTTCTTCTCCTGAGTGTTCTTCTCCTCCCTCTTCGTCTTCGTAGTCAGCAAAGGCAACTTGTGCTTTAAGAGGGCAACTGTTGGACAGATGTCCGACTTCGTTGCAACGGTAGCACTTGTTTCCTCTTGGTTTACTGTATGGATTGACAGTTTGCTGAGGTTTGGCAACTTGTTGTGGGACCTGTACTTTTGAAGGTGTCGTCGGGGAGAGAGAATTAGGGTCTGCTAGTCCTTTACCCTTTTTGGAATAGTTGGCAGCTTGATTTGGTGTCCAATCATCCTTTGTTATTGATCCATGGTTGTTAGCACTGAAACGGCTCTGTGGACTCTTAAACTTCTCAATCTTTTGTTCTACCTTCTCTGCAAAGGTGATTGCTTCACTGAGTGTGTATATATTCTGCAGGTATAGTTGATCATGGATGTCTTTCCTTAGGCCGCCAAGATAACGGGTCGCCTGTTGAAGATCTGTTTCGTACATATCATTACGGGACGAAAGTCTGAAGAATTCTTCTGTGTAGTCAGCTATAGTTCGTGCACCTTGCGTGCAATTTTGATATCGACGATAGAGAATCTGCTGATAATCTGGAGGTAGAAATCTTTGTCGTAGCAGTCGTCGCATATTTGGAGTATTCCATGTGAGGGGCCCCACTGTTGTGGCCACGATGCGGACCCTTTTGTGTACGACTGGCAGTAGGACGAGCATTTGCGTCTCTCGTCACTGTATGCGGTATTCCCGTAATATCAACGACTTCGTTGGATTTGATTCCAAGAAATTCCAGTACTCCATCCAATTTGTCAGACAAGACATCAACTTTTCTTGACAAGGCTTCAATGTTATTAGACATGGCATCAAACTCCTCATGTGTGACGGGTTTCGCTATTGTTGTTTTGAGAAAAAAAGATTCCCAAAGGTTTCCAAACGAATTGGAATCCTCGATCTGTGGGGCTCTGATACCACTTGACGCAGCGGGATAGCGGAACGGGCTTACCTTCGTGCTTGGCAATGGCCAAGTCGATCGGTGATGACGATAACTGGACCACCGTTGCTTAGTGAGAGCGAAGCGGTGCCACAAAAACTCCGACGGAGGGCCTTGTGAGGGGTCCGCACGAAGGTTGCTTGAAAATCTCAAGCGAGGGGCTTCCGAATCCACGGAACAGTCAAGTCCACGACCAAGAAAATAAGAGAACAAATCTCAAACTTTAAAGAAGAATTTTATTGATTTAAAGTTGTTCCCAATTGCATACAAAAGGTGCCTTTTATAGGGCTTTTGTGACAACCTAATCCTAATAAAATAAAGATAAAATCTATCCTAATAAAAGATAAAGTCAAAATAAGAATCCTATCATAAATAGGATTATAAAAAAAGTAAAGAAAAGAAAAAGGAATCCAAGCGGGAAGAGGAAAAGAAAAGGAATCCTAGAGGGAATAGGATTCTGCGCTACATCACGTTCTCTCTCTTAGCCCTCTCTCCCTCTCTCTCAATTTCTCTCCATTATCTCTCTCCCTCTCAATTTCATTCACTTTGTCTCCTCTTTCTTTAATTTTCTTCTTGTTTATTCATTAAGAACAGTATGGATATGGGTTTTGTTTTGGGCTTTTATAAATGTGAATTTGGGCTTCTCTTTTGGACCTTAGGTTGGCCTTCTAATAAATGTGTATGTTAGGGCTTTAGAATTTTACTAGGCCTCGGGCCCTACATAATTCAGCTTAATTAATTAGAATTTTCTTTAAATATAGATGTACTGTGGGATATGGGGTGTGGGCCTTGGATGCCTAAATACTTAATATAATGCTTTGGATCTATGATTTAAAGGAGTTGGCCCTTAAGCCCATGCATATATGTAAATATAATAATGGATTTGTATGTATATACATGTATGTAATATACGTATAATATTTTGTTATTATTATACGTATATTATTATTATTATTATGATGTAATATACGTATATGTAATTATTATTATTTAAAGATTATGATTTATATTATTTAAATGATAGAATATTATTATTATTATTTAAATAATATTATTATTATTATTATTATGATTTATATGATATAATATTATTATGATATATATTATTAAATGATAGAATAATAATAATAATATTATGATTTATATTATTTAAATATTTAAATATTATTATTTAAATATTATGATTTATATTATTTAATGAATATTATGATTTATATTATTTAAATGATAGAATGGGCATTAGCCCAACATTGTACAAGCATAAATTGGGCTTTTAAAGCCCTACATTATAAATTAGTAAATTCAAATGGGCTTCTAGCCCTGCATTATGTGTTTAAATGGTTTAATTGGGCATTAGCCCTACATTATTAGAAATAAAGCCGAATTGGGCCTTGAGCCCTAAATTATTATTTGATTTTGGACTTCGAGTCCTACATGGCCTTTATATATTTTATTTCATGGATAAAATGGACCTTGGTCCTACATTGATAAATTGGGTTTAAACCCAATAAATATACTAACTATTGTTTTGATAAATGGGCTTAGGCCCTATATGACTAAAAGGGGTTTTTGACCCTAAAGATTTAATTGTATATAAATTTCTTGAAGTCAATTACGACTAGTAATTTCCTATGAATATTTTATATTAAATCCTTTGGAATATCCCATTCTCGATCATGACTAATTTCCTTAATCAATTTCATTTTTGCCTATTTAATCAAATCACGATCATGACTAATCAAATCGTTTTCTTGCCTCGATCATCGTGCCGACTTCCAAAACTGGACTTATATATATATATATATATATATATATATATCAAATTAGACTATTTGGACTATTCTGGACTTAATGGAACGACCTTTTTCGTCGTTTGAAATAATTTATTGGACTTTAGCTTCTAAGCCATTCCGTGTCGAGACGTTTGTGTCGTGCACGTCGACTCCAACTATTTGAGAAAAGTACACTGCGGACTTATATTTCCTTTTTTTGGAATAAGGGTGAATTTATTCCTCGCATATAGCGGAAAAGGTATTACAGTACAACATATCACAACTTCTCATACCCCACATAATAACATTATGGGGCTATTACTGATACATCGAATTCTATGTTATGTAGAATTTCAATAGGGGGGATAGTCAAGCCCTCAAAGATACGTCTGTTCCGCTCCTTCCAGATGTGCCAAACGGACTAAGCGAGACGAACTCTTGCTCTTCGGGCCCACCCCGGATCCCGGTCTCTGTGATCTCGAATCCAGCTGAGAATACCCCGGATGTCTCGATCCATCCCAACTCCTCCTCTCAGCTGTGCACACTGCTCAGTCCAAATGTGCCAGATCACCGGGCATACAAAGAAGAGATGCCCCATAGATTCATCCTCCCCATTACATAGCACACATTTGGCATCCGGTATCTGCATCCCAAACCTGAGGAGTCTGTCCCTCGTCATCAGTCTACCCCGAAGAAGTTGGTATGCACATAGTTGCATTTTACGTGCAACCTCCTTGTCCCAAATGAAGTCCGCCTCCTCAGTCCGGTCGTGATGGGTACGAACCAGATCGTAGCAGCTACGAAAGCAGAATAGGCCTGGTCCGCCCCCCGTACCTGGGCCTGCCCAGCTCCAGGAATCCTCATGCTGGCTAGCATCAATAGTAATAAGACGAATCTCCTCGGCAAGCTGAGCAGTATATGGATATCCTTCTGGCCTCCAGACTCCATCTCTGATGATCCTACTGCAAGTGAGCCCCCTGCCCGCTTCTCTGTCCAGCTGACCTCCCAAAAGCTCGAGCAAGGATCTGGAACCCAACCAAGGGTCTAGCCAGAGGTCGGTAGTCGTCCCATCCTTCATGTTCCTGCAGATAGCGGTCTGAAGCACCGGTCGGCACCTAAGAATGGCCTTAAACGTGACCGAGAAATTGTTGTCTATCCTGCAGGCCCAGAAGTTGGTCCTCCTCAGGTATCTGTTCGCCATCCATCTCGCCCAGAGCGATCCCCCCTTGATGAATCTCCAGGCCATCTTTACACAAGCTGCCTTCTTGACCTCATGAAGAGGTCTCAACCCCACACCTCCTTCCTTCCGAGGCCGACAAAGTTGGTCCCAGGAGATCGCATGCATCCCGCCCCTCCATATGAAGTCAGCACAGATGGCCTCCACTTTTCGGATAGTAGCCGTAGGTATCTGGATAGACTGGAGCCAGAACATTGTGATGCCCGCAATAACCGAACGCACCAGCTCAATCCTACCGCCAAATGATAGACCTGCAGCTTGCCAGCCTTCCACTCTCCTCTAAGCAAAGTCCACCAAGCTGTGACAATCCTGGTCTCTGGCATAGTTGACCGTCAGCGGCACCCCCAGGTATTTCACTGGAAGCTCGTCTCTATCCACTCCCAAGGCGAAGGCTCTCTCCTCCTGCTGTGTATACCGGGAGCTGAAGTAGACTCTGCTTTTCTCCCGGTTCAACTGTAGCCCAGAAAGTCGCCCGAACTCCTCCATAATGTCAGAGAGTGCTCTCATGCCCCGCATGGAAGGCTGAAGGAGCACCAATAAGTCGTCAGCATATATCAAATGAGATACAACCGGACTCACCAACCGGAAAAGGGGAACGATCCTCTTGCTATGCACCGCCGTATCCATCATGCATGTGAAGTACTCCATCACCAAGGTAAATAGGTACGGGGAGAGGGGGTCACCCTGCCTCAACCCCCTGTTGCTCCTGAAGTAGCCATGCGGCGTGCCCTGGATGAGGACTGAGAAAGTAGGAGAGCAAATGCACTCCCTCACCCTCGCAACCCACCTCTCGTCGAATCCCATGGCAAGCATCAAGTTACACAGGAAGTCCCGGTTGACCGTATCATAAGCTTTCCGGAGGTCAAGCTTCACACAAGCCTTCATCCCCCAGGTTTGCTGAACTCCCTCACCATCTCATGAGCGAGTAAGCTGTGCTCCGCTATCGACCGGCCCTTGATGAACGCAGCTTGTTTCTGGGACACCAATCCCTGCATAATCCCCTCCATACGCCTGCACATAAGATGAGTGATAATCTTGTAAAGAAAATTACAGCAAGCAATGGGCCGAAAATCTGCAAGTAAGGTCGCTCCCTCCTTAGGAACCAGCATCAAAAATGTGTGGTTCATCTCCTTCAGAAGCCTGCCCTCCACAAAGAACTCCTGAACCGCCGCCAGGACATGGGTCTTAAGCACACCCCAGTGTCGCTTAAAGAACCCAGAGGAGAAGCCATCAGGCCCGGGGGCATTGTTGGGGTTGGCCTTCATCACAATGTCTTCCACCTATCCATTCTCACAGGTGCCAGAAGCAGACTGTTCCCATGGCGGGACACCAGTCTCTTCGTGACAAGGGCTGGGAACGTGCTAAAGTAGTCCGTCTGCTGATATAGGTCAGTGTAAAATCTGACGGCCTCCTCCTGAATCTCCGTCGGGTCCCCTACAAGCCGTCCCTCCGCGGTCAGAAGTCTGGGGATGCTGTTCCGGTGCTGTCGGGTGCGGATCACATCGTAGAAGAATTTGGTGCAGCGGTCGCCATCTTTGAGCCAGGTGCATTTAGCCCTCTGTGCCGCACTGATCTCCTCCTGAAGTCTCATGATGCTGACCTCCTCAATCAGGGTCTTCTCCCTAGCTGCCAGCTCCCCGTTCAGAATGTCAGCGTGCAGGGCCACCTGAGTGTCCCGAAGCTCAACTTCCTTGTCCGCCAGGGAAGTCTGCGGTCTCCTCTTCACCCACCCCCTGATAGCCCGCTTGAGCTGCTTGAGTTTGTGAACCATGCGAAACTGAGTCGTGCCTTCCCGGAAGTGCCGCATCTCTCCCGTAACCACCTCCTCATATCCGGCCGACAGATACCAGTTGTTGTTGTACCGAAACGGCCTCGCCCGCAGAATGGGACTCTCAATGAGGCCAACCCGAATAGGAGAATGGTCGCTAGTACCCGCCGCCAACCCTTCCGCCACCGAGTTCGGAAAGCACCTGAACCACTCACTATTGCCCAAGGCCCGATCCAACTGACAAGCAATTCGATTATGAGTAGCCTTGTTGTGCCAGGTCCAAATGTGTCCAGCTCGCTCCAGCCCCCGCATCCCTGACCTGAGCAGACACCTATGGAAGTCATATAAGATCGAGTCCGGAACAGGACGACCTCCCACCTTCTCTTGACGAAGCAGCATAGCATTGAAGTCCTCCATGATGAGTAGAGGAAGATGCATGTTGTCCGCCATGAGACCCAGGTACACAATGTCCTCCAAGAAATCCTCCCGGAGTCTCCGGTAATTGTGCCCATATACAGCACCCAGGATGAATCGGAACCCACCTTTATTCTCAAAAGTAACGCCGATGAGTTGTTCTGATTTATGGATCTGCACCCCTTCCCAGCTACCTTTGTTCCACCTAACCCAGATAATTGCCATACCGCAAAGATCTAAGTTGTGAATGTGATCCCAGTTTGCCGGAGTCCTTCGCGAGAGCATAGCGGCCCCTCTAATCTTTGTCTCCAGCAAGATAGCAATGTCACACGACTCTCTCCTCAGTACCCCTCAAATCTCCCTCCATCGTCCAATGGAACACCCCTCCTAATGTTCCATGCTAGGACCGACATCTAAATAAGAGATGAGGGGTCCCCCTGGAACTCGTCTGGATCGACACCCGAGGAAAGTGTCTCATCCGCCTGATCAATGACTGCTTCTACCATAGAGGAAGGAGCAAGATGGGCCTGAATCCTGCTAAGAGTAAGAGCCCAGTCAGGATTGTCTTCAGTCTTGTCATCCACTTCCCTCGCCTGAGGGATATCCTCCCGTGTTGCAGGAGCGTGTCTTTTCCTGCTGCTGTACACCATGATCGCCGGGGAGGCCTCCATCACCATCTGACCACTACCAGCCGCGCTCATACCCCTGGTCACGATGGTCCTCTGTGGCATGAACGGGACCAGTGCACCATGCGTGCCCTCCTGTCTCTGCGATGATCCTGACTCCTGCCTCCTATCAACCTCCATCCCTGTGTCCTCCTCCATATGTCTGTCTGGCTCCGTCTCCCCAGGCAAGTGACTTGGGGCCGTCTCCTACCCAGGTGTCTCCGTCAGAGCCGCCTGTGGCCTGGCAGTCTCATTCCCCTTGTATTTGCACGCACTGGTAGTGTGCCCAAAGCACTCACAGTAAGAACACATGGGAGGGACCCAGTCATACTCCACCGCCTGTGTCAGAACCTCCCCAGATGGTACCTGATACTCCAGCATACTCGGTAGCTCCGTGTCCGCTTTGATCTCCACGAAGACCCTGGCATACATCAGTCTGGTACGAAAAGTAGTGGCCTCATCTGCTTTGATCGGCTTTCCCACAAGGCTGGCAAGTCTCATGAGGAGCGGGATACTCCAATACTTTACTGGAAATTCAGGGAATCTGATCCAGATGGGAATAGCATTCAGCACCTCCTTTTCACACCTCAGCTCCGGTGTCCACTCCTTTAGTATGATGAGTCTCCCATCAAAGGACCAAGGCCCTCCCTGTAGTATCCTGGACACATCCTCCGCTAAGCCAAATATGACATAATAAAACTCGTTCTCCCGAGAGAAAAATTTCATGCTACCTTTGAGTCTCCAAACACGCTCCGCGTAACCCCGAATTTGGCCAAAGAATGGCTTGTTCCCTAATACATACAGCACCAGTGTTTTTTCAAAATTCTGAGACCACCGCTATTTCTTCAGCGGGGAAATACGCCCGAATCCCCCCTCCAACCGACATCGGTGGAACATACTCCATTGACATCGGGCTATTCACAACTACTGGCGTGCAGACCTCCTTCCATGATCGAGGCCTCTGCTCCACAACGTGTGTCCTGGTCGGGGGGATCACAGGACCCTGGACTGTCCTGCCGGTATCAGTAGCAATACCATTAGCCTTCTCGACCGCCGTCGCCTTAGGCCTCCAACCCGATACAGAGCACACCGTACCTCCCCCACGTCGCCGGGGATACCCTGAGCCGATCGAGGATCGATTCCCATGGTTTCCTGGCCCTGTCCGCCCCGAAATTTGGGACTGTATCCCTCACCGTCCTCCAGTCCGTCGTCTCGTTACAGTCTGCCAGCCGGCATCCCCAGTGTTGTGCCCCCCGGACCCGAACTAAAGTACGGAAGTCGTTCCTCTGGAAGCGCCGCCTGACCCCCCCTAGGGCTGCAAATGAGCCAAGCCGTTCGCGAGCTGCTCGAAGCTCGGCTTGATAAAAGCTCGTTTGAGCTCGGTTCGTTTAGTAAACAAGCTGAGCTCAAGCTTCATTTTCGAGCTCGTTTAATAAACGAGCCAAGCTCAAGCTTAGAAGTACTCGGCTCGTTTGAGCTCGCGAGCTGGCTCGTTGATGAGCTTGCGAGCTGGCTCGTTTAGAAGCTTGTTTAGAAGCTCGTTTGTTCTTTGTTGAATTCTAAATATATGTATATTTGTGTGCATTATATATTTATATGTCCTTAATAATTGATATTAAGGAATTTTTTTAATTAATTTTTTATAAATAAATTGTTAATATTATATGTACTTGAATTCAAACATAAGTAAATTGAAATCGAGCTTGTTAAGCTTGAAATCAAGCTTAATGAGCTTGAAATAAAGTTGAGCGAGCTCGAAATCAAGCTTAACGAGCTTGATTTTGAGCTTATCAAGCTTGTTTATCAAGCTTGAATCAAGCTTACTTATCAAGCCAAGCTCGAGCTCAAACCAAGCCAAGCTCAAGCTTAATATAAACAAGCTCAAGCCAAGCTCAAGCTCTAAAATAAAACAATTATCAAGCTCGAACTCGAGCTTGAGCTCGATTAATTCTAGTCAAGCCAAGCTCAAGCTTACAAAAGCTTGGCTTGGCTTGGCTCGTTTGCAGCCCTAGGCCCCCCCCCTCCCCGCCCGTGCCCCGACCCCTCCCCGCCAGGGGGGGGTCCCACCAGTGCCTCCGCCCGACCCCTCCACGTCGGGAGTGGTTCCGCCGCCGCCGCCGCCCGACCCCCCCCCCCCCCGCGTGGTGGGGTCCTACCGCCTCCGCCAGGTCGGGGGCCGCTGGTCCCTGATCCGCTTCCGCCGTCTCCCGACACACCCCCCCCCCCCCCGCCTGGGGGGGTCCCGCCGCCGCATCCGCGTCCGCCCCCTCCCGACCCCCCCTCCCGCCTGGGGGGGGGGTCCCGCTGTTTCCTTCCGACCCCCCCCCCCCCGCGTGGGGGGGTCCCTTGCTGACCACCTCCTGTTCCGCCTCTGGCCGGAAGAGGATGTCCTCCCCCCCCCCGGGTTCCTCCCAGCCGCCGGACCTCCCTCTCCGCGAGCGGATCGGGGGGGAGGCGAGGATGCCGTCGCCAAAACCCTAGCGGAGGAGTCGAACGAGCGCATGTTTTTTTTTCCAAATATATATATAAAAGCATTAATGCTTAATCCTTGGAGCCTTATTCTTACCTCCTAGTAAAATCACCCACATGGTTCCCTCCTTAGGGTCACCACCCCATGTGCATACAATACAATATTTACTGTTCAATCATGTCCAGTTTCATATTGCGACACCAGACTTGACTAGGGGTGAGTATTCGGTTTATTCGGTTCCAACCGAACCGAATAACCGAAAACCGAATTGGACCGAAACCGAATAAGCAAAACCGAACCGAATTGGTCAATAACCAAACCGAACCGAATTAAATCGGTTCGGTTTTCGGTTTATTCGATTTTTGGGTTTATTTGTGTTTTTTTGTTAAAATATATAATAACTATATATATATATATATATATATATATATATATATATATATATATAAACTAAATTTTCTTATTCGGTTTTCGGTTTTGGATCGAAACCGAAACCCAAAACCGAAACCGAATAAAAAAATTTAGTATTTTCAAAACCGAAACCGAACCGATTTTTTTAAAAACCGAACCGAATCTCTTATTCGGTTCGGTTCAATTTTCGGTTCAAAACCGAATAATGCTCACCCCTAGATTTGACACGAGATTCTGTTTATTGACCATGTTTTCTTTTTCATATCGTGTTGTTTCGTGGCTTGTGGGAGGGAAATGCCAAGTAGATATGTGGCCACACCCATATTATCGTTAATATCGTAAATACAACTAATGTATGTCGTGTCGTATTCCTATCGTTAATAGCCATCTTTGGATGTGCTGGATTACCCTAGCCGACGACATATTGAACACGGTATTTCAAATTACACAGATCATAGATGTGTTTATTCTTGACCATAATTACTATCTTAGTCGTTAGTATTACATGTTGCATTACATTTCAGTAGTTAGTATCACATTGCTTGTTTTTCACTTATTATATTATTTTATTGTTTTATTTTGTATCGTGCGACATTTGTTTGGATGTACTTGCTCCTTTTCTGACTGGATCATTGACATTTTAGGTATACTTCTGATGAGGCAGGACGAAACAAATCCCTGGAAGGCTTTGTTATCGTTTCCATTCCTTAGTTTTACTTTCCTAATCTACCGGATTTGTCTTGGATAACTTTACCTAGTGTTGTAATAAACTTGTGATCAGACTTTTGATTATTTGTTTATAGAACAATCTGGTTATTTCCTTATTATCAGCAACTTTTTAGCACTGTGATTGAGTTAACTTGCTTGACTTGCTAGAACAGTGCGCTACGACGCTAACGCGACGTAGGCTGGACGTGCCTCACGCACTCGTACCCAAAACATGCGGGCACAGGTCATAGCAAGAGTGAATAATGAGTGAGATCCACATCTCCTATTTTAGGAAGGCACAACAATGCCCAAGCTAACACATGGATACCTCCACGCTACACAAAGTCAACACATAACTTTTCCACCCTTCGAATGGTTGCCGACGGTAACATGATAGTTTGTAGCGTGAATAAGGAAACAGCGGCAACGACCGACCTCACCAACTCGATCCTTCCTCCAAAGGATAGAGGTTGAGCTTGCTATCCTTCTATTCTTCTTTGCATATATTCAACCATAGAATTGCACTCCAGCGTCCGAGCGTAATTAACAGTCAACGGTAGTCCCAACTATTGCACTGGTAGACAGTTTCTCTCTATTTGAAGTATATTTGTAAGCTCGTCCTAATTATGAAAATGAGAATTAGAAAATACCGTACGAATAATATCATAGAAAATTTTGGAGTACCTGCCGCCATCCTTGAGCCAAGAGCATTTGGCTCGTTGAGCTATTTGGATCTCTTCCTACAAGGAGAGCGCGAACCTCAACATTTCTTTTTCTGGGCAGCTAGATCCGGGTTCTTGGGGTTGACCTGAAGTCGGTTCTGCATGGACTGAAGCTCCAGTTCCCACTGGTTCAGAACAGACCTGGGTAGCATTCTATACCATCTCTTGAGTCCACATTTGACTATCTTTATCTGTTGTACCATTACAAATTGTTTGTTCCCATGGACCTCTTACCACAAACCATCTACCACCGCCTCCCTATACCCTGGAAAAAACATACATTATTGTATCTGAATGGCCGAATCGAATATGAGCAGCTACCATCTCTACCCGGATTGGAGAATGATCGTTAGTAAAGAGGCAAGGCCCGCCTCTGAGAGCGTGCCAAACCACCTACTGTTACCAAGAGCATGATCCAGCTGGCAAGCAATACGAATTAGGATAGCTCTATTGCTCCAAGTCTACACGAAATCCGAACCTTCCAAGCATTTGAGACTAGCCTGCATGAGACAAACCTGAAAGTATATAAGAATATAGTCCGGAACTCGACGACGGACAACCCTCATTTTTTCATGGCTAAATCACCTGCAAAAAGTAGCGAAAGTTGTAGCTGAATCTCAGCAACAATGTTGATTCAAATGATTTCCTGCTACAGGCTTTCCCATCTTGGTCTGTCATTATAGCTGTACACTGCCCCAAAAATAAACTTCAATCCCCCCTGATTAGTAAACTCGCCAGCAATCAATTGTTTTGATACGTGGATGTTGCGTCCAGACCAGGACTTATTGTCCCATAACAACCAGATGCGAGCCATCGCACACAGACTCAAGTTGTCTGTCTGTGACCATAAATAAGGTATTCTTCTTGACAATTTTTTCTTTGACTTAATTTCAGTTTCCAACAAAGCAATGATGGAACTCTGAGACTTTCTTGTAACTTCTTTGACTCATGCCATCGACCAAAGCCAGTTGGCTCCTCGCGTGTTCCATGTCATAACAGACATTAATGATTAATGGGTCGACCTAGCGTTTGCCCAAACTCACTGTCAGGTCATTGGTGACTTCTGCCCTTAGTCCATGTGCACCTTCGAGATTGTCTGTGTCCAGATTATGTTATTCATGCAGCATCCTCTCCCAATCTAGATTGTCCTCGCATAAACCATCATTCTCTGGAGCTACATTATTCAAGATTGAATATCTCGTACCCTCTGCCGCAAACGCAACCTTGCTATTCTTTTTTGTGTAGTTGATAACCCGCTTTGTCGATGATCCAGCCTCGCTTTCGTGATAGGCAGCTTCTGCCGGACTCTGTGTTTGCATAGCGTGTTGCTCTACATAAGGTACTAATTGCCATGTTTCTTGCCCTTTTGCCACACCTTTCCTTTTCACCGCTTACTTTTTCCCAACTGAGTTATGATTAAACTCCTCTCCAACATATGATCGCCGTGGCCTTTGTGCTAAAGCCGCTACTCTCCCTCCCAGTGACTGAGCAGCCCCCACTGTAGGACACCTCCTCGTGGATGGGACGATGGCTAATGAAAACTCTCGCCTGCTTAAGTCCCCCTCTTCCTTATTAGGCGCTCCGGCCGGCATCATATTAACCGTTGCCCCCGCCTGCGACGGCTGAATTTCTTCCCATTCTCCCATACGGATGTTACCTTCTCTTTGCTCACCCTCGGCCTAGTGTTGCGACTGAGTGTTAGACTCCTGTGCTCTTCCTTCCTCCTCAACTCTACGTGGACATGACCCGGTAATGTGTCCAAAGCATCGACATTTCTTGTATACTGGTGGAACCCACTAATGTGTCCAAAGCATCGACATTTCTTGTATACTGGTGGAACCCACACGTATTCTACTCCCTGAGAATGAATATCTTCATATAGAAGTTGAAACTCGATCTCCCTTGGTAGTTCCGTCAAGGCTTTTAACTCCAAGAAGAACAGCGCGTATGCAAGTCTTGTTCTCATAGTTGTCGCTTCGTCAGACTTCATGGTTTCCAATTAAGCTGGCCGATTTCATGATCATAGGTATGCTCCAATATTGTGTGGGCAACCTGGGAAGACGAATCCATTTAGGAATTGTGTGAACTAGAACCTTCTCACACTTGGCCTTCATGTGTCATCGATTTAGAATAATCAACCGGTCATCGAATGTCCATGGCCTCCTTGCAGGAGGCGTTCAGCATCCTCCTGCATACCGAACCGAGCGAAGAAGAAGCCATTATCACGTGAGAAGATCTCTATGCTGCTTCGAGGCTTCCAAATCCGATTTCTGTATACCCTGATTTGACTCTAGAAAGGTTTGTTCCCCAGAATGTAGAACATTAATGTGTTCATCCATAATCCTCTATCTCGCCCAAGTCCTTTTTTGTGAACTCCGCAACCTATCTGCACTCGCTAAAAGGCTTCGGTTCTACGTATTGCATTGCTGCATTCGTTTGTGATGATCCTGGCCTACATATCTCCGCCCATGATCTGATACCTTCCCCTGTGTGATCCTGACTCTAGACATTGAATTGCTTTCTAGTGGTTGCTTCTCGTCGTAGGGGAGGAGGAAATCATTCATAGCATAGCTTCTAGTGTAGGTACGTTGTAGGCCTTTCCGTCCCATGTCGAAACGACTCTTCTAAGTCGTGCCTTGCCCACGCCCGTCGGCCAGTAATATGTCTATGTCGTCTTCTCTCCACGGTAGTCCATCCACCACCTACTTAGCCACCGCCCATAGGGATGACCTGTTGTCATCCCTAACTCCTATGTCGTCGCCAGGATCCTATTGATTGGGAAAACCTAGCACTCTAGGGGACCTACTGCCGCCACCAACATTGCTCTCTTTATATACACACACTCACCGCTGAGTAAATCCAGTTGTTGGTCCATTAATTGAGTCTTCATCCTTCGAAGGCATGTTGGAATAGTATAAATACTTATAACTATCAACCCTCGCCACAATTTTAGAATTTTAGTGCAGTGACAAGGACACTAACAATAATTAAGAAAATCTAACCCATATAGGGACATGAGTTAGTAAATCCTTGCCTGGCCGTAGTGCAGAATCTTCTCATTTTGAGTAGTTACCATCCAATAGCCAAGGAACACTCCCAAGTATCTTGTCACATTCTTCCTTTGTACCGAACTTCCACAAACTCATGGTGCTTCACGATCAACATGGAGAAATGGTGGAACATGCGGAACCACATATTGGATCACTCCAATGTTGCACGAAGCTGCCAATGCTAAGTAGGCTTCTATAGGGCTAGCGATGCCCTGCTCAGTTCTTTGCAAAGTAATTCCCCTACAAAGTGGGGGTTCCGTACCAAGATTTGACATTTGACACTTATCTATCTCTGGACTTTTCAATCTGTCCTAATACTCTTACTAAGGGGAATCTATTCTTATTCGCCTTTCAGACTAGCCCGGGCGTTTATCCTCCATTTCTCTTACAGCTTTCATTCCCGCAAAGCCACCATCAACAGTAGATTTCATTGATTCAGTTGAGGCGGAAAACCACTAATAACTGCATTTGTTAAAGACCAACCACTAGCAGCGACACTAATGCCAGCACCCTTAGCATGGATGAAACAGTGAATATCCATTTTCCTCTAGAATATACCTCTATCAACATCTTGGCTTCCATGTTCTTATTGCAAATGCCTTGATGTGCGAAGAAATGCCTCTTGTCCATCACATAGGCCATAATGGTGTTTTTAAAGGTTGAGTAGCAAACTCTCTCTCTCTCTCTCTCTCTTCCTCAACGATACATGTTATCTTCATGTTCTCCTCTACCCTTGGTTTCTTTGAGTCTAACTTACATCTCTCATTTGAGGAGCATATTGCAGCCCATGATAAAGGAGATGCACCTCATGTAAAGGTTATTACAGCACCCTTAAAGTCATAGATGCATTGGATGTCCTATAGGATCCTAGGCCCTTCTCATTGGATCCCTGTTAAGATCAAGATAGTCAAAGGTACAAGGCTCAAAGGATTCATATCGCCCGAGGCGCAAGGCGGACTTAAGGCGTACGCCCGAGCGAAGTGAGACGCAAAAGTAAAATATAATAAAAATATACATAAATAAATTAATAATATAATAAATCAAATCAAATAACATATTAAAACCAACAAAAACATGTTAAAACTTAAAACATAACCAAGTGAACTAGCAGAGCAACAATAGTCATTCAATAGAAATTACAGAACAAACAAGAGTACGTATTCTTTCTACCACATTTTCAGAAAATTTTAGGGTCCGTTTGGATAAGTTTTCTGAAATTCTGTTCTGAAAATAATTTTATGAAAGAAAGTTATAAAGTTGTTTTCTGAGTATAGAGATTTTGAGTTTGTGTTTGGTTAGTTTCATCTGAAAAATTATCTTACAATACAAAAGTTGAAAATTGTGTTTGGTTAAAAAAATTTAGAAACTAATTTTATTAACTGTGTCCATTCGTGTCTAACTGTCTCGTCCCGAAACCCTAGCCCTAAGTCGTCGGCCATCCCCGTCTTCGTCGAACCCACGAGCTGGCGGCGGAGGCCCACGAGGAGTTCGAGGTGGAGGCCCACGATCTCCACCGTCCAGGTGCGATCTCCACTGTCCAGGCGGAGGTTGGTGGTGGTGAGGACGACGGCACGATCTCCACCGTCCAGGCGGCCGTCGACTTTGACAAAGGTTGGTGGTGGTGAGGTCGAGAGTCGAGCTCCGCCGGCCGGCCGCTGTCGAGACAACCTCGTCGAGGTCTGATCTCGTCGTCGAGAGTCGAGCTCCATATGCCATGGGAGTGGAGGAAGGGGATGGGAGAAGTCGAGCTCCGCGGACCGGCCGCTGTCGAGACGACCTCGTCGTCGAGCTCCGTCTGCCATGGGGGGAGGAAGGGGACGGGAGAAAGGAGAATTGGTAGGAGGGAGAAAGGTGGAGAGAATCGAGTGGGGAGGGGGTTGGGTGGGGTAGGCCCCGCCAATTTTTTTGGGAATCAACTCCCTGAAAGCATTTTTTTTTGCTCTCAGAAAGCAGGTTTTTAACTTCACTTTTGGAAAAAAGTTTTGGGAAAACAATTTAGAATGGGAGCTGCCAAACGCAATTTGGGCTTGAGTTTGAGTTTAAACTAAAAAAACGAAGTTTAAAGACAACCAAACACTCCCTTAGTTTTTCCAATTCAACTGTAATCAACTTTCGGAACTGTAGAAACGGTTATCTTCCTTCCCGTCTCAAAGTTAAAAAGAAAAAAGGAAAAAAAAAAAGCATAAGTCGTGTAGGCACGCCTTTTGTTGTTGCGCCTTGCTGAAAGGTGCACCTTGGGTGCACCCAATAGGTGCGAGGCACAGCTGTTGCACCTTTCTGTTAGGCGCGCCCGAGCACGCCTTTGACTACCATGGTTAAGATTAGTGCCTTTTGTGGCATTTATTGATGTGTCCTTGACACCTTGTACATGCTCATCTCTAGCAGTAAACTTACTCCTTTTGCCTTTGTCTCTTGCCTTAACTTTTGTTCAGCCCTCCCCAACAAGGCCAGTAGCCTCTGTGGTGTTGTACACCACATCTATGAAGGTTATCTACTTGAGGAGCAGCTGGCCTGTCAATGGCCACATCATTTGGATCTAGGGTTTCCTTGGGAATTCTAGAAGAGACGTCAGCCATTCTGTACCAATTGATATCAGAAATGGAGAAGGCGCCGGTTTTGAAACATGTACCACATACAATATGCAAGGTTGTAGTCTTTCCATCTCTGTATCTTGTTGCGTTGTATGGAACCATGTTCGTGCAACATAGGCCACAGGTATTTGGGCTAAAACTATGACATATAACTTGTGGAAACAATACACCATTAAAGAAAGAAAAAAAAGTCATATCATATAAGATATGAATAGAATAATCCCACATCACACTAAGGCATCAGGTTGTCTTGAACTATCCCAGTATCAAGCCCATGACCAAAACAACAATGCCTGAATGTTAATTGTACTTACTAAGCAGTAAGCATGCTTGAACCTTAGGTCCTCTACATCGAGAATTTAACAGTACAAATTCCATAAATAAGATGCTCAATCCAACACAATAAAATGAAATAATTACCAACCTATCATTCCTCCACCAGCAGCACTTCCAAGTAACTCATTGGATCCATCACTTCCACTTCCTAATTCACAAGGAAGATCAGGATCCCCATATTGTTTACCACCTTCAACAAGGGTTCTGTTATAGAACCCTGAGCCACCCTTTCCTCCATGTCCAGCACCTCCTCCAGCTCCATATTTTAAGACTTTGCCTCTCCCGATACCCTCCTTGCAACCTACAAAGGTTTAAAACCAAAAAAAGTGAGATGCCAGAGAGAGCGATATATAGATGTTCAATAAAGGATATCTTTTATCATTTTGCGCTACCTAGATCCGAGGCAGTTATCTTGCCATCCTTTTCAATAGTTACAGTTCTAGATCTATGAATGTGAAGGATACTTCCTCTGACTTGACCACTGACTGTGAGGTCCTCAACACGGCAAATCTGCAGATTTCATGGTCTTGTAAGTTGCAACGGAAGTATATAAGATACACTAAACTAACATAAAAGACCAAAATATGACTATTAGAAGTAGCACAACCCACAAATAAGAAGTAAGAGAAGGCATAAATCAATTGCCTCATTGATGTGTAATCAAGTTAAAGGTCATGAGGCATTCATCAACAATCATAAAAGTTGAAAAGACAAAACGATGGCTATAAAGTGCGTCACCTCAATTGAACCATATTTTCTTTTCAGGTCATCCATCACTAACAACATTCCAGTAGTCCTACTACATATATGGTACCACAACAGAACTGGTTAAATCCCATCACATGTGCATGCAGGTGACTGAAACACCATCAAAACCTAACCGTAGTCACATCTGAAAGTATAAAACAAAGAAAAACTCCAGCTGGTAGAATATAAGGGGAAAAACATCAAACTAAAGTTATATGCTTAGAATTCTCTGAAACACCAATACTTAGTGAGATATCAGGTTCTTTGGCAGCACTACTTTCTGTGCTTTCCTTCCCCCTCCATTCCTAGTGTGCCATGACTTTCTTTTGATAAAATAGTGTGTGTCATGGCATTGGATTGAGATCAGCTTGGACACCCTTAGTCTCTCCTTCTCTACCACTCTACTTTACTTCAGTTGGACACCATCAAATCTCTGGAAGGACTAATAATTGTATATAGTCTGGGGGCTTTGAGTTTCCAAATCCATCAACCCTATTCATCCCTAACTTCCTGAACTAACGTTTGTAAAAATCCATGCATGTGTGAATATTCTCCTTTTATCTATCATCTAGGAGTGATCTATGTCTCAGTTTCAACCTGTGCCCTCTAATACTTGTCCACAGCGTCATCAAGGTCCATATATGCTCTAGAGAGAGAGGTACATGTTTTCCTATGAAGGATCTGGGCACTGAGAGTTCTTCCACATTCAAACACTTTTTTCTCTCTAATTTTGCATCTATTATTTCTAAAGAATGTCTCTCCTTGTTCGGTTGCCTCTTTCCAAGTACAGTAGAATTCTGTCCTCTCCAGATCCTTCCAAACCATACAAATTTTCTCAGTATATATTTTTCAGGTCTCCAACTCCATATAAATTTTCTCTCTGTGTGAACTACCAATTTCGAGTTGTACCATATATGTATATCTCAAGTTACAGATGGCCAAAAGGACGAAGTCCTGTCTTCTACACATGTTACCTCAAGCCATCAAGAGTATCTCCTAGCCTTCTCACTTCGCTAGACCCTTTCCAGACTAACTCTTCACTCTCTCAAAAACCCATTTGGTTATCTACAGAAAGCCAATTAGTGGGCTTAAGATAATACATAGATTTGATATGTGAAAAAGTGACCACCCATAGATAACAAGTTTCCTACAGTTACAGTAATTTTTTCGAAATCTATCTACAATTGGCTTCCATTCTCTTTCCCAGAGTTGCTGTGACCTCAAGGGCATCCAAACCCCAAAGGTAATTAGGGGTGTTTTTAAATGGAAATACATACATCTATTACAGGAGTTACACTATTTCAATCTTTGGTCGGATATAAATGGTGGAATTGGTGCAAAAGATGTTGCAACAACTCTCCCAACTATCGTAGCTTTTGTTACAGCCAAAATGACTGCAATCACTTACGACAACAGTTTTACACCATTTAACATCATTTTCTCTCATTCTCGCATCATTTAAGTAACAAGACTCTACACCAAACAATTAATCTGTAACTACAGGAAGAAAAAAAAAAGTTGCAACCAACAACCCTAATCACATCTAGGTGGGCATCGGGTCAAATATGGGTTGACCTGCTAAAGCTCATCCCGAACCCGGCACATTTATGCTTGACATGTTTAGTATACCCGAACCCTGACCCACAAAATAACAGGTCAACCTGACCTGTATAACATGTTTACTATTTTTGGCAGTAGTTGTGGTTCGATAGTCATCGAATTTACCTTCAGGCCTGTAGAAATAATGAAACCCTCAAAGTCTCATATGAGGGCTTGGATTCATCTATAGGACTAAGAATGTTACATTACATATAGGTCCACACTTATTATTACGTAACATCACTAATATCTTAACACCCTCCCTCAAGCTGGAGCATAGATATCAATCATGTCCAACTTGTTACAAAGTAAACAAACACGAGGGCCTAAAAGAGACTTCGTAAAGATATATGATATCTGATCTCAGGCCCTTACATGGTGAAACGTTACCACCTCCTTTTGGTATTCATCACGGACGAAGTGGACGTCGATTTTAATTTATTTTGTCCTTTCATATAATACATGATTGGTAGCAATGTGGATGATTGACTGGTTATCACACCACATATCTACTGCTTCTGATTCTATTTCTTCTTCCAGTTCCGTTAGAAGATGTGGCATATATAACACATCTGCTGTACCATGAGTAATTACTCAGTATTCCGCTTATGAACTCGATCATGAGAGAACACTCTGTTTCTTGCTCTTCCACGATAACAAGTTCACACCAATAAATATTGAATAGCCGGATGTAGACCGTCGATCTGGAAGACTCGCACCCGAGTCAGCATCTTAAAACACTCGACGAGTATGTCCTTGATTCTCCATATGAATTCCCTTTTCCGAATTCTGAGCTAGATAGCACAATATCCTGAGAACTGTCAGCCAATGTGGAATTCGTGGAGAAGCTATAAACCTACTCACTACATTTACAACAAAGAAAATGTCCGGACAAGTCATAATCGTCTAAGTAATTGAGTTTTTCGTCCAGCCGACGATACTGCTCAGGATTGGTCATCAATATTCCCTCATCGAGAAGTAACTTTATCCTTGGATCCATTTGTGAGGTTACTCCCTTATTTTGCATCATTCTTGCTTCAGTTAGTATATCGAGAACGTACTTCCTCTGAGACAGTACAATGTCTTGCTCGCCTCGTGTGATTTCGATGCCCAAAAGTACTTTAATGCTCCCATATCTTTGGTCTGAAACTGTTTGTCGAGAAACCTTTTCAGCTCGACCATACTGTTAGGTATTAATAATAGTATTAGTAGTATTAGACTTTAGTCCCACAATGGATAGAACAATGGTGAGAGGGGTTACCTCTCCTATATATATGTAACTCCCTCATTAATAATAATCACCCTATTATTCTAATTCTACATGGCATCAGAGCTAAAATCCTAGCTGTCATCTACCCCCCTCTCTCTGTGTGAACCCCCTCACCCAAATTGAATATGTTAATGTGTATTTTATATTTATTGTATTTATTTTAGCATAAATTAAAACTCATTTTATGCATTAGGACACTTGCATGCCACAAATATTATTTATTTAATTTTTTTATATTAAAATATAAACCATAGTTCTCCCAATTTTAAATTTATCTATCAATTTATTTATTGACTTCTAGTTTGCATTTAATTTCAACTCTTCCCAAATTTTGACTAATTATTAACCACCTATTTAGAGCCCAATCTTGTCATATTAGACAACCTCCTTGCATGTGAATTTGTATGCATTAAATATTTTCTCCCAATCAATCTCATTTAAATCCCTTCTAATTAGGATCAAATCTTTGCATCTTGCACTCATGAGAAAATCTTACTATATTAGGAAACCTCCTTCCATGCAAAATATTTCATGCAATATCTCCCAATCAATTTCGAAATTGCCAAATATTGAATCCACTTTTAAATCCCTTTGTATGCCAACTAACATGCATATATTTCTCCAATCAAATTCAATTTAAATCTCCAATTGGATTTCCACCTTTATATATAAGCTTTGACTTACGTTTCATAAATTAGGAAACCAAAACTAATCCTATTTCTATCAAGCCACCCCCTCTCTCCATAATAAATATAACCCATATATATATCAAACCCAAACCCTAATCACAAATCTCTCCCCCTCTCGCCACATACAACAACAAATGTTGCATGCAAGAATGTTGCATGGTATTTCCATTTACAGTTGACTAGACAACCTATTAAGGAAATTCAATTTCAACAATGTCTGGCCATCCCCGACTTTCCCATCAGCTCTCCTCCCAAAGGAAGGATAGAACATATATGGAATCTAATTTGGAGTCCCAACCATGGATGTTCACAGTAAGCTCCACTAAATAGTACTATTTGGGTTGAAGAGAACCGTGTCAACAGTATACACCCCTGGTGCTATTTTAAGTCCGCATGCAATTTGAGATTCAACTCAAGACACGTAAGGTAGATACAAGTATCAGTAATAGTAAGAACAACTCTGTCAAAAATCTCACCAATACACTTCTACTGAGAGAGAATGTAGTCTCAAGCAGAACACTCAACTCCAAAAAATAGCGCAAAGGACCAGGATCCTTCAATCTCAAACTGTGCATGCAAGTTCTACTTGTATAATGCGCTCATAATCTCCACAGGTTCGGCTATATATTGATGAGAATCATATCATTAATATATAGCAGAAGTAACGTCAAGAGTGATGTGTAAACAATGAATGATCACATGTACTCGTAAGAAATCCAACTATACTAGTAAAGTGAGAAAACCATGCTCAGGGTGTTTGCTTAAGGCCATACATGACCTTACGAAATAACAAACTGGCCAAAAGAATGAGGCAAACCAAGAGGAGGTGCCATATAGACATCCTTGGCAAAATCGCTGTTGGAAAAAAAAAAAACATTCATTGGATCCATCTGAGAGATAGGTCAGCACCGAACTGAAGCAACAGCTAAACTAGTTTGAAAAGTAGTCATCTTCACAACAGGAGAAAATGTCTCATTATAATCAATACCATGTTGCTGAAGAAGCCCATGAACGGCCTTGTACCGATCAATAGTACAATCAGACAAAATCTTGAACTTGTACACCCACTTGAAGCTCATAGGGTGCTTGCTAATGGGCAAGGGTACATGATCCCAAGTATGAGTGTGCTTTAAGGCCCGTAACTCCTTTGACATAGTTGTCTGTCACTCAGGTATAATAATAATAATAGAATTCTGATATGATTGAAGCTCTCAATGACAAGAAATAGCAACAAGAAAATAATGAAGTATGGAGGTTAGAGAAGCTAAGAAACTTGGTCTCTCTAGAGGGCGAGTAGAGTGACACACTGGTACAAGATCCTCTATGACAGGTGCAGTAGGGACAGGAACAACTATAGATTGAGCATCAATAACATTGGGACGAGTATGACGTTGGGACAAGTATTCTGATAGACCTAACTAATATGAGGTCGAGCTGGTGGAGCAAGTGGCAAATCAAAAGTATGGGGAATGATAATGATATGTCAAGAAAAACAAGTTTTTCGAACGTGGATGGTAATAATGGAAATAGAGGACATCACAACACGTAATAGGGAATATTCTGCAGAAAAGTAACATTGTAAGATATGTGAGGACTTCTGGCAACCGGGTTGTAACAACGATATCCTTTATGTCAAGTACTATGGCCAAGAAAAACACACTTGTAAGAAGAGATTTTGCCCAGAACCAAAAGAGAACATAAGCGGAAAGAAGAGATTTAGTGACATCAAGAAAGTACGATGACGTCTATTGGTAATGATACCTTGCAGATGAGCATTGGGGCAGAAGAATTGAACGAGAATCCCCTATGAAATAAGAAAATCATGAAACTAATGGGGATACGTAAACCCCACCCCAACCCCCGGAATGAGAAATAAATATAATGATTTTGCACGAGAAGTGAATCCCAATCATCCATGCAAATTCAAGATACCACCAAAACACCTGGGACTTATGAAACAACAACAAAAATTCCAATTAAATTGAGTATAGTCATCAACAAAAGTCATGTGATATTTGTTTCCTCCCTATGAAAATGGGGGGAGATCCTCATACATCAGAATGTGCAAATATTTTAACACAAGAGGACTTCATCAAATGTTATACGAAGAGGACTTCATCAAATGTTATACGTAGTTTAACCTCCATACAGGGCCGGCCCTGAGTTCATGGGGGCCCTAGGAAAATTTTTAAAATGAGGCCCATATACATTAAAAAAAAATTGAACTAAAAGTAAAATTTTAAAAATGCTACAGCCGAGAATTGAACCTAGGACCTCTTGTGTGGAAGTTTAACATACTAACATTACACCACATTTGTTTTGTGACAAGGAAGGATCATGTTACATATTAGTTATATTTTCGATACAAGATTACTAATATATATATATATATATATTTAAATTAATTTTTTGGGCCCCTAAATTTCATGGGGCCCTGGGCGGTCGCCCTGGCCGCCCTGGGCCAGGGCCGTCCTTGCCTCCATACAATCTACCCTATGAGAAATTTATCAATAAATCAGAAAATATATGATTAAATGATCAATAAGTAGACTACATGATGACTTTGTGTGATCTTAGATCTAAAGATAAAAGAAAACACATCCTCCAATGAACACGTATAGAACCTATCGATGCACCTCATTATTATCTTACTGCTAACTCATTCTTTATCTTTACTATATTACCTATCAAAAGGTTACAACCACCATAATGCTGCAGCTACCAATTTGAATTATAAGAGGACATTAACAAGCTACTATGGAGAAATAATAGAAGAAACAGTAATCAGTGGTCTATGTTTGCAAAAAGATCTTACTTGCAATGTATAGGACAACGAGTTGTTCACATGACAATCATCAGGTGGCATGATTAACTCCTGTGGGCATGTCTTGCTCTCACAGCGTGCTTTAGCAGCCCTGAAAATGCTTATATGAGACTGTCTCCAGCATATACTCATAGGAACTACAAGATTCATCTGGACAATTTCTAACAAAACTTATGTTCCTACTTACAAACTGTTCCCCATTTCGTCATCTACTGGAGCCTGCAGCAAGGAACCTAGACCAACCTGCTCAATGAGAAACACCATGGAATCAACCACTGACAGTAGGCAATGTTGAACATGAAAGTTAAAAATGTTAAGGATTTATAAACTGATTCCTTGAAACAACTACTTTTTTCTCTTATTGGAATTAAGCCATGGTTTTAAATAGTCCATCCACAAGACAATGACAGTCATGGAAAATAGTAGTTCAAAATTGAAGTTAGAACTGACGGTTAGTTGCTTTTGCTAGTAAAAGAGGTTGAGCAAAATACTTAGTTCTCGAACATGTATAATGAAGACAATACCAAGGATTCAGAAAACATGAGAAAACATGACAAGAAAAACAAACAATGTTCAGACTGGATAGCGATTGCAAAACAAACTGTGTAAGTTATCATGCATGGGGTTGTTTACCTATAAAAATGTATGTACACGAATCTGCGAACATAGCATGAGCACGGGTCATTTGCTTGGAAGAAACCAAGGTTAGGCCTTGATAACAGTCACCTTTATGTGTGACTCCTACCCCGAGGTTCCTGTCCTTATAAAACAGGGGAATTTGCACCTAAAGACCCAATACGCTCAAGGCAGCAAAAGTTACACCAATATGATCCATCCTCAGGCTCCTCTCACATGGCTGGGGTTAGGGCAGTGGAGGTATGGGGGGGCTATGATTGGTGGTTATAGTGGGTGGCAAGGATGTTGATTGATTCGAAGAGCTCGAAAATGGCCAGGAAAGGAGGGGTGGAGTTCGAGTGCCGGTTGGCAGCAACAGCCGTGATGGGTATTTGTGGCGACTAGGCAAGGGGAGATGAGGAAAGAAATGAATGGCGACTAGGTTAAGCTTAGGGCTAGGGTATGGAGGAAGGAGATAAATGGAGCAAGGTTAGGTTTGGGTTTGGTAGTGCTCAGAATTAAGGGTTAGGGCTAGGGTCTAATTTAGGATTGGGGATGAAATTTCTTAGGAGGTAGAGAGCCAAAAGTCGGATACCATGATAGAAATAGAACATGAGAGAGGAATTTGAAAGAAAAAAAAAAATCTGATTCAAGGATAATTTTTTAGACTCAAGGCTAACTATAGATAGCTCTCTTAACATGGTAGACTAGGTAAGTCTTTACATGGTAGACGAGCTACTCTTACCGATGTAGGACAAAAGAGCATAAAGATAAAAGCTATACAATAGTCTTATTCTCAACAGCAATTTAATTACTCCTAGGGAGTAACAAATATGGTTATACCAACCTATCAAAATGCATGACACAATACCTAAATGCAAAATTCATGCCGTTAAAAGGATTTGCATGACTTCAACTAAATAGAAATGAAAAATCATGCTGATTGGATTTATTTTGACACATGCATCAGGTGGTCTTTGAAGAACAAGTTTAATCATTAATGTGTGTCTCCTTTATTCATTCAATATCTTGCCAGAGTGTGACAAGAAATGAGTATGACAGATCATTATCCGCACCTCCCCACCCCACCCCACCCACCCCACCCATAATCAGTGTCCATTTTGTGACATGGATTCAGAAGCTTAATTCATGTGTCCATGTCAACGTAGTAGATATTAGACACATCCTGACGTAATTGCCTAGAAAGGCTTCTCCATGGCATTTTCCTCATGTCACTAATATTTTAATATGGCCGCACCTAGAGAAGATTTGCAGGACTTTGGTTCCTTATTTAGGGACTTTCTTGAACAATCGAATGTCTTTCAACAGTACTACTAATTATTCCATCACTGGATCATAACTTATGATGAATTCTCAAATCTTGCTTCTAGCCCTCACAAATTCACTTCTGTGATTAACACTACTACTAATGTTTTTGATGATGTTGATTTATCACTTACTCCGTCTTTATATTTGAAAATTACTCTGATTATTCCATCACTGGATCATAACTTATTATCTATTTGCCAGCTTACATATGATTCTAATTGTTCAGTAAAATTTTATCCATTTCACTTTGTGATACATGACCTTCTGAAGAAGCAAAGATTGGTGAGGGACATGAACACGACGACTTTTACTACATACACTATCTGTCAAGTACGTCAGTGGTTGTTCCTATTAAGAAGCATAGGAGATTTGGACATCCATTATTATCTTCTTTACGTACTATATTACATAATATATCATTATCTGAATTTAGTTGTGAATCATTTATTCTTGGGAAGCATCATCGGTCCTCTATTCATCCAATTAATAAACAACATGATTCACCTTTTGCTTTAGTTCATAGTGATATTTGAGGCTCCTTCAAGTTTTTAAGTGTACATGACTATGAATATTGTCACTTTTATTGATGATCACTCACACATGACATGGTTATATCTTCTTGTCACGACCCGCTCACGAATAATCGGATACGAGTCGGACACGTCCAGCCTACGTTGGAAGACACAACGTAGTAAGTTGTACAATGCTAAGGAAAACTCCAAGTCACCAAATAAAATAAAACATCACAGCTACTATAAACGTTCCCAGAGAGTCACTACACTTAGTCATTATTACAATTAAAGAAATAATAATTCCGGAGACAATCCAGTAACAAGAATAAAATATACCACTCTGGAATCTCTATACAAATATACAAGGTCAATTATCTAAATCAATCTAAGAAATAAAGTAGGCTAGATCTCCGCAAATCATATGTCCTGAATCATGTCATCCTGCTCACTATGGCCTCAAGCTCTAGTCCATAAAAGTGATACAATATCCTCAAGTATACTTGCAAAATATCCAGTCAGGAAAGGAGCAAAGTACAACCCCGACAAGAAACACTATACAAAGTAAACCGAAATGCACAAGTAATGATATGAACTCACTGCAATATGAAACAATAGTACAAGAACTGGAACAATGAACAAGACAGTCAATGCAATAGTGAATTTGAAATATTAAACTAATGTATGACCGACTGAAAACCACAATGTTACAATAAGGTGCCGCTTAATCGTACGTGAGGTGTACGATTAGGCTATTCACAAAAACCTAGCTAAGAGGGTGTGGTGGTGATGACGTTTTGGATGGTGGTCCGTGGTGGAGCTTGGATGGTGGAGGCGGGGTTAGATCGCTGGTGGTGTTGGAGTTGGTGGCGGTGGTGCTGGTGCGGGACAGAGGAATGGAGGAGGTGGTTGGGTGAAACTGCGGTGGTGGAGACAGCAGTAGTGACCGGGGTAGGACGGCTGTAGGCGAAGGTCGGTGATGAGAACAAGGGAGGTTGTGGATTGGTCGTCGTGTTGGCAGTGAAGCAGGAGGTCAGGATCTGTTGAAGAAGGAAGTGCTCACCGGAGTACGGCCAACGGTCGGCGAAGTTGTGATGGTGCGGGACAGAGGAATGGAGGAGGGGGCGGAGAAGGCGGGGACGGATCGCCGGAGCTTGGCCGGTGAGCGGCGGATCAACTGCTAGCAGGAGAGGAGAGATTTGAGTGTAAAAATTTTGTTTGTAACTAAATATTAGGGAGTCCCCAATATTCTATAGGAATAGAGTGGAGTGTCTCACAAGCCAAATAGCAATCTATGTAAATTGAAGTAGATCTAGGGTTGGTAAGGAAGGCTACTAACTAACTATAACCAACTCTAACTAATTACTAACCAATTCTATTAATAGCTTAATAAATCCTACACTAATTTAACAATTTACTCGTAGCCCAAGAACTTAGTAGAATTAGTAGAAAACAATACCAGCCCACAAGTACCATCAGTCTTGACCAAGCAAGCATGACACAAAAATTCTTGTACAACTGTAGGCACAGCATATAATGAATCACTATAGCCATTCAGTTGATCGAAAATTTGTGCACAAGTGATCAAGAAAATTTGACTATCAGCATAGCTTAAAAATGTCAAAATTTGTAAATGTCAAATAAAAGTAACAATTTGAGTAGCTTACAACAATAACATTAAGTATTCCCTTCAGGAACATAATAATAATAATAATAATAATAATACATATACAAATACTCCAATATTTATTTATACAATATTAATAAGGTATAAACACACATATACTATTTAAATAGTTTAGGCTAAAAGTCTGGCCCAACAATTTATAACAAAAACTAAAAAAACAAAATGATTTGCTACCATAAAAGGATATTATTTACCAATACTATTTTGACAACCTTTTCTTAAAAGAAAAATATTTATACTTATATAAAATTAAGAAATGGGTAAGAAGTTTATAATTTCGATAGCGTGGAAAACAGGGGTTACAAATCTACCCCCCTTACGAAAATTTCGTCCTCGAAATTTAAAAGGGTGCGATAAGCACGATTAATCAAATACAAAACAAAACAAAATTTTGAAAATTGGTTAAACATAGAATCAAAATTTAAGTACGAGTAGTAAAATCAAGGTGATCTAGAAGTGATCAAAATTTAAAATCTAGGCATAGTAAAATACTACAAAAATGATTTTTCACGATTAAATCCTAAACATGATTAACATCAAAATTTTGGCATAGTAATAAAAATAGTACCAAAATGATACCGTCATAATTAAATTCTAAATATGATAAAGGATAAAATTGTGACCTAAGTCCAAGAAGAAATTGTTTAGGCATAACTAACACGATTATGACCATAATCCAAATTATTTAAACACAACTGGTAAAATATGTCAAAATTATTTAGGTATAACCTAGTCATGACCAAAAGAACCCAAATCAATTTAGGCATGACCACGTCAAAATCAAAATCTTTCAGTCATTACTAACATAGCTAGAAAAATTTCAAACACTATTAATCCAAAAATAAAGATCAAATAGTATAACTATGATCATTATCAAATTAGACATTATCATAATATGATCAAAATGATTTATGAATACTAAGAGAACTCAAAATCGTCCTGACATGAAAAAAAATCATCAAGGCATGATCATTATTAGAAATAAAATCTAGTTACGATCAAAAATCATATAATAGAGTTTAAGGGTCGTCAGGTATGGTAATGAATGTAATCAAAGTGGTATAATCATAAATGAAATCTAGTATATGTTTTTATGGAAAACTAAATAGTAAATATAAGGATACGAAGAAAATCAAGTTACTAATATAAGATTTAGGAAATTCTAATAATGGTTACAAAATGGGATGTGCAAGAAGAAAATATTTTCACAAACTAATCATCTTTCTCTTAAATAAATCGCAAGCTCTATAATCTGTAATTCTCTTATTACTAACTAACTTACCCAAGATATTCTTCTATCACATTTCCTATCCTGACCTAATTGAAAATGCTAGTTCCCAAAAACACCTAAAGTGATCTAGGTAACCTATCTATGTTTTCCCCATATACATATATAGCTATCAACTATATATACATATATACATGCATCCATAATTGTATATCAACTATCTAATGTATACATAATAATCAAAATATGGATTTAATATAGGATATATATGCCATACACTATAGTCAAACCATGATAGAGATTGGCCAATAGGGTTGAATCAAATGGAAATTTCTATATGGAACATATGATAATAGAAATGAGTACTGAAACTTGGATCAGACACTAAGATTTGCATAGGACAAAAGCTTAAACAATTCAAAAGAATTTCTGGTAAAGTTGTCAATGGTGATAAGAGGCCAAACAGGAAATTATGGATATAGTCTCAATAGTATCCGAAAATCATACATATCCGAAGTCGCTTCGCTAGAGTTCATGCCCCGCCAGTGTAGTGTACATCTATGCTGCAGTGAACCTTTGGTTCCATGACTCAAAATAATGATAAATTACCAAATGTTCTATCAACTGTATCCACTATTGTCCGAATAACTCAAGAGTTAAAAATATTATGAATTTAGGACAACCTCAATAATATCCGAAAACCTATGAATACATGGAATTACTTCAACTTAGAGCCGATGCCTCGCCAGTGCGCAGCTGGCTGCAGTGAACTCGCGGTCTCTATAATCCAGATAAATGACTGCAGTGCGCATCTGCCACCCATAATAGGCCGTCGAGTATTTTCTCAACTTTATCCATAAAAATTTCAAGGGAGTTTATGAAAATTCAAATGAATCTTAAAAGTCCTAATTATGATAGAAAATGACGTAAGTATCTGTTCTTTAGAAAACAAGAAGGTTTATCGGTCCAAATTCTGTAGATATTAGGTCTTGAGAATCAAGGGGTCAATTATCAGTAGAGAAAAATGACTGAAGTTAAGAGGAGTACCTGTTCTCAGAACTTTCCTGTTGAGGACATAAACTTATGGATTTGATCAAATCTGACTCTAAATAATAGAAATAGCACGACTTCAAGCTGAGTGGAAGAACTAGTAAAATAATTCCCATTTCTAGGGAATTATTCAAAGGATATTGACCTACACAGAATTATTTTAAGGAAATAATTCCTTATGGTCAGTGAAAAGTTTGGGAAACCATGTAGACAAATTGAGCTAAGTAGTTAGTCTAGGGCTCTATAATAGAATATTTGAATTGATCAGAGAAAGTCAAATTGGAGTAGTCTAACAAAATCGGCTAGTGGTGTTGGTGGAGTTTAGGAGTTGGTGGCGGGGGTGCTGGTGCGGGACAGAGGAATCGAGGAGGTGGTTGGGGTGAAACTGCGGTGGTGGAGACAACAGTGCTGACCGGGGTAGGGCTGCTGTAGGCGGAGGTCGGTGATGAGAACAGGGGAGGTTGTGGATTGGTCGTCGGATTGGCAGTGAAGCAGGAGGTCAAGATCTGTTGAAGAAGGCAGTGCTCACCGGAGTACAGCCAACGGTCGGTGGAGTTGTGATGGTGCGGAACAGAGGAATGGAGGAGGGGGCAGAGAAGGCGGGGACGGGTCGCCGGAGCTTGGCAGGTGAGCGGCGGAGCAACTGCTGGCAGGAGAGGAGAGATTTGAGTGTAGAAATTTTGTTTGTAACTAAATATTGGGGAGTCCCCAATATTCTATAGGAATAGAGTGGAGTGTCTCACAAGCCAAATGGCAATCTATGTAAATTGAAGTAGATCTAGGGTGGGTAAGGAAGGCTACTAACTAACTATAACCAACTCTAACTAATTACTAACCAATTCTATTAATAGCTTAATAAATCCTACACTAATTTAACAATTTACTTCTAGCCCAAGAACTTAGTAGAATTAGTAGAAAACAATACCAGCCCACAAGTACCATCAGTCTTGACCAAGCAAGCGTAGCACGAAAATTCTTGTACAACTATAGGCACAGCACATAATGAATCACTATAGCCATTCAGTTGATAGAAAATTTGTGCACAAGTGATCAAAATTTTTTGACTATCAGCATAGCTTAAAAATGTCAAAATTTGTAAATGTCAAATAAAAGTAACAATTTGAGTAGCTTACAACAATAACATTAAGTATTCCCTTTAGGAACATATATACATAATAATAATAATACATATACAAATACTCCAATATTTATTTATACAATATTAATAAGGTATAAACACATATACTATTTAAATAGTTTAGGCTAAAAGTCTGGCCCAACAATTTATAACAAAAACTTAAAAAACCAAAATGATTTGCTACCATAAAAGGATATTTATTTACCAATACTATTTTGACAACCTTTTCTTAAAAGAAAAATATTTATACTTATATAAAATTCAAAATTGGGTAAGAAGTTTATAATTTCGATAGCGTGGAAAACAGGGGTTACACTTCTTCTTTGTAAGTCCAATCTTCTGTCGGTTTTTCAAATCTTTGTGGCTGAAATTTCTAATCATTTTAATATTTCCATCAAGGTTCTTCGCTTTGATAATGCTAAAAGTATAAAAGCGGGGAGTTTCAAGCATTATGTCATATTCATGGCATACTTCATCAGACTTCTTATTTGTATACTCCTCGGCAAAATAGTACTGCGCAACGTAAGAATAGATAATTTCTTAAGATAGCCAATTCTCTCCTTACTCATATAAATGTTTCCTAGAAATTATGGAATTTTGCAGTCTTAGTTGCTTGTTTTTATATAAACTACATGCCCTCTAATGTCCTTGAGAAAAAGAAATCTTTTTTTGTCCTCTTTTCGCAAGGTAAACCCCTTCACGCCGCACTAAAGGTTTTTTTCTTGACTTTGTTATACTCATAATCGTGGACCTCAGGTGGATAAACTTAATCTGCAAGCAACCCGCATGATATTTGTTGGTTCCTCTCGAACGCATAAAGGGTATATTTGTTTCGATCCTACTAATTCGAAGGTAGTTGTCCGTTGTGATGTTACTTTTCTCAAGGATCATGTCTTCACTTTTGATACACCACCTACATCTCCATTGTCCATGATTTTTGTTTCTCTTGTTCCTTCATTTGAACTTGATACACCAATTTCTCCTCTCTCCTAGGTTTGGTTCTTTGGTTTTTCCCTTTCCCCATGTGTATAGGCATCGGGAATAGACCATTCCTCCACCTACCACTATATCTTCAGGTATTACTAGGTATTACTGGTAATTCTTCTTCAGAGTATACATTGCAGTCTTTTATTCCTACTCCACCTCCACACATCATATGAAGGTTTATCTCCTTATTGCTCTTCGTAAGGGTAAGCGCTCTTGTACTACTGCAAATCCTATTTCTAACTTCATTTCTTATCATTGTTTGACTCTATCTGGTTGTACATTTCTTTCTTCTTTGGTTTCCATCAATCTTCCTTTCTATGTTCAGTAAGAATTTCAGCATCCAGGTTGGCATGCCGCTACGGGTGAGGAACTTAATGTAGTGGCACTCTTATCAGACTTGGATTTTTTGTACCCTTGCCCTCAGGTAAAAAGGTGGTCGGATGTAAGTGGGTATTTACTATTAAACAAAATCCAGATAGCTCCGTTGATCAGGTTAAAACCCATTTTGTAGCTAAGGGCTTTACCCAATAATACGGGTTGGATTATGCTAAGACTTTTTAACATATTGGTAAGTTGACTTATGTTCGAGTTCTTCAATCTTTGGTAGTTTCCATAATTATCCCTCTTCGTTACGACGTAAAGAAGGCCTTCCTCAATGGCAACATTTGGAGATTATTTTTATGTAGCAGCCTTGAGGCTTTGAGCGGTCGGGGAAGTTTAAGGTATCCTAGAGAAGTCCTTGTATGGTTTGAAACAGTCACCACGTGGGTAGTTTGACAAATTCAACACGATCTTGCAACATATTGGGTTTGTTCGTAGCAGCTCAAATACATCATTATTTACACATTAGAGATCTCAAGACATTGTCAACTTACTTGTTTATGCGGATGACATAATCACCACCATAGATGATTATGTTGGCATTTCCAAGGTGAAAGAACAATTAGCCTACCATTTTCATACAAAGAACCTTGGGCAATGAGATACTTTCTTGGTATTGTAGTATAGTGGAGCTCCTGATGATAGCAGCTTTTTCGTACAAATATGTGTTGCATCTTCAATAGAGACAGGATTCTTACAGACTAGCAGACAAACATATAGATTCCAAAGTCAAACTATTTAGATTGAGCTCTTCTTCGTATCCTCCTCTATCTGACCTAGGACATTATAGACGAGTGGTTAGAAAGCTAATTTATCTTATTGTCACTCGTCAATATTTTTTCTACGTTGTGAGTATGTGAGCCAGTATATGTAGAATCCTCTGACCTTTTATCTTCAGGCTATTAAAAGAATTCTATGTTACATAAAGGAAACTTATAGACATGGATTTTTCTACAGACCTTCTATAATGTCACTCATAGTTTTTGCATATGCTGACTTTACTAGATCAGTTGATGATTGTTGCTCTACCGGCGGTTATTTTGCCTTCCATGAAGACAATTTGGTTACATAGAGTAAGAAACAAAATGTAGTTGCTCGTTCTTCTATTGAGGCCAAATATATAGTCGTGTCACATGTTATCTTTGAGTTGATTTGGCTCAACTCACTCCTAACAAATAATAAAGTCAGTCCCTCTTCTCCAGTTGCTTTCTACTATGACAACAAGATTGTAATCGATATTGATGAGAATCTAATCTTTATAAAAGGACTACGCACATCAATTTTCATAAAATGACTAAGCACATCGAGATCAAGATAGAGTGTCACCTCATTCGAGAGAAATTGTCACAGAAGAAAGTTTTCATACGGCACGTGTCTTCTTCAGTTTAATTGGCACATATCCTCACCAAACTATTGCCTCGACCTTTGTTTGTTGAACTACTATCCAAGCTGGAAGTAATTGATATAATATTATATGCTCCAAATTGCAAGGGAGTATTAGTGTATCACTTAACTATTATTGTATAGGAAGGAAAAGTGGAGGGAAGGAAAAGTTTTCTCGTGTTTTGTATAGAAAGGAAAAATGGAGGGAAGGAAAAAATTCTTGTTTTGTATAAGAAGGAAAAATGGAGGGAAAGAAAAATGGGACGGAATTTCTCTTCTTCTATATAGGAAGGAAAAGTGGAAGAAAACGTAGAGAGATTACTATTCCCTCATAACCTAAGAAATTCAATCCCTCCAAAAATGGAAAAAAAAAGGAGGAAGGAAAGTGGAGGCTTATCATAATTTACAATTATACCCCATATGAATTATATTTATTTAAAAATTGTTCAATGAAGTCAAATGGTAAATAAGTGTTTTTAGTTGAGGTATAATTGGTAAGCCTATATTTTTTAGGCTTAATTGCACTTTGCTACCCTCAACTATTACCATTTTTCAACTTTGTACCCTAAACTATTTTTTGTAACAATTTGGTACCCAGATGTTATTTTGGACTAAAATGCCCCTACCCCTAACCCTCCCCCCCTGCACGCTCCGGCCGCCCCCCCTGCTCACTCCGGCCGCCCCCCCCCCTGCTAGCTCCGCCCCCCCCCGCCCCCCACCCCCCCCCTGCTCGCTCCGGCCGCCCGTCCGCCCCCGCCTCTCCCCTAGGCCGCGGCAGCACGGGAGGAGGGGGGCTGGGGAGGGAGGGCGGGACGGGAGGCGGGGCAGGGGGTGGCCGAAGCTAGCAGGAGGGGGGGTGGGGGGCGGGGGGGCGGAGCTAGCAGGGGGAGGGGGTGGGGCGGCCAGAGCTAGCAGGGGGGGTGGCCGGAGTGGGGAAGGGGGTGGAGGGAAGGAAGAGGGAAGGACATTTTCGGAATTTTTGAAAAATTAGGTATCAAGTTGAAAAAAAATAATAGTTGAGGTACCAATTTGTTACGAAAAAAAGTTTATGGTATCAAGTTGAAAAGGCGGAATAGTTGAGGGTAGCAAAGTGCAATTAAGCCTATTTTTTATTTTGTTCCCTTCCACTTTTTCTTCCATACCAAACAAAGGAAAGTGTATCCTTCCATTTTCCATCCTTTCTACCAAACACAAAGGAAGAAAATAGTATTTTCTCCATATTGATGCAAAATATCTCTCTACTCTTGTTCTTTCCTCTCACTTTTCCATCATTCCTACCAAACAGGACCTAAAGGAGGATGCCATGACTTCCTCCTATAAATGTACCAAGGCTTCTCATGTTTTATTCACATCAATAAATTAAAAGTTCTCTAAATTTCGAAAATCAACTGTGAATTGTAGGAGGCATGGCCTGTACAAACCAAGTTTCGCACTATCGGTATCGGTCCTATGAGTATCGGAATCGGCGGTATCAGTAGTATTGGCGGTTTCTGATCGGAGTATCAATTTTTTTTGCATATCGGGATGCAAATAATTATTAGTAAACTATTAAAATTTTAGAAAATATATTTTATACATTTTGGCATAAAGTTAAGTATTTCATGTGTTGTTTCTTAGTAGGTTTGAATTAAATGAAATAGTATCACCCTTGCCAATTGGTTTACCTGCGATAGATAAGTTTTCTTCTTTTACATCTTTTTACAACCTTACTAGGCTTTTAGACCTTTGCTCATTGGTCATTTTCGTTCAATTTTCTTTCCTGAATTAACTGTAAAAGAGATCCCTAATGTTGGTATCGGTCAAATATTGTATCGGCCGGAATCGGATCGGGACTTGCCAAATTGGTATGGTACAAACATAACATCCTAGTTTCTCTACTCATGATGCACTTGTTCATCACCACTGCAACTACAATGTGCTACTACAACAATGGAGTCATTATCAAGTCACAGTTTCCTTTTACTTGTCAACCTTCCCCAAGCTTGCAATGCTATTAGGCATGGATATTTTGACTTCACTACCAATAGTACAATATGATAATCCAGAAGGCACACTATACTTATTTCGCAAAGGAAAGAATAATGCTGCTATAAGGTAACAATGTTCATGAAATGATCTATTTACCCACATACAAGTAACAGCTTGAAGAACAAAGAGAAAGGGGAGGAAATGAGGCTCACATCTATGTTATAAAACAATGAAAGGAAAAGGCGCTGAGCTTTGATTCCATCACCCGAACCAGACAATCTGAGCAATCCTTGCCCAGACATGGCCAAATCAGCATTGGAAGAAATGACAGAATTTTGCTGCCACAAAGACACAGTAATGTAATATTATAGAAACTGAAACCGGTAAGATATTATTAGATTAGCAACATTCAGAAACAATTGTCAAACATCATACCCTGAGAACAACTAAATTTCTAGCTTCAAGGACAGATGTACCAACATCATTATTGCCCCCTCCATCAATCTGAATTCTAGAATCCCACATGAGCAGCATTTTGACATACATTCTGAAAGCACCATAAACCTTCAAGCACAGAATGATTTTATTTAGAAACAGTACATATTACCTTTCCAGTAATTAAAGGTTTGATAGGATACAAACTGTTAAAAAACAGTTGACTGGTAGATACAATAAAATGCTTGAAACAGTATATTGATATAATATTTTTGCTGAAAAATTGCCTCAACACAATTGACCTTACTCCATTTAGGAAAAAGTGAGTACAATATAAAAGAGAGTATCCATCCTTCCTAGAAGGATGTGGATCCTAAACTAAGGCAAATAAACAGAAAGGAAATATATACAAAAAGAACTTTCTCATACATTCCTTGCAAGATGGAGCATATAAGTCGAGCACATTCATCTTGGAGAGGAAGTGAAGATAAAGTGGCTGAAGTAAAGCTTTACTGAGGATGTCTGCCAACTGGGAAGTAGCAGGAACTTGGTAAAGCTGGACCTCGTTAAGCTAAACCTTGTCTCAAATAAAAGAACAAACCACCTCCACATGATTGGTGCTCTTATGGAAGACCAGATTCTCAATAATGTAAATTTTAGCTTTATTATCACAATAGAGATTCATTGGGGAAGTAATTGTTACACCAATATCCAAGAGAAGGCTTTTCAGCCATGTATGCTCAAAAACCACATGGGCCATCGAGAGATGTTCAGATTCATCTCAGGAACAAGCTACCATTATGTTTCTTACTCCGCTAGATGACTATATTACCTCCAAATAACGAGCAAAAAAGCACTAGATGTCCAACAGTCATCATCAGACGCAACATAGTCGGTATCAGCATACAATGTGGACAAAGCAAGGAGGGTTGACAGACAAGTCCATGGTCGGGGGACTTCTTTAGATACCGGAGACTGCACTCAACAGCATGAAATGAGAGATCCTAGGCAAATGCATATAGTAACTGACAGTAGAAATAATATGTATCTGAGTGTGTGAGTAGTCTATGTTTAGTTCCAAATTGCTCACAAATGCCTCTCCTATATATATATGTACTCAGAGAAATCAATAAAATACATCCTATTTAGTAGCAATGTTCTCTTTTTTCCCACATGGTATCAGTGCAGGGGTGATCCTGACCCATGCTCTCCACCCTCATCAATCCTAGCCATTCATAAACTTCCCCCATTTTTCATACAATCTCTACCTCCTCGCCATCAAATCATTACCAACAGTCATCTTCCCTTCTCCTAACCCAACAAAAAAAGGAAAAGTCTCTCCAAAAAAACTCTTCTTGACCCTTTTATCCTTTCCTAAACCATTTTTTCCTTTCTTCTCTGTTCCTGCTAGAGAGTGGCATCACCAAATGGGAGCAGGGAGGATTCAAGAGCAGCCATGCGACCATATTGGAGCCATAAATCTAAGGCAGTATTGGACTGGATCGTCTGTAAGATGATGAAATAGTGCACAACCAACAAGTCGACGTTGAATGGAGGAGGCCCACTTGAGATAGTTGTGTCAGTCACTGAGAGAGAGAAGCATCAGACAAGGTTGACTTTGGAACTCTGAGAGAAGATGAGCAGCAGAGAAAGAAGGCACCAAGAAAGTAATTGTTAAGGACACTGGAGAAGAATCCATGAAGACGAGAATGTACGAGAGAACATGATAGAAGACAAGTATTGGAAGCGAGAAGCACACAACATGAAAGAACCAGCAAAGAAGAAATACCAAAAAAATGTGTTAGAAAGCTGACAGATCTACCAAAATAAGCGGCTAGCAGATTGGTCAGTTGAGTAGAGGAAACTATAGAGAGATGCTCAAATAGCTGAGGGATATGCCTGGGCCAAGGTAGAAGCCATAGTCGCGGTGAAGGTTTTGGTGTAAACTTGGATAGATATGAGGGTATTAAAGAATACTGAGAGAATATTGGATTCGGGGTCGATAAAGGATGGGGTTGCTATCAGATATGATCTGTCATATTAAGTTCAAAGGGTTGTAGAGGGCAGGTTGTTAGCGGAAGAAATATAATCATTGGATAACAATCAAACAAACAACAAGAGAGAGAGAACTTGAGATTAGGATTGTAAAAGAGGCGACACGCAAAGGAGATGCCGAAGGAAAGAAGGGTGAGATCGACCGAGGGCTCAAGCAACCTGGTCGAGATAGAGGAAAGGAGGCGAATGAGGTTGGGTCAAGGGTGTACTTGAGATCGAGGAGACTTAAGGTTGCGGTTCAGGCAGCATTGGAAGTTGGGCTCGAGGAGACCTAAGGTGAGGTTTATAGTAGCGGAGGAGAAAGAAGACGAAGATGGAGAAGAAGAAATAAGTGGGGTTGTTACTGCTGCGGTATTGAAGTTAAGTTTAGAGCAAGGTTTTAAACGGCGATAGCGGGTGCACTGCGGAGAGATCCGTCTACCGCATAGGCGGTTAATAAATTTTACTCATTTTTACTATTTTACCACTGTTTTTTTCCCATAATATGCATATTTTAATTGTGTTTATGCATTATAAAGTTGTAGAAAAAAAATTATGAACTTTCAGTATTGTAAAAGTGAACCATAGGTTCATAATGCTTACAAAATTGTTTTGCCATAACATCTAGTCAGGTATTGCTCCGCCTAGGCGCCCGCCTACACCGCCTCACCTCCGCCTACATCGTCTCACCTCCGCTTACGCCGTCAAACCTCCGCTGGCACCTACCCCACCGCTAAAGGCAAAAGCGGTGCGGATAGCGGCCGCCTCGACCGCCATTTAGAACATTGGTTCAGAGTTAGGGGTAGGGTTCCAGGCAGGGTTAGGTTTGGTTATGGTTTTTCGATTAGTGTTTCGGGTTTTAGTTAGGATTAGGGTTAGGGAGAGCCATGGTGGTTACAAATATAGTTTTTGCTTTTAGACCACAGGAAAAAGACGGGTAGAATTTTGGATAGGGAAAAAAAGAGAATGAAAAGTAACCATGTTTTGATAATATATTGAGAAGTTGCCTCAAAATAAGGGACTTCACTTGGGAAAAACTGAAAAAGTGAGTACAGTGTATTAAGAGAGTATATGTCCCTTCGTAGAAATTTCTCTTTGTGAGACTTAACTAAAAGGCTAATAAAGAAAAACGAAAATAAATACAAAGAGAACTTTCTCCTCCCATCTGAATTTAGCACAAAAGAGTCATCTAGGTCCTTCAAATGAGAGCATAAATTTACATTACATATCGTGGAGGAAAATGCATTTTCCACAACATCTAAAATTGTTTCAAGGTAGCCTCAAAGAGAGTTACCAGAAAAATTCTTCATGTAACTGTTTGTCATTCCTAGGACTTCCATTCTGAAACATTGAACTGTTTTGTTCCGTTGTAAATCTAACAATCTAAACCTCCATAGAGAAATGGAGAAAACCCAAACGCATGGCTGCATTGGACATTCTAGATCATTATTGGACATCTGATTATCAATATCATAAATATCAATTTATAACTTGCCGGCAACGTAGTCTTAAGAAAATGACAGTTCAAGAAACTATAGCAATCCTATTTTGGGGTTATTGTTTGTAAGTATATATGTTCTGTATATATAATGTATAAGTACACACGAATTCATCTTGAACTTTTAAACAGAAAAGAGAATTTATGAAACACTTTATTCATTGAATCTTACACTTTGCCAAAGGGTGGGCTACACTAGACACTTTCATTTTTCAAAAACATTGCTCCCATCACAGACACAAAAATCTATGTCAGCTTCCTCCTATATCATGTCAAGGATCAAACCCTCATTAAAGAGGCCAAAAGATTTGCAAATCTGATGAGTTTGGCATCATTAACTATTCACTGTGTGGTAAGAATTCCATGAAATTCCACCATCATGTATCAGAAATACCACCAAACTCTTCACATTGGTATCTACATGACAGTGTATTAGGGACCTGGTTCTCCAGTTATGATTATCAAGGTTTCCACAGAAAATCCACTATAATGCTTGGAACAACGTTTCTCTGGAACAAAAAAAATTCTAACAACGTATTCACAATAATTGTGATATAACTTTCTTTGATGAGTAACAGCCAGAGATGTGAATATACAACAATTTTAGATATGCGGTAAATTCATGTAACTTCTACATAATGACATGGAATTAATGACCTCTTGCAATTACTTTGATCCTAACAGGGAAGGGTGTATATATCCCCAAAAGTAAACCATGGACAATAATACAACTTATAAGGTTTATAGAATATTGTTCCCAAGCACGTGCAGATAATCCACAATCAGGCATAAGTGACATTCATGGTTTGTAACATTTCACAGAAACTGTGAAGGGGTTAGGGTTAACACATTATACTGCAACACCCTGGTATCTAACAGAAATGTTCGAGAAGTGGGTGCACCCAGTACAGGTTTCCTTTTGAGAGGTGAAGGCACTTGATAATAATAATAATAATAATAATATATATATATATATATTTTGGAAAAAGGTAAATTTTATTCCAAATGAAAGCCACAATCATACAACATACAAGCTGAGTGGGACTCCCACTCACACACTCAACACTCATCCATTCTCCATAGCATTCACATCAAACTCGATATTATGGAGAATGCCAACCGGAGGCGTGACTAGTCCCTCAAAGATCCGGCGGTTTCGCTCCCGCCAAACATGCCAAACCGAAGCCGCCAGACGAACTCTGGCTGTGCGGAACCAGTCCTGACCTCGACCCCTGCTATCACGTATCACCTGGATGATGTCACCAATGCTATTACCAGAGGCGCACACTCCCAATACCCGACTCTGCTCCGACCATATCTGTCATGCCAAAGTGCACTCGAAAAAGATATGCTTAATAGACTCCGGCTCCAAACAGCAAATCACACATTTGGGGCCCGGCACTGGCACTCCGAAAGAACTCAAGCGATCCCTCGTCAGGAGGCGACCCAGAAGAAGCTTGTAAACACACAACTGCATCTTCCTGGCCAGACCCTTACACCAGACGAAATCGTAATCAGAACTCAGAGGGGAAGTGTGCCGGATAAGATTGTAGCAACTCCGGAACTGGAACTCCCCCGAGCCCGAAGATGCTCCAGTCGGCTCATAGATCCACCGATCCGCAGACAAAGCCGGATCAATGACGGTAGACATAATGAGCCCTCCCAGCTCCTCAGTGTACCTATAAGATTCCGGCCTCCACTCGCCATCTCGTAAGATCCGACTACACGTCAGACCTCGCCTGTCCTCCGAATGAGTCGGGGATCCCCTGATGTCTAGCAACGAATGCCGATCTATCCAAGGGTCCCGCCAGAGGTCCGTACCCGACCCATCCTTCATGACCCTCCGGATAGCAGACTTGAGCACACCCCTGTGTCGCAGGACAGTCTTGAACGTGACAGAATGGTTGTTATCAGGAGAACACGTCCAAAAATTGCCCTGCTTCACGTATCTGCTGTGCATCCAGTCCGCCCAGAGAGATCCCCCGCTAATGAATCTCCAGGCCAGCTTGAGCGCTGAGGCCTCCCTGATCTCCAGCAACGGCCTGATCCCCACACCTCTCCTTCCTGGGACGACAGAGCTGCTCCCACGAGATCGCATGCATGCCCTCCCTCCAAAGGAAATCAGCACATAGACGCTCCACTCGCCGAATAGTGGCCACCGGGAGGAGGATGGACTGTAGCCAAAAGTGGGCCACAGCCGAGATCACAGATCTGATCAGCTCTATGCGACCGCCAAAAGACAGACCGGCGGCTTACCAGCCTTCTACTCTCCGCTGGACATACTCTACCAGGCCCTGGCAGTCCTGATCCCGCGCATAATTGACTGTGAGGGGTACGCCTAAATAACGCACCGGAAGATCACTCCTCGCGATACCCAGGGCATCAGCCCGCTCCTCCTTCTGGGAACACCGGGAGCTGAAGTATACCCGCCTCTTATCCCTGTTCAGCTGGAGACCCGAGAAGGACTTCAGATCTTCCATAATACCCGCAAGCGTCTGTAACCCCATCGTCGAAGGCTGGATGAAGACCAGAAGATCATCAGCATATATAAGGTGGGTAACTAGGGGGTCCATCCTCCGGAACAGAGGTACCAGCCGTCCACGGTGCACTGCCAGGTCCATCAGACAAGAAAAGTATTCCATCACGAGCGTGAACAGGTAAGAATATTTATATTTATATATATATGGCGCTCATATGGAAAGTCAGTTTGGCATGTATGGCGGGAACGAAACCGTCGGATATTTGAGGGGCTGGTCACCCCTCCGGTAGGCATTCTCCATAACATCGAGTTTGATGTAAATGCTATGGGAAATTGATGAGTGGGAGTCCCACTTTGATTGTATATTGTAAGATTATTGCATTGCTTTTGGAATAAAATTTACCCTTTTTCCATATATATATATATATATATATATATATATATATATATATATATTTTGGAAAAAGGTAAATATTATTCCAAATGAAAGCCATAATCATACAACATACAGTCTGAGTGGGACTCCCACTCACTCACTCAACACTCATCCATTCTCCATAGCATTCACATCAAACTCGATATTATGGAGAATGCCAACCGGAGGCGTGACTAGTCCCTCAAAGATCCGGCGGTTTCGCTCCCGCCAAACATGCCAAACCGAAGCCGCCAGACGAACTCTGGCTGTGCGGAACCAGTCCTGACCTCGACCCCTGCTATCTCGTATTACCTGGATGATGTCACTAATGCAATTACCAGAGGCGCACACTCCCAATACTCGACTCTGCTCCGACCATATCTGCCATGCCAGAGTGCACTCGAAAAAGATATGCTTAATAGACTCCGGCTCCAAACAGCAAAGCACACATTTGGGGTCCGGCACTGCCACTCCGAAAGAACTCAGGCGATCCCTCGTCAGGAGGCGACCCAGAAGAAGCTTGTAAACACACAACTGCATCTTCCTGGCCAGACCCTTACACCAGACGAAATCGTAATATATATATATATATATATATATATATATATATATATATATATATATATATAGTCGCCTTCTCATATGGAAAATTGGAAATTGTTTACGGGATAGATACGGGAGATTGTTTTTAAAGATAGATTATTTTTAAAAGAGAGATTATTTTAAAAGGCTCACGCAACTTGGTCGAGATAGAGGAAAGGAGGCGAATGAGGCTGGGTCAAAGGTGTACTTGAGATCGAGTAGACTTAAGGTTGCGGTTAAGGCAACATTGGAAGTTGGGCTCGAGGAGACCTATGGTGAGGTTTAAAGTAGCGGAGAAGAAAGGAATTGACTGTTATTCATTGACGGTTTCCGTTAAAGGTAGGGGGTCATGCATTATGGTAAAACAAGCGGAGTGCAACTCAAAATTTCTCTTCCAAGTGAGGTGTACCTTGAACTATAGAAAAATAAGTGGTGTGAAACTCAAAATTTCTCTATTTTAAAAAATAGATTATTTTTTAACATTAACATTAAAATTCAAATTAACATTAACATTAACCTTAAAATTAACATTAAAATCAAATCTCTCTATTTAAGAACATATCTCTCTACCTAAAAACATCCAAATCTCTCTTTTTTTTTAAAATCTAAAAAAAAAAATCTGTCTTTTAAAAAAAATATGGTTTCTCTTCCAAATCTTTCTCTCTTTAAAAGCAAATATCTCTTTAAAAAAATATAAATCTCTCTTGAAAAACAAATCTAAAAACAAATATCTCCCTTTTAAAGACAAATCTCTCTCTCTCTAAAAAATCTCTTTAAAAACACATTTTCTCTTTAAAAAAATATAAAATAACAATTAATATTTAAGAACAAATCTAAATTAATAATCTATCTTTAAAAAATTTCTCGCTTTTAAAAAATCTAAATTAAATTAAGAATCTAAATTAAAACAAAACTAAATTAATAATATACCTTTAATAATCTAAATTAATAATCTATCTTTAAAAATCTAAATTAATAAACTAAATGAATAATTTAAATTAAAAACAAATCTCTCTCTCTTTAAAACATATATATTAATTATCTATCTTTAAAACCAAATCTCTCTCTCTTACAGAAAAAAAAATCTAAATCTCTCCCTCTTTAAATAGAGAGATTTTTTCAAAAATAGTTCTTTTTTAGATTTGTTTTTAAAGAAAGATATTTATTTTTAAACAGGGAGGGATATGAATATTTGTTTTTAAAGATATATTATTTTTTTTAGATTTATTTTTAAAAGAAAATTTTAGATTTTGTTTAAATAAATCTCTTTATTTTGAAAATCTAAATCTCTCTTTTTAAAAGTAAATATAAAAAAAATAATATATGTTTAAAAAATCTTTCTTTTAAAAATCTAAATATCTCCCTCTTTAAAGAGAGAGATTTAGATTATTTTAAAGATAAATATTTGTTATTAAAGATAGATTATTTTTTATAATTGTTTTTAAGGATAGATTGTTTTTTAGATTTGTTTTTAAGGAGAGATTCAAATTGTAGAAAGATTTGGAAGAGAAACCAAACACACGTATGTTTTGTTTATAAATCCCGTAAACGATCTCTCGTATAAGAAGGAATTACGATCTCTCGTATAAGAAGGAATATATATATATATATATATATATATATATTGGAAAAAGGATAAATTTTATTCCAAAATCAGCTCAAACAATCATACAATCAGGTTACATCGAATTCTATATTATGTAGAATTCCTATAGGAGGGGTGGTTAGCCCCTCAAAAATATGTCGGTTCCGTTCCCTCCAGACATGCCAGACAGAAGCTGCGAGCCGTACTCTAGCTATCTTGAACCAAACCTGCCCTCTCCTTCTGCGATCTCGAATCCCAGTGATAATATCTCCAATCCCTCGGCCTGTATCACATCCTCCCAGCGCTCTGCGGCTTTGCTCAATCCAGATAGACCATGACACCTCACACTCAAAGAACAATTGTCGCATAGACTCATTGACCACATCACATAGCACACACTTCGGGTTGGGCACCTGGATCCCAAATGAGATGAGTCTGTCCCTCGTCAGCAGCCGACCAAGAAGCAACCGGTAGACACACAGCTGTATCTTACGAGCCAGACCCTTGCACCAAATGAATTCATAGTATGAAACCCGTAAAATTTTGGTTAATTAATTAAATAATTTTATTAGCTAATTATTATTATAATCATTATTAAATGTTAATTTAGGAAAATAGTATTTTTAGAAAATTATTATTCATGGAATTTTTCTTTTAGTGTTGGACCTGACCCGTCCCGAACCCTTCTCGAATCCAAGTTCAGTTTTTCCGAAACTAGTTTTGAAGTTTCTTAGTATATATATTTATATATATGAAAAGAAAAAGAATTATTTTAACTTTCCTTTAAAAACTTTTATTTAAAACTTTCATTTAAACTCTTTACTCTCATTCTCTCTCATTTTCCTTTACACTAGCAAGTGGAAACCTTTCCTTCCCAAAACGCTCGCTCGGCCGAGCCCCATCCGAAACCGCCGCCACCCAACTCCTCTTTTCCTCTTTCGAAACCCCCAAAATTCTCCCTATTTAAACCCTCTCCATCACTCACCCCTCTGCATCACTCACCCCTCTCCCCAAAAACCCAATTCCCAAGCCCTAGATCCGGCCGTGCCCCCTCGGCGACTTCCGACCCGCACCCTCCCGGTGATCCGGCCAGCAACCCTCCCCCGCCGCCGACCTTCCCGAGCGGCGACCCCGAGCGGCTCCCGCCGCCAATCTTCCCCGCGGCCCTGGCCGAACCCGACCGCCGGCCTCCCGCCGACCCGCAGCCGCTTCTCGGCCACGTGCTCCGCCCCTTTTCGCGCTCCTCTCCGGTTCTGAGCCGCTGTCTGCTCCCCGCGACCGGATCGGAGTGCTGTCCCGAGTTTTCCGCTGTCCGCACGGATAATTTTTCTTGATTTATTCATCTGAGAGCTCTAGCCGAGCACCCCAGGTATCTTCCGTGTCCCTGTGTCCCTCCCATTGGCATCGATGATGACATGGTCCCCGATCCCGCTATGGGAATCGGATCGATTCGAGGTTTCGGATTTTCCGAACTTTCTTTCGGAATGATTTTTGTAGCTTCTGTGGTTCTCGAAATTTTCTGAGTTAAAGTTGGATTCCTAGTATATGGTTCTGTGACCAATTTCTTCTTAGTATTGGTTCTGTGGTTTTCCGAATCTCAATTCGGGTTTTCCTAATTTTGTTTCGGATACGTTCTGAAGCTTTTGGTTATATTTTATGGTTTATAATCTCTGGGTTGGGATTGTATTTGTGTTGGTTGGCATTTTCCCATGATTGGGTTGTCCCAATTATAGAGGAGGTGCTGCCCAAATTTTTGGAAAATATATTAAAGTTTTGAATAAAAATTATTTCCAAATACCGGCTTTTGCAAAACGAATTTACGACTTGAAGTGTTAATTTAAATATGGTTTTTATCATTTTCGGGCAATGACCGTATCGGTTTGTAGACCCTAGCGAAATGCAAACGAAACCGAAATTTTCGGACGTTGAGACATAAGCTAGAATGCAGACCAAGTCTAAGACTTACCGTATTTCTTATATTTTTAATTTAAATAATTATTTTAGAACGTATTACTGGCCAATAGCATTTTGAGTGCAGGGCCTCGACCTGCTGAATGGACTGCTTTCCGGCGTTCGGAACTCAACAACAATTTTTAATTAATTTATGTAAAAAAATGTAAGGGCATAAGTCCAGTTTCTATTTTCTTTTCTGAGACCTTGTTATGTGTAGTATAGATTTTTCCTTTTCTTTTCTGGATTGTTGGGTTGTAGGTAAACTCGTTACTAATAAAATGAATATTTATTTTAATATAGAAAAATTAATAAGTGTTTTCTCACATTAAATAAAATAATAAGATTTCAAGTTTGTAACTTAGACAATTTCATGTTTTCTCATTAAAAGAAAAATCTAATTTTTATATATATATTACAAAATACAAAGTTTTGCCAAATAGTTGGAAAATGCGAATTTTCCCAATAAAATGTTAACTTGACTTTTATTTCATAAATTATTAATCAGTAAATCGACTTTTACCTCGTTAAATAATTAATTGTAGTTCGTAATGATAATGTATTCCGGTAGAATAATTTTAACAAATTAAAACTTGACTAGGATCAAATTATAGAGATTATAACTAGAACACCTAGACATGGTTCAAATATGGTTCTAAGTCAGAACTTCTCAACTGTAGGATTTCGAGGACGAGTTTGAATCCTTTCCCCGGTATCCATCTCAAATCCAGTTACAAACCAAGGCAAGTATGGTTATGTTTATTTTCAATTTAGTTAATAATTGTAATATTGCAAGATTAAACCACATTGCTACACGGAACTCTCTCCTAGAGTATTGATTGTTATTGATTGGGGGAGTAGTGTAGTGTTCTATGACCAATACCTTTATATTGCATAATTGTGCGAGCTTACTCCTTTTCACACGGGAATAAGCCGTATCGTATCACTAGGGTACTATTGTACAACCCAAGCCGGTCATAAGCATTACATACTCAAATCACATTGTTTTTCAATTGTGGAAAATTGCTGAAAATATTGTTTCAAATATTTCAAACTGTTTAAATTGCAAATTTCTAATAATTAGTTGAATTGTTAGATTTTCATAATTGTACTTTGCTCCTTTCCTGACTGGATTCTCCACCCCCAATAGGTTCCATTGATGATGCTGAGCTATTGATTAATAGCTATTATGATCCTGAGCTCTACCCAGTTGTGCTGCCAGAGTCCCAAATGGACGATGTTGATCTCAGGGCTGACGAGCCATCTTTCTAGATGATGATTTACCTTTTAGTTTTGATGTTTGAATAAAAAAGACAGTTTTTATTTTATCAGATGAATCTTTTGTTGAACAAGTTTTAAATATTCATAATTTTAGAAGTTGTGACAAATACATTGTGTTGTTGTGATTACCTGCAATTGGATACAGCTTACTGTCGCCGTCTCACCACGGTGCAGGATGGACATGATCCGATTCGACCCAACAATCTGGGACCGGATCGTGACATATAGCCTGCGCTCGGAGGGAAAGTGCGTTGCACAAGGTTGTAGCAGCTATGGTACTGAAACTCCCCAGTGCCCCCAGTAACCCCGGCGGATCCCAGGTCCAACCATCTGATGGTTGTGTCGGGTCTATCTCCACCTCACAAATGGCATCTCCAAGCTCCGTCGTATGTCGATAAACCTCCGGTCTCCACTCTCCATTTCTGATAATATGCTGGCAGGTCAACCCCCTGCCAGCCTCCCTGTGGGTCCGGTCGCCCAGGATCTCAATCAGAGATTGGCGCTCTAACCATGGATCCCGCCAGAGGTCAGTCCCAGCTCCATCCCTCATAGTCCTCCGGATGGCTGATTTGAGTACAGCTCTGTGACGCAGAATCTGCTTGAAAGTGACAGAATGGTAGTTGTTGAGAGAGCAGGTTCAGAAGTTGCCCCCCTTCACATACCGACTGTACATCCAATCAGCCCATAATGACCCACCCTTGATGAACCTCCAGGCCAGCTTCACAGCAGAGACCTCCCTAACAGACAACATGGGTCGAAGCCCTACTCCACCCTCCTCCTGAGGTTGGCAAAGCTGCTCCCAAGATATCGCATGCATGCTCCCCCTCCAGATGAAGTTGGCACAAATGTTCTCCACCTTCCGGATAGTGGCGACAGGAACCAGAATAGACTCGAGCCAGAAGAGTGCCAGTACCGAGATGACCGATCTAACTAGCTCAATGTGCCCTCCAAACGACAGGCCAGTAGCCTGCCACCCTTCAACTCTCCTCTGAGCATACTCTACCAGACTGTGACAGTCAAGGTCCCGAGCATAATAAACTGTCAAAGGCATTCCTAGATATTTCACCGGAAGATTGCTTCTCTCAACTCCCAAAGCTTCCGCTCGTTCCTCCTTCAGAGAGCATAGGGAGCTGAAGTAGACACGACTCTTCTCTCGGTTCATTTGGATCCCAGTAAGAGCCGTCATTTCTCCCATAATCTCATAGATCGTGATCATTCCTTCCATAGAGGGGTGGAGGAAGACCAGGAGGTCGTCAGCATAGATGAGATGAGTAACGGGGGACTCAATCCTCCTGAACAGCGGGACCAGCCTCCCACTATGAACCGCCTTATCCATCAGACAGGTGAAGTACTCCATGACAAGTGTGAACAAGTAAGGAGACAGGGGGTCGCCTTGTCGGAGTCCTCGGTTGCTGCGGAAGAACCCAACGGAGAACCCTAGATGAGTACAGAGAAGGTAGGAGTCGACATGCACTCCCTAATCCTCGCAACCTATCGCTCGTCGAAACCTATGGCTAACATCAGGTGGCACAGGAAGTCCCTATTGACGATATCATAGGTCTTCCTCAAGTCCAGCTTCACACACGCCTTCTCCCCTCCTGGTTTATTGAACCCTCTCACTATCTCATGCGCCAGAAGACTGTGCTCAGTAATCGATCTCCCCTTTATGAAGGTCGCCTGGCTCGGAGAGACCAAGTCCTACATAATCCCCTCTACGCGTCGGCACATAAGGTGCGTAATTATTTTGTAAAGATAATTACAACATGGGTCGAAGCCCTACTCCACCCTCCTCCTGAGGTTGGCAAAGCTGCTCCCAAGATATCGCATGCATGCTCCCCCTCCAGATGAAGTTGGCACAAATGTTCTCCACCTTCCGGATAGTGGCGACAGGAACCAGAATAGACTGGAGCCAGAAGAGTGCCAGTGCCGAGATGACCGATCTAACTAGCTCAATGTGCCCTCCAAACGACAGGCCAGCAGCCTGCCACCCTTCAACTCTCCTCTGAGCATACTCCACCAGACTGTGACAGTCAAGGTCCCGAGCATAATAAACTGTCAAAGGCATTCCTAGATATTTCACCGGAAGATTGCTTCTCTCAACTCCCAAAGCTTCCGCTCGTTCCTCCTTCAGAGAGCATAGGGAGCTGAAGTAGACACGACTCTTCTCTCGGTTCATTTGGATCCCAGTAAGAGCCGTCATTTCTCCCATAATCTCATAGATCGTGATCATTCCTTCCATAGAGGGGTGGAGGAAGACCAGGAGGTCGTCAGCATAGATGAGATGAGTAACGGGGGACTCAATCCTCCTGAACAGCGGGACCAGCCTCCCACTATGAACCGCCTTATCCATCAGACAGGTGAAGTACTCCATGACAAGTGTGAACAAGTAAGGAGACAGGGGGTCGCCTTGTCGGAGTCCTCGGTTGCTGCGGAAGAACCCATACGGAGAACCCTAGATGAGTACAGAGAAGGTAGGAGTCGACATGCACTCCCTAATCCTCGCAACCCATCGCTCGTCGAAACCTATGGCTAACATCAGGTGGCACAGGAAGTCCCTATTGACGATATCATAGGTCTTCCTCAAGTCCAGCTTCACACACGCCTTCTCCCCTCCTGGTTTATTGAACCCTCTCACTATCTCATGCGCCAGAAGACTGTGCTCAGTAATCGATCTCCCCTTTATGAAGGTCGCCTGGCTCGGAGAGACCAAGTCCTACATAATTCCCTCTACGCGTCGGCACATAAGGTGCGTAATTATTTTGTAAAGATAATTACAACACGCTATGGCCGAAAGTCCGCCAGCGAGGTCGCTCCTTCCTTCTTCGGTACGAGGGTCAGGAAGGTATGATTAAGCTCCTTCAGCAACTTACCCTCAGAGAAGAACTCCTGGACCGCCTCTAGTACCGGTACCTTCAGGGCATCCCAGTGGCGTTTATAGAACCCACCACTGAAACCATCCGACCCCGGAGCCTTGCTGGGATCCACCTTCTTGATGATAGCCTCCACCTCCTCCATAGTAACCGGCGCGAGTAACTCGCTATTCCCATAGGACGTCACCAGCTTCTTTGTAATAATATCCGAAAACACAGAGAGATAGTCAGTCTGAAAGTATACCTCTGAGTAATACCTGACAGCCTCCCCTTGGATCTTCGACGGCTCTCCAACCAGTTTGCCCTCACCATCAAGTAGATGGGAGAGACTATTTCTATGTTGTCTGGTCCGGATTACATCATAGAAGAACTTGGAGCATATGTCCCCTTCCTTGAGCCAGGAGCATTTAGCGCGCTGGGCCGCACTAATCTCCTTCTGCAGTCGGAGTCGGAGGATGTTGACCTCCCCAATCAGCTCCTTCTCCCGTGCTGCTAAGGACTCATCCAGTATATCAATTTGCAAGGAGTTCTAGATGGCCCTGAGTTCCGCCTCCTTGTCATCCAAGGAGGGCTTGGGCATTCTCTTCACCCAACTCCGGATAGCCTTCTTTGTGCGCTTGAGGATGTGGACCATACGGAACTGAGTTGTGCCCCCTTGCTGGCAAATCAGACCCTCTCCTACCGCCTCGGTGTAACCTCCAGAGAGAAACCAGCTATTGTTGTACCGAAAAGGCCGCGACTTCCAGGTAGGCCGCTCTGTGAAGCTGACCCTGATAGGAGAATGATTACTCGTCCCAGCAGCCAGACCCTCTGCCACAGAATTAGGGAAGCACCGGAACCACTTCCCATTTTTCAGAGCTCTGTCCAGCTGACAAACTACTCTGTTGGCAACAGCTTTGTTATGCCAAGTCCAGATGTGCCCCGTTCGTTCCAAGTCCTGAAGGCCAGTCTGAAGAAGACACATCTGGAAATCGTTCAGGATCGGATCTGGAACAGGTCTGCCTCCCACATTCTCCCTTCAGTGAAGAAGAGCGTTGAAGTCACCCATCAGGAGCAGCGGAAGATGCAATGAGTCAGCAGTAGCAGCCACTTTAGCGATGTCCCGCCAAAGGCCCACCCGACGCCGCCTGTCATTGTGGCCATAGACCGCCCCTAGCAAGAACCTGAAACCACCTTTATTGGAAAGGAAGACTGCTATCAGCTGCTCCGTCATCAAGACCATATCCCCGTCCCAGATGTTACTATTCCATCTGACCCAGATCTTAGCCATGTCACACAGCGCCAAATTGTGAAGATGGGCCCAATGGGGGAGAGTCCGTCGAGATAATGTCTTCTCTCCTTTAATCTTAGTCTCCAGCAGTACAAAGATGTCGCACTTCTCTCTGCGTAGGACCTCACATCTCTCTCTCCATCTCCCTAAGGAACATGCACCCCTGACGTTACAGGAGATTATCGCCATTAATTATTAAGATGGTGGTTCCCCTGAACACCTTCTGGACCAGTACCCGGGGATGGTACCACGTCCATCAACGCCATGTCCTCCTTCATCCCAGACGAGATGGGATGCTGGTTCGCCGTTTGGGAGATCATCAGGGCCCAAGCCGGGTTGTCCACACAAAGCGGCTCACCGTGGCCAGGTGACCGGCCCTCCCCCGGGGATGCCCGTCGTGTAGGGGGCCAGCATGTCTCTTCCTTCTATACACTCTCTCCTCGGAAGTACCTCCATCTCCTCCATGCTCTCGCCCCGATACCGACATGCCTCTAGTAACCATACTCCTCTGAGCGGTGAACGTGATCATAGTCCCACTAGGGTGTACCAGCTGAGGCGGGACAGTCACCATAGCCCCACTGGTGGTCGCTGTCTGAGGTGAGTTAGTCAGACTCAGCCCACTGGCATCCTCTATCATTTGGTCCCCCTCCTGTAGGACCCCCTCGACGCTCACGTCCCCACTAGCAGTCTCCGTCACCCTGGATGTTCCAGGTTCCTCAGCAGGCCCTAGTGGGGTCACCGTCTTCTGTGTCCCCCGGAAGGGCAAGAACTAACGAGAAGCCCAAAACAGGCACAATGTGAACAGGTAGGTGGAACCCATTCATACTCAACTTTCTGGGTTAGAACCTCTCCAGAAGGGACTTCATACTCCAACAAGCTCGGGAGCTCTCCATCGGCCCTGATCTCCACGAACATTCGAGCATACATCAGCCTCGATCGAAATGTTGTAGCATCGTCAGCCTTAATCGGTTTGCCCACCAAGCTGGCGAGCCTCATGAGCAAAGGGATACTCCAATACCTGACCGGGACTCCGGGAAGCGGATCCAAACAGGGATAGCACTAAGGACTTCCTTCTCACACCGCAATTCCGGAGTCCACTCCTTCAGAATGATTAGCCTGCCATCAAACGTCCAAGGCCCTCCCTGGATAATCAAGGTGACGTCTTCCACCAGTCCGAACTTCACATAGTAGAAGCCATTATCTCTCGCAAATATCTCCATACTTCCTTTAGGCTGCCAAACACGTGCCGCATACGCCCGGATCTGTCCATAGAAGGGCTTCTTCCCCAGCATGTACAAGACCAGCGTGTTCTACCAGAAAGTTGTCACCTTCGCAATCTCCTCCGCAGGGAACGAAGCTCGAAAGCCACTCCCTACCTTCTTTGGTAGCACGTATTCCATGGATGCTGGACATTTGGGTCCCACTGGCTTACATATGTCAGCCCAGTACTTCCCAACAGGACGGGGAAACATCCCCTGAGACCTTGGGGCGGCACCAGGTGGGGAGGACCCTACTCCTTGACCCCCCAAGTCAACAGCTTTCCCTTTTCCTTTGTCCGTCACCGACGCCTTGGGACGCTACCGAACCGTTCTCCCACCGACACTATTCCCCGTCCAGGACGGGACCCCATGGCCTTGTGACGACTTTCGCGATCCCGCACCATCGCTTGTTCTCCTGTCAGAGGTGTAGCGCGCATTTAGGTGGGTCTGCGCACCACCCTCCTTGCCCCCAGTCTTTCCTCCAAGACGTCTCGTAACTGTCGTCCAGCCACCGTTCTCCATCTGTCCACCCTGAGATCCAAACATGGATCCAGTTTGAAACTCCGGAGTTCCCGTCAGTTCTAGAACCCATCGATTCGTCCCGACCGCCGTCGACCCGCTCCTGCCACCGCCACCGCCAGCACAGCCACCACCGCTGCCCGCGCCAGCGATGCCACCGTCCCCGCCCGTGCCGGCGCTGGCCCCACTGCCGCCCGCAGCACAGCCTTCTCCAGCGCCAGCACCCGCGCCACCAGCTCCGCCTCCTGTGCCGCCGTCGGCGGGGCCGCCCGTGGCCGGCCCGCCGCCGGCCAGCCCGCCCGTGCCAGATGCGCCGGGGTCCCAAGTTAGGGACCCCCTAGGGCTTCCCGATCGAGCGCTCTCAAGATCGCCTCTCTTCATCTTATATATATATATATATATATATATATATATATATATAGCAAATGACCCCTACCCTAGTGGTAGTGGAGAGGCATGCGGCCCAAGTGGTCAGGATATCGATTCCCGGTGGGAGCGTTCGACACAATTACTATTTCCATATATATATATATATATATATATATATATATATATATATATATATATATATATATACACCATTTCCAAATATATATATATAAGCAAATGACCTCTAGCACAGTGGTTAAGAGAGATGCATGCAGCCCAAGTGGTCAGGAGTTGGGAGTCCCAGTGGAGGCGAGTTCGCCACAATTACCCATTGCTTCAAAATATATATATATATATATATATATATATATATATATATATATATATATGCAAAATACTGAGGACGAAAAAGATCCTTTTCCTTTCTTTTGGATTTGTGATGTTGACTGCAGTCAAAAATAAAAACTTAAAAGAAAGTTGAACTTGACTGTTCAGGCCATAGTCTGAGACAATAACTACAAAAATTACATTCCTTTTTGGTTGTCCCTCTGCTCTACACTTTCCCCCTCTTTTGTTCTTCTCCTACTGCCGCTGTCAGATGGGGTCTAAAGAGCCTGAGTATTTGGCAGAACACTTTTAGGTCTACCCATGTCATGCAGGTAATAAAATATCTAGGGATCTGCTTTTCAGGTAAGTGTAGTCCATCATACTTATGCAAATAGGTTAGTGGATTGACACCGGATCGTAAGGGAAGTAGAGGAATAGAAGCAAGAATGATAAGTATCTCTTGCAGGAATCCACCTAAAGGGAACTCAAAAAAAAGAGAGGAAGAATTCCTATCTTCAACAACAATAACTTAATTCCATTTCATTCACTAAGTCGTCATGACAAGTGCTTACAATTATAAAGCTTTAGATCCATGCATGTAAGTTACAAAACTCACTCCTTCCTAGAGTAGATCCCTAGAACAAATGACAACAATTGCACATAATTATTCAAAATTAGTCTCGTAACACTAGTAACGCTTCAAATGAAGATGAAGCAACCAATGGTGGTGATCCAGAAGTTTCTCGATATCGGCTTCGAGCAATGCTTCACCCGGAACATGTCATTCTTCCATGATTGGATAGTACTCGTCCTCGAATTTAAGCTATTAACATGAATACCAAAAGGGTAAATTGCAAAAAACCACTCGTTAGATTCCCGTCTTTTGCATAGAAAGACCTATTAGCCAAAATTAGCAAATAAAGACCCCCACAATATACGACTTGCTCAAAAAGGCCCCTACCGTCTGATGGACGTTAGAAATGGTCGTTAATGAAGTTTTTTTTTTAAATATCTAAACTACCATCCCCCCTTCTCTACCAGCCCCCCCCCTTCCCTACCCTCCCCCCTTCCGCCGGCCAGCCCTCCTCCTCCCTCCGGCCAGCCCCCACCGGAGAGAGAGAGGGGGGGAGTCCTCCTCCCCGCGTCTCCTCCCCGCCCCCTCCTCCTCCCCGCACCACCGGAGAGAGAGGGGGGGGAGTCCTCCTCCCCGCGTCTCCTCCCCGCCCCCCTCCTCCACCTCTCCGCACCACCGAAGAGAGGGGGGAGAGAGTGGGAGAGGGGTAAAATGGTCATTACATACCCAACTTAACACCAGTTAACAGAAAGGGAACATAATGAGCATATTTCATACTTTAATAAATTTTAAGAGCATGAAGTCTTTTTATGCAAAAGTCGAAAATCTAACGAGGGATTTTTTGCACTTTACCCATACCAAAATGTTGCACCTCTTTCAATTTCCTCCGTTGCGCTACTCTGTATTTTCTAACCTTGTTAATGATATCGATCCACTCCGCCTACCGACTATTAATAAAGTAGGATCAAGCGGGTCAACATAAGCTCCAAATTCCACAAGAGACCCAAAAAAGAGTAGTACACAACAATATCCAACCATTGATATTTGGGACAAAATTTGATTGAAGATGATACTATAGAATGAAAACTCACTTATAGTTGTATCCTCATGAAATTTCTTTTAACATTCACATAAAATGATATTTCGACGTGAATGATTTGGAAACTCATTGGATAACTCTTCTATGTGATTTGGGCAATCTTCGTATAGCGGTGGAAGTTCCCAAGTTCCCAATTAACCATTGGTATTTTTTTCCATACTACCAAGATTAAAAATAAAAGCTAGTTAATTGCTCTTTTAAATCACTATCCATACGAATCTCAAGATGATGAAGGCGTCGTTGCGGATATTCAACTTGCCTCTACAACTCATCATGATATGAAGCTTCATGCTTCATGCTCCGAGGCATGACAAACATCGTCACATCGCAAAAGTCTCCATGCGCTGCAAATGCTCTTGGAGTAGTTGCACTTGTCATTCTTAACTCATCTATTTCCACATCTCTTTAATCACGCTTCCGAGTCGTGGGATGGTTAACGACAATGGACCATGGCACCAAAACTCTGCTACCAAATAACACGCGGTCATAAGGGATGTAGAGGAATAGAAGCAAGAATGATAAGTATCTCCTAAAGGAATCCCCTAAAGGGAACTCAAAGAGAATAAGAATTCCATCTTCAAGAAAAATTACTTAACTACATTTCATTCATTTCATTCAATAAGATGTCATGACAAATGGTTACAATTATAAAGATTTAGATCCATGCATGTAAGTTATGCAACTCTCCTCCTAACTAGAGTAAATCCCTAGAATAAATGACAAGTAACCACTGCACATAATTATTCAAAATAAATTCTAATGGAAGTCTCATAACACCAATTAGTAATGCTCCAAATGAAATGGGAGCAACCAAATGGTGGTGATCCAGAAGTCTCTCGGTATCGGCTTCCCAAAATGCTTCCTCCGGAAGGTTCCTGTGTCATGGATCATAAGGTAGGCCCATGGACATCGCAAGTGCAACTAAAGTAATCTAGATCTGGAAAGACAGGACCTTAACCCCTTCCATCTCTAATATGAATACTATCAACATGTTTTTAAACTAGTTGAATGCCATTATTGAAAGAACAGAAAAATAACAAGTTCCAAGAAACCAACTTGTATATTATTTAACTGCAGTTCAAAAGGTCTGGGAAGACTAGCTTAAAACGTTCTTTAATCTCCCTTATCAGGAGGTCAACATGTTTCCAGTTAATCTAACACATTTTTCTTAACCCCTTGAAAATTATTTTCATTTTTTCAAGCCCCCACTCTTGTCGCCTTTACAACTTTTTTTTGTTCAAGCTTCATTGTGATACACCTAGCTTCACCAAGTTCTAAGATTTATTGTCCATAATGCACATCATTTCTTTTATTGATTACCATTTTACTTGTATTTAAAAACTATCAGACAATATAACATATCACAGAATTTCCCCCAAAAACAAAGCTATCACTAGTATTCCATCAATAAAGATTTGCCTCGCACTAGCATCGGCACTCCTTTCAGCACACTTACATTTTTGGCTAGTTTCATGAAGGGATGAATATAAATAGACAGCAAGATGATGAAAGAAGACAATTTATTTACCTTCAACTTATCATTTTGGATAATAGATCTATGACTTAATGGTGCTATAGCTATTTTATAGCTAAAAACTAGTTTAATATGATGTGATCAGTGTTAGCAGCAGTTTAACTCCACAGAAGACAGCATTGCCAGTGAAAGTATCCAATGAAGAACTTACAAGGTATGAAGCTGGACTGTGATGCTCATATCTTTGGTGAGCTGGAGCTGTAACGCTCATATTTTACCGTTGTTTGAACATTTAAAGAGTGAGCAATATATTGTATAGGTTGTCAAATCATGAAAGGATCGTGTACCAATTCACTTGATTATCATATCATGTATCAAAAGATACATTGTAACGAAAGAAATTTTGATTGGAAAACAATATACTCGACATACATGAATAAATCAACATGTTGAGCAATAATAAGGAGCTCAACCAATAATTGACAAGTTCATCACAGAGTCGATACATCAACATGTTGAGCAATAATAAAGAGCTCAACCAATAATTGACAAGTTCATCATAGAGTCGATACTCGATAATTAAGAACAAAATATATAATACAAGTATTACATGATTGTATTATTCATGAGTATAGCATCATTTGATCAATAAGAACTTGACACTTAGTCCTTGTCTGACATTCAAATAATGTTTTTCTCTAACATTCAATTTTCTAAATAATATATGACTTGTTATGGAAGTTTTTGGTTTCCTTCTATTAGTCTTTGTATGTCCTATTTACTTCAATTTTTAATATTCAGCAACCAAATGGTGGACTAGTTGGTAAATTGATAAGTTTATAAGCAAAAGGTCTTGAAATCAAGACTCATTAGCCACATCATAATTGGTCTATAATTATCTTTCAATTTTATAAATTATATATAATGTCCCCTCCCTCTTACATTGTAAGTGAACGTATTTTTGCTCCCCCTGAAAAAATTGCAGCCTTTGCGACCATTAGACAACGAAGGACATAGGCACCTAAATGCTCTATTCGCCTTTGACAACTAAGCTCTCTTCATAAATAATATGAACAATATTATAAATGTTCAAGCCGTGTATGTTCAAGCGGTGTAAGATATGCTTAAGAAAGGAAGTGCTGCAGAGAACGTATATACCTTTATAACTGAATCACTCATCAAAAGTTCTTCTGCAACCAGCTCAAATTCAGAAACCGGGTAATCAGATAACCCAAAGCAGATGCTGCTCCCATCAAGAAGTCTGATTTGGCCTCTCACCTTGTAACAGAAAAACAAGCATAAAAGTTAAGTTGCTGCAGTCAGAAGAATTAGTGTACTAGCAAGTAGAAAAGAAAACTCGACAACTTTCTTATACTTGAACGCATAGGAATTGCAAATGAAGAATTGATCAACCGCTCCAGTTGAGAAGTTTCCTCAACACAAGCTATTAAAAAAGTATGCGAAATAATTTGGTAATTGCATCACGTAGAAACTAAAGATATTGCATTGCAGAGAAACAGTTCAGAAAACAAATGATAGGGCGTTTATAAATAAAGTTCAGGAAAGAAAATTATACAAGTCTTTCTAATCATTATACTCTTTCCGCATTGGTGAAAACAAAATCCGAGTATAAAAATGTAGAAAAGCAAAATCTCCGGAATATATTTTACTTTACAGAAGGCAACTTGCTGCCAGAGTATAAAAATGTAAAAAAATAATATACAAGTCCATCCTTTCCATAATCAAGATTTCAGCATGGTTCGCAGTATCGGTCGATAGCGAAACTGATACTGGATGTCGAAACTACCAATGCTGACCGATTCAGAACTTCCAAAACCACCCAAAACTGCCAATTAAGAAGGATCAGATACCGATACTGCAAAAGTTGGATTTCAGTAAATCCCCCATGAAGTTTGGGAAAAAGAAATGAAACCACAACAAAGGATGGCATTCACAAAAGGAAACTTGCTCCCATATCTGATGTCTAATTCCTAGCTTTTCTTAATCAACATTTGAGTAAATGCCCCATGAACTTTGGTGGAAACAGCAACAAATATACAAGTAAAAAAAGTGAAATTGTTAATTCTGGACAGCAGATGAAGGACCCCACAAAGAACAACCAAGCCTCCTAAACAACAGATACAAATCCCACAAGATGATGAATATTCTAGTGAAGTTAAAGAAAAGAAGCAAGACGGGAACAGAACAAGATTAAATGGAAACGCCCATCCAAGAACTTTTCGTGCAATCAATAGCCAGATTCACATGGCAACGGCAGGGAGTTATTACCAAGGTTCAAAGACAACCAATGTAAGTTTCCAACCCTCGACTATGAGTACTGAGATCAGAAGAACTTCTGGCAGTTTCAGAACAGATTATCGAAGTGTCAGGTTTAAGTACTTGGAAAATGTAAAAGGTGTTGAAACTTCATCACAACATAAGAAATGAAAGTTACACTAAGTTTAAACATAATTCCCAAAAAAAAAATTACATACTTTTAAATCAGTTTCAATGAATAAGAATAATAAAAACTGCATGATTTCCAAGCAATTACAACATGATAAGTACTTTTTTTTAATAAGCAACATAGTCCGAACAGACCTGAAAAAGTTTTTCTTAAAGCATAAAATAGAAGTTGCCAATCACATAAAAAATCCAAGTGCATGATTTTACCAGTTTCGGCTTTTAGAGAGTTTCGAGCAGAATAATAAAAACTGCATGATTTCCAATCAATTACAACATGATAAGTACATTAATAAGCAACATATTCCGAACAGACCTGAAAAAGTTTTTCTTAAAGCATAAAATAGAAGTTGCCAATCGCATAAAAAATCCAAGTGCATGATTTTACCAGTTTCGACTTTTAGAGAGTTTCGAGCAGAACAGGTCAATTTTTTTGTTCTTAGTATAGGAAAGTTTCAGCAGATTCAGGCCAATTTCGGAAGCCAGTTTTTGAGCAACTGTGGGAAATCACGAACAACTTTGACCACAGTAATTATTATGTACATTATGTGGGTTTTACCGAATATCGCTAATTGCAAGATTTCTAAGCATTTATAACATGAAAGTAGAGCATATTTTATAGGCGACTTACTAAAGATAATCTGCAAAAACTTTTCTAAAGCATAAAACTGCAAGTAAAACTAAAGAAGTACATGTTTTAGCCAGTTTCTAACAGACGTACGTTTCTTTAAAAGATACATCAAAAGATTGCATTGAAATAGAGAAAACATCATGATTTCATGTACCAAAGAAATATGATCATGTCCCATCATGTCCCAAGGGTTGTATGGATTATATATCTCTGAATTTGCAATGAAATTGTAACAGCCAGTCCATCACCAATAGAAATTGTGAACTGGCGCAACAATGGTTCATTGCAAAAGTTCGATGAAAATTTTGAAGTATTAAAGAAGACATTACAATAAAATTCCAAATTCCAGCTAAGACTGCAACTTCATCAATATCGCACAATACTTGTAAATTTATACAAATTAAATACAGTATCGGGGAGTGTCCTCAACATTTCGAGACAGATTGCCATTTTATTTGTTGGCAAATTCTCAAATGTGAACTTTTGGGGATTTCTCATATAACTGTAAGAGCCACAACGAGTGTATTGTTGTATTCTTCCAAATCCCAAGTACTGCAGTGCTAGCATGTTATTTTACAAATGTTCTGAGCCAGTATGATAGAACTATGCTAGTGTGTACATGCATGAGAAGAGCAGAGTGGGTGAATGGGATCCACCAACATTTACTTCCATATCGCCCTTTCCATTTTTGCTTTCAAAATTTTACATTTAATTAATATAATAACCTCATAACTCAAGAGGAGATGAGAAGTTGGGAGGTGAGGTTGCTTAACATGGGAGATGTTTCACGTTCATGCCCGTCTGATTACTTTAAGGGAAACTCAAGAATGAGTTGCCATAAGACTGCCCTAATCAAGGGCGGACCCACATGGAAGGATGGAGGAGGCTCAAGCCCCCACTGGATTTCAGGGAAATTTTATGGTTTATTCAGTAGAATATACAAATAAATATGTGCCTCTACTATTCGTCACCACCGAAGAGTGGTGGAGTTGTATCAAGGGACATATCGTGTCATCTGTTGTGGGGTCCAAGACCTCGCCATAATCGGATTGTCGATACCTCAACAAATCCCTGTGTCAGTTAACATGTGTCCAATTTCTTATATATATATATATATATATATATATATATATATATATATCCAATGACCCTCTAGCCTAGTGGTAGTGGTGAGGCAGGTGGCCCGAGTGGTCAAGAGATCGATTCCCGGTGGGAGCGTTCGCCACAATTACCATTTAGCCTAGTGGTAGTGGTGAGGCATGCGGCCCGAATGGTCATGAGATCGATTCCCGGTGGGAGCGTTCGCCACAATTACCTTCTTTCAATATATATATATATATATATATATATATATATATATATATATATATATATATATATATTGTTAGCAACCTTTGATATATATATATATATATATATATATATATATATTGTTAGCAACCTTTGACTAAAATTCCTAGACCACCCTAATCTAATTCTCTAGACATTCTAAACATTTAAAAAGCTCGAATGATGAAACAAAATACTGAGAAATTATGATGTCAAACAACCTGCACCCTTGTCCAGAGCAAAGGAACCAAAGCTTTTGCACTGCTCTCCACATAAACATTTGACCAAAGCGTAGTTGTGGGAAAATCCAGTAGTGGTGTCTCTGTGTGTGTTGTAAAGTTGTCATTGCTAACCCTCAAACTCTTCAATGTTTTATCATAAACTGTACCAGCTGCACCAGCATTCTCAGGACAGCCAATACTCCGCCCACCTGGTGGGAACAAGAAAACTTGAGAAACTGTAGTTCTATGTACCAGACAAAAAACTGTAAAAGGAAAACTAATAAACAATTACTGGCATGTACAACACGAAATACATCTAAGAGAGAATAAATGAATAAAAAAAGTGTTTTGCCCTAAAGACAAATAGAAAGAGAGCTACGTCAAACAAATTTTTGTATATCAAGAACTACTTTCAAAGAAAGAATAACCCATTTCAAAATAAAAATAAAAAGAGTAAAACCCACAAAACTTCCATCTTTTACCATCAATCACTTAACAGTTACATCTAAGAGAGAATAAATGAATAAAAAAGTGTTTTGCCCTAAAGACAAATAGAAAGAGAGCTACGTCAAACAAATTTTTGTATATCAAGAACTACTTTCGAAGAAAGAATTACCCATTTCAAAATAAAAATACAAAGAGTAAACCCACAAAACTTCCATCTTTTACCATCAATCACTTAACAGTTAACCCCCACCCAACCCCCAATTATTCACTTTGGTTCACTCCCGCCTTATTTTCCTCTTTTCTACACCACATAAGCCACCCCTTATTTCAGCACTTACTTGACCACCAATTTGCATCTTCCCGAAATTTCGGAAACCACAATTAGAAAGAGAATCTATATATATATATATATATATATATATATATGTATGAGAGAGATCCGCAACACGTCATTTTCTTAACCGTTGATTTGAATGGTTCAAATCAACGTTTAAGATTAGATAACTTAAACAAGATCCATCGGTTGTGATCATGGGGATGGAGGGGATACAAAAAAATGAGAAATGTGGATCCCTTCTCTAATATATATATATATATATATATATATATATATATATATATATATATATGAAAAAGGTAAATTTCATATAATCAATAAATCAAATACAACTCACACAATATCAGGTCCCAGTAGGCCTCCTCATAGCAGATACATCAAAATCAATATTATGTAATATCCCTATAGGGGAGGTGGTGAGTCCCTCAAATATCTGTCTATTTCGCTCTCTCCACATGTACCATACTGACGTAGCAAGTCTGATGTGAGCTTCCATGAACCATGTTCTACCTTGGGTTCTTTTTGTCCTAATCCAAGCAATAATATCACCAACACCCCTCGAATCAGCACATCTGCCCAACCCTCTCCTACTCTGCAACTGCCAGGGGACTAAGACATCGCACAATCAAAGAATAAATGATGTATCGATTCATTTTGTTGATTGCATAGAACATATCTTTGGGAATTAAGTTGAACTCCAAACCAAGCAAGTGTATCCATGGTCAGAAGTCGTCCCATCAGCAATCTGTACATGCACAGTTGCATTTTTCGGACAAATTCGTTGACCTATATGAAATCAAAATCCTCCAGTCTAGCATGAGACGTTCGTAGAAAATCATAGCACGATTTAAAGTTGAACTCTCCAGATACAGTGCCAGCTATAGGCGGCTGCCAAACCCATCCGTCCTCCTGTGCATCGGGTCCACAGGGACCGCCCGAATAATCTTAAGGAACCTAGCCGTGTACCCGAATAATCTTAAGGAACCTAGCCGTGTATGCATAAGTTTTCGGCCGCCACTTCCCCTGCCGAAGGATGCTCTGAACTCGTAACCTCCTGCCTGCCTCCCGAAGCATGTGATCCCCAAGTATTTCCAGTAAGCTCATGTGGTTAATCCATGGATCATGCCACAGGTCTGTACATTGCTCGTCTCGGATGACACGATGTATGGCATTCTTAATAGAAACACGTTGATGCAATAGGCACTTGAAAGTAACTGATGTATTGTTATTGTACCTGCATATCCAAAAATTACCTCCCTTAAGATATCTACTACTCATCCACCCGCCCATAAGGATCCCCTTGTACAAACTTCCAAGCTAGTTTCATCCTTGCTACCACTCGTAGCACCTGCAGAGGTCTCAATCCAACCCCCCCTCCTCCTGAGGCCGACACAACTGATCCCAGGCTATGGCATGTATTCCACCTCGCCAAATAAAATTAGCGCATATGCACTCAATTTTTCGGATTGTTGCAGTAGGTAGACTAATGGATTGTAACCAGAACATGGCTATAGCTAATATAATTGACCGTACCAGCTCAATCTGGCCTCCAAATGAGAGACTTTGGGCCTGCCAGCCCTCCACCCGGCGTTGAGTGAACTCCACCACGCTATGGCAATCAATCTCTCTCGCATAATTGACAGACAGAACTCCCAGATATTTGACAGAAAGCTCCCCTTTCTCAATCCCCAGAACCGTCGTCCGTTCCTCCTTGCGAGTGCAATGAGAGCTAAAATACATTATACTCTTGTCTATGTTCATCTGGAGCCTAGACAACCTTCTAAAGTCGTTCATATCTACGTAATAGTAGTAAGGTTCTCAATCGTAGAACGCATGAAAACCAATAAGTCATCAGCATAAATGAGATGTGACACATGCGGGATGACTTACTTGTACAGAGGAATGATCTGCCTCTGGTAAACTACCATATTCATCCTGCATGTAAAGAACTACATCACCAATGTGAATAGATATGGGGATAGCGGGTCAACCTGACGAAGTCCCCGATTGCTTCGAAAGAAGCCATGCGGTGACCACGTAAAAGAACTGAAAACGAAATATTATATAATATCCCTATAGGGGCGGTGGTGAGTCCCTCAAATATCTGTCTATTTCGCTCCCTCCACACGTGTCATACTGACGCTGCAAGTCTGATGCGAGCTTCTATAAACCATGTTCCACCTCAGGTTCTTTTTGTCCTAATCCAAGCAATAATATCACCAACACCCCTCGAATCAGCACATCCGTCCAACCCTCTACTACTCTGCAACTGCCATAGGACCAGCACATTGCACAATCAAAGAATAAATGACGTATCGACTCATTCTGTTGATTGCATAGAACACATCTTTGGAATTAAGTTGAACTCCAAACCGAGCAAGTCTATCCAAGGTCAGAAGTCGTCCCATCAGCAATCTGTACATGCCCAGTTGCATTTTCCAGGTCAATCCGTTGACCCATATGAAATCAAAATCCTCCAGTCTAGCATGAGACGTTCGTAGACAATCATAGCACGATTTAAAGTTGAACTCTCCAGATACAGTGCCAGCTATAGGCGGCTGTCAAACCCATCTATCCTCATATGCATCGGGTCCACGGGGACCATCCGAATAATCTCAGCGAACCTGGCTGTGTAAGTTTTCGGCCGCCACTCCCCCTGCAGAAGGATGCTCTGAACTCGTAACCTCCTGCCTGCCTACCGAAGCATGTGATCCCCAACTCTCTCCAGTAAGCTCTTGTGGTTGATCCATGGATCAAGCCACAGGTCCGTACATTGCTCGTCTCGGATGACACGATGTATAGCCTTCTTAATAGAAGCACGTTGATGCAATAGGCACTTGAAAGTAACTGATGCATTGTTATTATACCTGCATGTCCAGAAATTACCTCCCTTCAGATATCTACTACTCATCCACGCGCCCATAAGGATCCCCTTGTACAAACTTTCAAGCCAATTTCATCTTTGCTACCACTCGTAGCACCTGCAGAGGTCTCAATCCAACCCCCCTCCTCCAGAGGCCGACAACTGATCCCAGGCTACGGCATGTATTCCACCTCGCCAAATAAAATTAGCGCATATGCGCTCAATTTTTCGGATTATGGCAGTAGGTAGACTAATGGATTGTAACGAGAACATGGCTATAGCTTTATGACTGATCGTACCAGCTCAATTTGACCTCCAAATGAGAGACTCTGGGCCTGCTAGCCCTCCACCCGGCGTTGAGTGAACTCCACCATGCTATGGCAATCAATATCTCTCGCATAATTGACAGACAGAGGAGCTCCCAGATATTTGACAGGAAGTTTCCGTTTCTCAATCCCAGAACCGTCGTTCGTTCCTTCTTGCGAGTGCAATGAGAGCTAAAGTACATTATATTCTTGTCTCTGTCCATCTGGAGCCCAGACAACCTTCTAAACTCGTCTATGATCTTCGTAATAGTAGTAAGACCCTCAGTCGTAGGAAGCATGAAAACCAATAAGTCATCAGCATATACGGGATAACTTTCTTGTACAGAGGAATGATCCGCCTCTGGTGAACTGTCATATCCATCCTGTATGTAAAGAACTCCATTACCAATATGAATAGATATGTGGATAGTGGTCACCCTGACGAAGTCCCCGATTGCTTCAAATGAAGCCATGCGGGTGACCACGTATAAGAACCGAAAACGGAGTAATAATGCACTCGCGAACCATGTCAACCCATAGCCTGTCAAATCACATGGCCAGCATCAGGTGGCAAACAAAATCCTAATTCACCATATCATATGCCTTCCTCAAGTCTAACTTGATACAAGCCTTCATACCTCCGGCCTTATTAAATTTCCGCACCAATTCATGGGCAAGAAGGCTATGCTCCGCAATCGATCTACCCTTGATAAATGCTGCTGATTCGCCAACACCAAACCCTGGATGATCTACTCCATCCTTCGACACATAAGATGTGTAATTATTTTATACAAATAATTACAACAAGCAATGAGCCTGAAGTCAGCCAAGGAGGATGCCCCATCTTTCTTTGGCACCAATGTGAGAAAAGTGTAATTGAGCTTCTTCAACAATTTGCCACTAGTGACGAACTCT
>JANAVB010040817.1:10275259-10502759 GCA_029216955.1 Iris pallida | reverse complement strand
CATCACTACCATGCTTAGAACAGTTTTTATGTATCTCTCACATGATTAGAATATGGGTTATAGGAAAACTGTTAGTAGCGTACGTGATCATGCCCCCTTACTCGTACGTACGTACCGAGCAAGGTTGACATTTCATATGTATACCTTGTCATAGGCGCACCAGCTGTATTTGTACGTATGTACATCTATCGCTTGTTTTACTTGTACGGAAGTACATTTTATATACTTGTACCACAGTACATTTTACACCTATTGACGATCACGTACCTGCTACAGTTTTAAACATTACATATACATCTGTCTCTAACATATGTATCATTGCCATGATAGATTATGTGATGCCATATTTACAGTTATTTCCTCTATGTTCGTTTCCATGTTTCATATGCTAGTTTGCTAGATTCAGTACTTGCTCCCGTCCTAACAGGATAACGTTGTAGGTGTCCTTACTGAGGAGGAGTTACTCTGCAACACATATTATGGAGTTACTGCCGAGGACCCGGCTTTGCTTTACGAGGATGTTCCTGCAGGGAACCTCGCCTAGTTGTCTTTTGTTTTTAGACTTTTGGAGAGTAGTCATGTATTAGACTGTATATTTTTGTAACTGGACATGTATCCAGTTTTACATTTCAGTTCACTTGTACTTGGATATTTTACTATATACGACGACTTTTGTGTTTGGAGCATTTATGACTTTTATTCACTTATAGAACTGTTAGCACATTTAGTCTTATCCTGTTGTCTTTAGAACAGCTTACTACGTTTTATATCAAACGTAGGCTGGGCATGACTCGGCATGGCCCAACAATTTGGGTAGCGGGTCGTGACATATTTTTAGTGGTGGCCCATGCAGGTCTCATCTAGTAGCTACACCTACTACGGAGATTAGTAGAGTGATAACGGGAGGAGGACCTGTGCCTATTAGATCTATCTATAGATGTTCTATTTTTATAGCCGGGAGGGAGTTCAGGGGACGATTCTTTGTGATGCCACTCCCCGGTTATGATATCATATTGGAGATGGACTGGCTTAGCTATGCCCATGCATCTATAGACTGTCATGAGGGTAGTATTTTGTTCAGTCCCCCAGGCACATCACCATTCAGTGTCAGGAGGACAGGGCCGGAGATCAGCCTAGAGCCGAACTTTTGTGCGACAGTTGGGGACGTAGCACCGCCACACCCTATCATTAGGGAGTTTATGGATGTATTCCCAGAGGATCTTCCAGGGCTTCCGCCAGACAGAGATGTGGAGTTCACTATAGATTTAGTGCCGGGTTCATCACCAGTATCCCGGGCTTGCTATAGAGTGAATCCCAAGGAGGCAGTAGAGATGAAAGAGCAGATTGATGACCTGTTGAAAAAGGGTTTCATTCGATCCAGTGCTTCTCCATGGGGAGCGCCAGTGCTCTTTGTGCCTAAGAAGGATGGTACAGTCCGGTTGTGTATTGACTACCGGGCGTTGAATGCCATCACCATCAAGAACAAATATCCTCTGCCTAGGATAGATGATTTGTTCGACCAGTTGAGCGGGGCGAAAATATTTTCCAGGATAGACTTGAGATCCGGGTACCACCAGGTGAAGGTTAGGGCAGCAGACATCCAGAAGACGACGTTCAACACGAAGTACGGACAGTACGAGTTTCTGGTGATGCCATTTGGTCTCACAAATGTGCCAGCTGTCTTTATGAACTTGATGAATAAGACATTTCACCAGTATCTGGATAAGTTCGTCGTAGTGTTTATCGACGACATCCTGATATACTCGAAGACACCAGAGGAGCATGCAGAGCACTTGCGAATAGTTTTAGGGATTCTGAGGCAGGAGAGATTGTTTGCCAAATTGCCGAAGTGCGAGTTCTTTTTAGACCGAGTGGAGTTTCTCGGCCATGTAGTCACTGGAGATGGAATCTCGGTAGATCCCAGGAAGATTGCTGCAATTGAGACATGGAAGGCTCCGACATCAGTTTCAGAGATCAGGAGCTTTCTGGGTTTAGCAGGCTATTATAGAAAGTTTGTCCAAGACTTTGCTAGGATAGCTGAACCCATGACGAAGCTGACACGGAAGGACGCAGAGTACATCTGGTCAGAGGACTGCCAGGCAGCGTTTGAGGTGCTGAAGAGGAGGCTGACGACCGCTCCAGTTCTGACTTTACCTTCAGGTTCTGGAGGTTTCACCATTTACAGCGATGCTTCTGGGAAGGGGCTAGGATGTGTCCTACAGCAGCATGAAAAAGTGATTGCTTATACATCTAGGCAATTGCGGACTCATGAGAGGAATTATCCTACCCATGACCTAGAATTAGCTGCGGTGATCTTTGCACTCAAGTTATGGAAACATTACTTATACGGAGAGCGTGTGGAGATCTTTACTGACCATAAAAGCTTGAAGTATGTGTTCACGCAGAAAGAGCTGAACATGAGACAAAGACGGTGGTTGGAGTTGATGAAAGACTTCGACATCGATTTACAGTATCACCCCGGGAAGGCAAATATGGTGGCGGATGCGTTGAGCAGGCATCCGATGGCATGGTACCTGATGATTGATCGGCATTTGCGGGAGGATCTGGAGAAGCTCGGTATCGAGCTAGTTCGGCCAGGATCAGTGATACAGATGATGGCGCTTGACATTCAGTCAGGTTTGATGGAGCAGATCCGGGAGGCACAGTCTACAGATGAGAGCCTTCGCAGACTTCGAGCCCAGGCGTTAGCAGGATTGCTGGATGACTTTACTATAGCAGAGGATGGATCCTTGAGGCATGGCAGCCGATTGTGTGTGCCGAAGGGAGAGCTGGTAGAGGCAGTCTTGCAGGAGGCATACCGATCAAGATATTATATTCACCCTGGTGCTAACAAGATGTACCGTGACTTGCGGGAACATTTTGGTGGCACGGGATGAAGAGGGATGTATCACATTTTATCTCGAGATGCCTAGTTTGCTAGCAGGTCAAGGCGGAGCGCCAGAGGCCAGCTGGTCTGTTGCAGCCGTTACCCATTCCCGAGTGGAAGTGGGAACATATTACGATGGACTTCGTCTCAGGGCTTCCTCGTTCCCAAGGAGGGAAGGATGCCATTTGGGTCATCGTGGACAGGCTGACGAAGTGTGCGCACTTCATACCCTTCAAGGTGGGGCTTTCCACCGAGAAGTTGGTGGAGCTATATATGCAGCAGATAGTTCGCCTACACGGAGTGCCGGTGAGCATCGTGTCAGACAGAGACAGCAGATTCACATTCCACTACTGGAGGAGCTTGCAGGAGGAGTTGGGCAGTAAGCTCAAGTTCAGTACGGCGTACCACCCGCAGACAGATGGGCAGTCCGAGAGGATGATACAGACACTGGAGGATATGCTGAGGACCTGCGTGCTTGACTTCGGAGGATCATGGGAGAGCCATCTGCACTTGGTAGAGTTTTCATACAACAACAGCTACCAAGCCAGTATCAGTATGTCTCCTTTCGAGGCGCTTTATGGACGACGATGCCGTACACCGCTCTTTTGGGATGATGTTGGAGACAGAGTTATGCTTGGGCCAGAGATGATCATGGATGCAGCAGAGAAAGTCGGGATGATCAGAGACAGGCTCAAAGTATCTCAGGACAGGTAGAAACACTGGGCTGATGCTAGTCGCAGGCCGATGGAGTTCGCAGACGGTGATATGGTGCTAGTGAAGATATCACCTACTAGAGGGACGATCCGGTTCGAACGAGGAGGGAAGCTGAGCCCCAGATACATCGGGCCGTTCGAGATACTTGGCAGGTTCGGAGAGGTAGCTTACAGGGTTGCACTTCCACCCAACCTAGCAGGAGTTCACGATGTCTTTCACGTATCTCAGCTGATGAGATATGTTCCAGACCCCAGTCATGTGCTAGATCATACAGAGTTGGAGGTCGGACCGAGCCTTACAGTTTCTGAGCAGCCAGTGGAGATATTAGACAGGAGAGAGAAGAGGCTGAGGAACAAGGTTATACCCCTAGTACGAGTAGCTTGGAGCCGTCACTCTCCAGGTGAATCTACTTGGGAGAGGGAGTCGGACATGAGGGAGAGATACCCTTACTTGTTCGATACAACCGCTGCGAGGGAACCACCCGTTTCTGCTTGATACCTTAGAGGTTAGTTTCGATCGCAGCCTTAGTCATTTTGTTGCATTGCTTGCTATGTTAGAATATTTTAGGGTTTTCAATCCTTGTGAATTTCGAGGACGAAATTTTTCAAGGAGAGAAGACTTGTAAGCCTCTGTTTTTCAAATTTTATTTTAATTAGTGTTAATTAATTATTAATGTCATTTTTAGCCTTAAAATATTTATTATGATTTTTAGGAATTTTTCTAGAATTTTTAAATGAATTTTAAATGAGTTTTAAATACTAAAATATCAATTTGCAATTTTCTAAAATGTTTTAATATCATTCTGTAATTTTTAGAATTATTTTTATATCAGTATGCAATTTATTTAATTGTTACAATAGCATTTTGTAATTAATGAATTATTTTTAATGGTGGAATGCAAATTTATATTTACATTTAGTGACTTAGGGACCTAAACCTAAATTCCTAAAGTCTAAGGGTTTATCTGCAAAACCATTGTCACCTACCCCGACGACCAGCCACGTCGTCGGCGACCGACCCCGATCTTTTTCCGCCTTTCCCGGCCGTTCCACCGCCTCAAACTACCTATAAATAAACCCTCCTTCTTCCCCAGACCCAAACCCTAGCTCTACACCCCACCACAACCGCCGCAGCCTTTCATCTCCGACGAAAACCCTAGACCTAACCCTAACTCCGGCGACATCCTACCACCGCCTCACCGACCGTCGACGTCGATCGCCACCACCACCATTCGCTCCGCCTCGACGAGACGACCGCAGCGCCACTACTCCGCCGTGACCACGACCATCCTCCGCCGTCCACGGCTCTCGAAACCCCCATTGACCGTCGGACACGTAAGTAACAGGACTCGAATCGTGTCGTGCGTGTCTCGTTTTCACGCACGAGACTCGCCAGGACACGACGAACCTAACGCTGTGCTTGGACACGCATTTCATGACTCGTACTTGTCGTGCATAGCACGGACACGTAGACTCTGTGTCCCAAACAGTCAGGACACAGAGTTGAGTTTTGGGTTATTTATTATTAACTAAAACAGGAATAAAATAAACCTAAGTCCTAACCCTAACACAGAGCTCGGGCTGACCCCCTGGCCACCCGACCCGACTCAAAACCCGACCCAAGTGGGCCGCGTTCGAGCCCCCCCCCCCCCCCCCTTTACTTCTGTGATGTTTCCTTCTTCTTTCCTTTTTTCTTTCTTTTTGTTTTAATATGTATATTTATATATATATGTATACATGTATGGTATATATATATGTATGATTATATATCTATATTATGTATATATATATATGTATGCTGTTTATATATATATATATATATATTATATATATCTATATATAATATATATATATATAGATATATATATATATATATATATAATATAATTATATATATTATATATTATATATTTTTAGTACTTTATTATATATATATATATATTATATATATATATATATTATATATATATATTATGTTACACATATGTATATATAGATATCTATTCTATATCTATATATATATAATATATATATTATATATATATATATATATATATAATATATATAATATTATATATATCTATATATATTATATTATGTACACATATGTATATATGTATATACATATGTATATTATATACATATGTAAAAAAAAAAATATATATATATATATATATATATATATTATATATATATATATATATATTATGTACCACCTATGTATATATGTTATATTTTCTTGTGTATATATATTATTATATATATATACTATTATATGTATATGTACAATTTGTATAATATTATATATAATATCTATATCTATATATATATATATATATATATATATATCTATATATATTATATATATATAGAAAATACTTATATATATATATATATATATATATATATAATATATATATATATATATAGTAATAGATATATTATATATATATATATAATTCTATATATATATATATATAGTATTTTCTATATATATATATTATATATATCTATATATATATATATATATTATATATATATTATATATATATATATATATAAAGATGTAATTTTCAACATATATATACATTATGTAAATATCCATATATTTATGTATATATATTATGATATATGTATACCCTTTTCATATGTATTTCACTATACTTAGTGTAAGTTATTTTTCTATGTAAATATACTATCATCTTTTTATAATTTTGCCTTATTAAAATATTAATATTTATTTTGCACTTTTTACCAATTTGTATTTTAGTGTATTTAAATTACTGCAACCATTTGGTGTCCAAGCCTAGCATGGATTTTTGGGCCCAAATGTATTTCACACATTCAAGACCTGTACAAGTCATATTGGACTTGATTCATGGCCTTGGGTCCTATATTTGAACTTTGGTTCAAATTATATACATGGACAAAATACGCAGATAATTAATTATTTAATTTCAATTGTGTGCAATGTTGTTTTTGGATTTCTAAAAATACTTAAAGTACTGCTAAAATTCTGGAAAAATAGTATTTAGATACTATGTTAAGTTAGCTAATTTAGTATAATTTTTATAGTATTTAAATTACAGTTTTGCCACTAGTTTGGCTTATGGAACCAAAACTCATTTTCTGTATACTTAGGAAAACTGATTTTTATAAAATACTTGTACTGCTTAATAAAATTCCAGAAAAATTATAATAAATTTCTATGATTAACAAGGATCACTTTGGTACTTTACTTTGAGTAAAAATAAGCTTTTTGTCTATCTCAAAAATTGTTAAAACACAATGATCATTTGATTTATTTATTGATTAATTACGACTTATAACTTTTTGTGTTATTTTGAGTTTTAGCTGTATTAAACCTCACCCCTCACTAGTGTAAAGACCCTAGAAGGATAGTTAAAGTAGTGTGTCACCCCACATTGGTCTCCTATACTAAAATAATCATTTTGGCTAGGTGTCCAGTCACAAGTCGTATTTCACCAATTAGTGTCTTAGCATTTTAGCTTAGTGTAAAAACTAAGTTATTGCATTTACTTCTACAGTGACGAGTTACCGGACATCCATAGCACTTTTATCGTAGCTTGTTTTGCTTTGCTTTGCTAGAGGCAAGTACTTTCTACAAACTTTACATACTGTTACATAAATGAACTGCTAATCCAACCATGTTAAATGCTGATCCTTGGGGTAGCAAGTTAAAATATCACATGTTGTACTTTCCATCACTACCATGCTTAGAACAATTTTTATGTATCTCTCACGTGATTAGAATATGGGTTATGGGAAAACTGTTAGTAGCGTACGTGATCATGCCCCCTTACTCGTACGTACGTACCGAGCAAGGTTGACATTTCATATGTATACCTTGTCGTAGGCGCGCCAGCTATATTTGTACGTATGTACATCTATCGCTTGTTTTACTAGTACGAAAGTACATTTTATATACTTGTACTACAGTACATTTTACACCTATTGACGATCACGTACCTGCTACAGTTTTAAACATTACATATACATCTGTCTCTATGACATATGTATCCTTGCCATGATAGATTATGTGATGCCATGTTTACAGTTATTTCCTCTATGTTCGTTTCCATGTTTCATATGCTAGTTTGCTAGATTCAGTACTTGCTCCCGTCCTAACAGGATAACGTTGTAGGTGTCCTTACTGAGGAGGAGTTACTCTGCGACACATATTATGGAGTTACTGTCGAGGACCCGGCTTTGCTTTACGAGGATGTTCCTGCAGGGAACCTCGCCTAGTTGTCTTTTGTTTTTAGACTTTTGGAGAGTAGTCATGTATTAGACTATATATTTTTGTAACTGGACATGTATCCAGTTTTATATTTTAGTTCACTTGTACTTGGACATTTTACTATATACGACGACTTTTGTGTTTGGAGCATTTATGACTTTATTCACTTATAGAACTGTTAGCACATTTAGTCTTATCATGTTATCTTTAGAACAGCTTACTACGTTTTATATCAAACGTAGGCTGGGCATGACTCGGCCTGGCCCAACAATTTGGGTAGCGGGTCGTGACAGTATCTTAGTATCTCATGAAACCAAGTTAGTATCTTAAGGTAAATATGAATTACATTTACCTTCAAGGTAAATGATTAGTTTACCTTATGACCAATGTATTGGTTTTGGGATGCTAATATGGCCAAGGTTGATATGGTATCCTAGTGTTAGTGGGTTAGTGTCTAAGTGTTTGAGTTTGAGTAGATGATGTTTGATTGTGGAAGGGTTATATAGATAGGTATATATATTTTTGGGTTATATAGTATCTATATATATTATGAGAGTATATAGATATAGGTTATGGTTCATAGTGAGGATATGTATATACTTGATATATGATATCTATATGTATGTGTTAGGGTGGTACTATATGAGTAAGGATATATGTGATATATATGTAATGTATACTATATAACTAAGTTTGTGTGCCTTGTTAGCTATGTGGTTTAGCTATGTGCCTTGATTTAGGCTATGTGTTAGATAGCAATGGTAATGGTACTAGTATACTTGATTGTTTATGTAACGTCCCAGTCCCAAAATATGTAGGACTAGAAACGTAGACATGCCAGCTGTATACATATAAAGTATACTCCAATATATGGAAACCTCGTATGAATACATAAGCTGTAAAATGCAGTAGAACCATGACTAATCTCATCCACACAAAATAAAAGAATAAAAGATATCATATAATCAACTATAAATTGTTATTGGTACATGTAGTTGGGCGGAGACAAATCCACTACCAACTATGAAAAGAAATACATCACAAAAGAATGAGTTTGGCGAGCGAAGCGAAGACGATCAAAGTGCAATCATCCTCGAAGAAATAGAGATGATCATGGCCACGGCTAGAACACCTGCGAAAGACAAGAGCACACACCTGGCGAGATAACCAGGTCCTCATAGGGACGTAACAAGACACATAATATCATGCCATATAAAATGAATAAATATTGCTCAAATAAATAAGTCAATTAAATTATAACATGGTCCAATACACACCTATTGAACTAGTGTACCATCCCTCCAACCAAACAAGGACTGGAGATGCTAAACTAATTCATGGTGACGTATCTTTCCATGCTATGAATCCAATATGGTATCCGGACCCCAACAAGGTTCAATACCTTCTCATCGAAGTAGTAAGCCACACCTACAACCAAACAAAGACAAGATGTGACGAACTAATCCTCTCTAAGCCACGGTCAGATACAAGTACCCAAACCAAAAGTACTCGTACCTAACGGATAAAGGTGCCTAACGAGTCTAAGTGAAATGTAGTTAAGAACAATCCTTCCTACGCATGGGCCCTGGCTAAATAGGATCGGCATAGTCCCCCCCTTGGGGCACCAGAGGCCCAATCAATAAGAGCATAATATTCCGCAGAACGTTAGTGGCTGTCAGTAATCATGGGTCATCAATCTCGTATCTCCAGCGGAGCTTCCGGGTCACAAGGAAAAGTGCATCGAAGCCCATACGCTAAGGAATTATCCTCCCCGCCCAATGCCTACTATGTTGTATCCACAATAGAAAACCTCTATAACCGCTAAGTCAAACTAGCATGCAATTCTATTAGCAGTTAATTCTATCGCACGGCTTGTACGTACCGGTGGCCAGCCAATCACGCACGTTCGTGTTCTACATGCGACACACAACTTCGTGGTATAACGTGTCAAGGCCAATGAATGCAACACACAAGGTGGTCCCTTAAATCTAAGTTTAGTGTGCAAGAAAAATAATACATAGCATGAAATATAACTGAATAGTAAGTTCTAACAGGTTATGCCATGTATCACAGTTTATTTTGTATAAAGAAAATAATGAATAATACATGAAATATGGGCTAAATAAAACAGCAAATGGCAAGGTGTCTTGCATGATTGACGCCTGAGGTGGTGCTGCAATGATCATGGTGGCACGTACTGCGACTTCGGTGTAATAACTACACAAGGTGACCTCTGATGATGGCACGAACAGTTCCATTGGGTCCAGAAGGGTCAAATTAGTTAGGGTCAATAGGTGAAAGGAAAGAATTGGCAAAGGAATAGGAAGATAGGGATTGGTCATGGACATGAGATTGATCGATAGAATCTGGATAAATAATATATATAATTTTTAGAAAATATTTATAATACTTGAAATATAATCTATTAGTCAAAATATGCTTTCAAATAAATATCCGAAAAATCAAAAGCCGTTTTAAGGTAAAACTGTAAGTTTTGTCAAAATAATATTGTAGGCTAAACCTATATCTTAAAAATATTTTAAGCGAAACAAAATAATATTAGAAAAATTATTTAAGGTTAAGAACCGTATTTTGTAAAAATAAAATTTTAATAATAAGCTATACTTTTATTGACTATTTGACAATCGAAAAATATTTATAGCTATTTAAAACTATACCTTTACTAATAAAAATAATTTAGGTCGAAAACTCATTCACCATATCCTAGGAAACTAGATTCTGTAAACATTTGGATATTGGTAACCCAATATGAAAGCAAAATATATCTACAAGATTATGCCCAAAATAATAATAATAATAATAATAATAACAATAATAATAATAATAATAATAATAATTTCTAGTATTGCTATTATTAATAAATATATCCATAAATTTTTAGTACTGTATAACAGTAGTAATACTACTTGTAACTTTAAACACCAAAACAATAAATAAATAAATAAATAAAAAGAAACAAAAAAAGGAAAATGAAACAATAAATAAAGGACAGCAGGGGTTTTTCTAAAAGAAAAACTACAAGACTCAGAGGGGAGAGAGAGAAGGAACGGGAGGAGTTGCGGGTGGCGGTCGGGAGTGAGAGAGACGAGCAGTCGGGGAGAGGGAAAAGGGAAGAAGCGAGGGGCTTCTTCGGTGAGCGGTGGCTCGGCGGCAAGGGGCGGCTCGCGAGGATTTGGTCGAAAGTGGAGGGCGCTCAAGCGGCTAGGGCACGAAGGACGGTCGGTGCTGGTGATGGCGGTGGTTTGGGGTTTCAGCGCTGCAGTCGGTGGCCGGGTTGGCGTTGGTGGTGGTGGAAGTAGGCGATGGTTGTGGTGTGGTGGTTGTGAAGGGCCTGGTGGTCTGGTGGGCTGGCTGTAGGGTGGTCGTGAGAGAGGAACAGGGGACGACGACGTTCCTAGTAGCTTGGCCGAAGAGGGTGGACGTAGGTTAGAGTTGGCTGTGGTTGTTTGGTGGAGACGGGGCGACGGGTGGTGGCCAAGGTGGTGATGCTGGGTGGTGGTGGTGGCTAGGTTCGGTTGGGTTCGGTCGGGTCGGCTGTAGAGGAGTTGGATGGGTGGCAGTGGCTGGATGTGGGTTCTGGGTTGGGGTAGGGATTTGATGGTGTCGGGGGTGTCCGACACGGAGGAGGTGAATTGTATCTGTAAAATTTTTGGAATAAGATATTGGAAAGACACTCGGGGTCGGACCCGAGGCCGTCACGGCTGACACGGGAGATGTTGGACACAGACACGAGGCACTCACATTGGTGGATTTTGTGGAGAAAATAATATGAAGAAAATAATGTGGAGGCTCCCCTATTTATAGGGTTGAGGAATCCAAATTCGATAAGATATAGGAGATTTAAATCCCCTTTTAGATAATCACATATTAATTATAATAGATTAATTCAATCAAAATCAAATCTCAATTTAGTTTAAATTCAAATAAATCCAATAGATAAATCTTCATCCTTAAATTAACTGTTTAAATCAAATCAATAAATCTAACCACAATTTAAAGTATAATAATTAAACTAAAATATCTTTTTATAATTAATTAAAAATAATTTCGAAAATAAATAAATATTCTTAAATATCTTTTTGAATAATAAAATATTAATATTAATAAATTTGAAAATGGAACTATATATAAATTCAAATTAATGTACCTCATATGTAAGGAATATCTGCATAAAATAGTTTTCTTAAATTACCACTATTAAATAAGATAGCCTTTTATAAATAAATAAAAGTAATAAGTTTTGGCCATCCCGATATGATACTTTTCATAATTTTAAGTAAAATACAAATACAAATAATTATTATATATATTATTTGAACTATAAAAAAAAATATTTTTCTAAAAATATGTACGCTCGCACATATTCACACTCGTCGAGCAATTACGAAAAACGAAATTTCGCGCACGACGTACAATGCAACTACGCGACGTGCAAATAATAAAAAAATTAATCAGTACCAAATTTATAAAAAATAGTAAAAATTTAGGGGTTTTACAGTTTAAGCCATAGACTTGTTTAGACCTAGAATTGACTAACCTAGACTAGTTTGACCATTGTTGACAAAATTCTAGCTAGTTTGACCACATTAGACTAGTTGTCCTAGTTTGACTAGATTGTTGACTAGAGTTAACCAAGAGTTGACTTTGACCTAGATTGACTTAGACTCATGTAGATTGTATTATAATTTCAATTACCATATAAATTGAACTCTTTATAACATGTGTTGCTCTAACTAGGACTCTATGACTCCAGTTGGCCATCTTTTTATATCAGTTGTTCAGGGTATCAGGCGAGTACATTCTCTGACCGTTTCATACTTGTTATGATTTATATCCTTACTCTAGATTACTTTACTTGATGCTGTCATGTTGTTAACACGGATTGGTACTATATGGATCTTTTCATGAGATGTTATCCCCCTCGAGAGCATCGAGATACGTCATGTCATTGCTTTTTTATGTACATCATATATTCATGTGCTTTCATCATTCATGTGTACTCTTGTGATTCATGTACTCTCATGTCAACAGAGCTCCCATGTATACTTCATGTGTACCCATTTATGGGCTCCCATGTGAAATCATGTGCAATAACATAACTTGTCTGGATCTTTGTGTATTAATTGGGGTACAGGGGATTATAAATTGTGAAACCCATATTTTTGTAATTAATTATTATTAGTGTTTTAGTGTGATAATTAGTATTTCTAATTATTATTATTATTAATATTATTATTATTAAATTTTTTTGAGTGGAAAATGATTTCGAAAATATTAATAACTTGGACTTTTGATTTTCGGACCCAGACCCGAGTCCGAGCCCAGACCCAGGCCTGAGCCTAACCCAATCTTTTCCTGTTTCTTAATTCTGAATTGCTGGACTTGGTTAATCTTTATATATAAAAAAAAATTATTATTATTTTGTGCTGGTCCCGTAGGACCAGCACCTCACTCCCCACGAATTGGTCAGCACCCTTCCTATTCTAAACCCCTAACTCCACTCCACCTTATAACTCCCATCCCACCATCACCACTCCAACTTCCCCCACTCTTTATTCTCATTACAGAGAATAAATACACTTCTCCTTTAATAATATCCACTTCCCCCACTCTCTTCTGACAGAAGATTAAACTCCTCTTTCCCCTAACACTTCACTCAACAGAAGACTTCACCTCTTCTTCCCCAACACACCTCACCCCCTTCTTCCTCTTCACCCCTCAACCCCCGCTCTCCCCAACCCGCGTCCCTCTCCCAGAGCTCCACGCCGCGCCCTTCGGAGTTCCCCGACAGACCACCTCCGGCCACGTGCGCCCTAGCCGGCAGCCTCTGCGCCCGGCCGCGTCCGACCTTCTCCGGCCAACTCCGCCGGCCCGCGTGAATCCCAGCGCACGTGAGCCCATCCGCCGAGCCCTAGCCGGCGGTTCCCCGTTCAGCGTGCCACAGACCCCGATCTCGCCTCTCCGCGTGCGCCCTAGCGCCGCCCGCAGCATCGCCCGCCCCGGCGAGCTCCTCCACCCTCAGCCTTCAGCCGATCCGGCCGGTGCTTCCCCACCGTGGCCGAGCATCCCCTCCGGCGAAGCCCCTGGCTGTGCGCCCCTCCCGCCGGCCGGCCCAGCGCGCGGATCCCCGCCGCCGCGCCCCCTTCTGTCCCCGAGGCCGCCGCCTCCTTCAGTGCGCGGACCCCGTGCGGCTTCTCTCCGGCGAAACCAGCGGCCCCTCTTCCGCGGGTTCCTGCGCTCGATAGCGCACTCCCGCGCCCCTTTGTCTCCCTGCTGTCCAGATCTGTCCGCGACGTCGCTGATTTTCGCGGGCCAGCGTGCCTATCCTTGGATTCCGGCGTTTCGACGTCGACGTCGCTGCGGGACTATTATTATTATTCTTTCTATATCATCTGAGAGCTCTAGCCGAGCACCCGAGGTATAAATCTCTGCCCCGTTGCGTTTGATTCAGTAGTCTGTGATGATTTCGGTCCCCGGTTTCCCTTTGGGAAATCCGGTTAGTTACGTGATAGTTTCGATTAGCTGCGTTAGCTTTTGGTGTGGTTGGTTTGCGAGATTTTTGTGATGTGGTTGCTGAGATTTGTGTGATATTGGTGGATTGCGGGATCCCGGGTATTCTGGGAAGATTCTGGTGGTTGGAAATTATTTCGGTGGTTATATTTTCGGGATTATTATTTGGTTGGAACGATTGCAGGTTTTGTGGCGCATTTCCCAGTTTTGGGTTTGTCCCGGAATAGAGGAAGTGCTGCCCAATTTTTACAAAATTATATTTTTAATTGATTTCAAAACTGGCTTTCGAAAATGATTTTCTAAACCGATTTTCGGGCGACGACCGTACCGGTCTGTGGGCCCCGGCGAAATGCAAACGCACCGGTCCGACCGGACGTTGAGGCATAAACCGAATTTTGAGGAAAAGGACCGAGTCTGAGACTCCTAGTTTTCTTTTATTTATTATTTTATTTTTAGGCTAAATATTATAGTCATTTAAATTCTGCATTTTATTTAATAATTCAGTCATTTTCTTATTTAATGTAAAAGAAAGATGTATCGGGCATAAGCCCACCCTAGGACCAGTAGCTGTGCCCATGTATTTGTGTAGCGTAGTTATTTTCTTTTCTTTTTCTGGTGGATGTGATTTGGGTGGATTTTGGATTGATTTCATATTCGTAGTTAGGACGTAATTTACGGCTTAATTACGAGTTTAGCTAAAATAAATAAAATATTATTAATTCACTGTTTGTCACTAAAAGAAAACTGTATTTTATATACATATTATGAAAACACAAAGTTTTCCAAATTGTAATTGATTCTTGCGATTTTCCAAATTGTAATCGATTCTCGTGATTTTCCAAATAATTCAATTAACCGGCTTAATCAACGCACATAGTTGCGACGTAATCGTTAGCTGTAAATTAATACAACTTAAAACCTGACTAGGACTTACTACTAGAGATTGCAACTAGCACACTTAGTCTGGTTATTCAGGAATCTAAGTCGAGTTCTCAATTGTAGGAACTCGAAGTTACAACTGACGTTCCTCCTCGGTACCGACTCGTTCTTCCAGTCAATCTAATACAAGGCAAGTGCAGTTATGTCTATTTGGTAATTTATCTAGTAATTGTTTTATTGCAATTTTAAACCACATTGCTACACGGAACTCTCTCCTAGAGTTCGAATATTGACTCATTGATTGAATCTGATTGACTCGGGATATTGGGGGAGTAGTGTAGCGTCTATGACCAATACCCCTATATTGCATCATTGATTGTGCGAGCTGATTCCTCCTATACACGAGGATAGGCCGGACCGTATCATTAGGATATAATTGAATCATCCCAAGCCGGTCATAGTTCGTTACCTACTCAAAACACATTGTTTTCAATTGTAGAATTGTGAAAAATATTGTTAAAGTATTTCAAATTGTTTAACATTGCAAATTTCAAATTATTATTTGAATTATTGGATATTCGTAATTGTACTTTGCTCCCTCCTGACTGGAGACCCAACATTTTAGGTATCACTGATGAGGCTTTGTTACGCGATCCCAAGACGAGAAATTCGAGATTGCTGAGCTGTTTGCCTAGAGTTTTCTTTTATTCATGATGTATAAAAAAAATGGTTTAAGTTGTATCTTTTATTTCATGTAAAAGTTTAATAAAGTTTTAAATTTTCGAATGTTGAGTTGTGACAAATATAGTGTTGTTGTATGGTTACCTGCTACTGAACAGCTTACTGCCGCCGTCTCAACAACGGTGCAGGCTGGGCATGATCCGATTCGACCCAAGCAATTGGGACCGGGTCGTGACATGTTTTTAGTGGTGGCCCATGCAGGTCTGAACAACAACTTAGGAAAACATACCTAGAAACAATTAGAACACTAGAACATCAATTTGTCACAACATAGGACCGAAATATATTATAAATAAATATTTTTGTTTGATTATAGACTGGTAGGATACCTTGCTTATGTTTGCATCCTAAACCTTCCAGAGAATGACCATTGACAAGACCAATCCGGCTGGCAATGAGGTGTTATCTCCGGATCATACCCCATCTACTCAACCAAGTCCAGGGTTTATTCCCTCGCGGCTGATTGACCTTCCTCATAGTGCATCCAGTGAAGTTTTTCCTACACTGGCAATTTCTACCTCATCTCAAACTGAATTGCATTTCCCTGGTGGATTATTCATTTTGTTGCTCCACCAGTACCAGCAATCATCTTCCAAATGGTTGTCCTATTTCAAAAAAACCCTGGAGTTCTAGAAAGCTCAAGATGAAGCCCAGCAGGAACAGATGATTATCACGAGAGAAGACAAGAAGAACGTCATGATGTAGCCTTAGTTATCCCCAACCAAGTTAGAGCAGAACTTTTGTCCTAGGAAGGATACCCTTGAAACTAGAAGATATTTTGGGTCCCATCAAGTACTCTACTTCCGGCAGCCTTGTCGTAAGAAGCTATGGGCTTGTAACTATTGCAAGAGGCCTGGTCATCAGACCGTTAGTTGTCGCAAGAGATTGGGACAATGTTTGGCATGTGGATCTGCTGAACATCGGGTAAAGGACTGCCCCTTATCTTTCCATCAAACCAGAGCTCATATCCCAGCAACACCTGTTGGGCCACAACCTATGGACCCTCTTTCTATCCAGCAGACCCTACCCCTTACAATAAGGCATGATGTATACTCGAGGGAAGCAGTTGGAGACTGCTCATGCAGAACCATGAAGAATAGTACCTAGAACCGCAGAATAGCATTATCTTTTTGGAAGTTGTAACAGGATGTCCTTAGATCAATCATAAGAGTTTTTGCTGTAATTTTCCGCATGAATAGAAGTTTTTAGTTACACCCTTATGGCAGATATTTTTCCTGATAGTCTCCCCGGATTATCCCAGATCTAGACATAGGACTCACCCTTGACCTAGTCCCTGGCTTTTTTCCCTATTTCTAAAGGATATTACAGAGTCAACCCGAGGGTGGCCAAGAAAATGAAGGACCAGATCAATGAAGGCTCTAGGATTTATTCAGAGTGGAACTTCACTTTAGGGAGTACCTATCTTGTTTGTGCCCAGAAGGATGGAACAATGGATGTGCATCAAATTATCAGACACTAAAGAACAAGTACCCTCTGCCCGGATCGAGGATCTGTTTGATCTGTTTGTGTGAAGTTAGGGTGTTTCGAAGTTTGACTTAAGATTTGACTACCATCAAACCAAAGTCAGGAAAGAGGACATTTCCAAAGGCGGCGTTCAAACATCAAGTATGGGTAGCTTTCTTTGGTCAGGACGTTAGACTGACAAGTGCTTCTGCTGTGTTCATGAATCTCATGAACAGATCTTTCATGAGTATTTGAGTCAGTTCATCTTCTCCATAGATAACATTCTGATATATTGGAAGATTGAAGAAGAGCATGAAGAACACCTGAGGAAGTTTTAAAAACTTTGAGGAAAAAGAAGTTTTATGGTAAGTTATCTGAACGTGGATCTTTGACAAGGTGGACTTTTGGCCATGTTGTCAAGAGAAGAAATTTCGATGGAAGATAGCTGTTGTTGAAAAGTAGTATACCCCAAGTTCAATTCGGAAGTTCTTGAACTTGGCCGGCTACTATCAAAAGTTCGTAAAGGATTTCGCCAAGATTGCTGAGCCAATGACGAAGCTCACCTGGAGGAATGAAGAGTTCATCTGAACGAAAAGTTTATCAGACGGCATTGAGGAGCTGAAGAAGAGACTTACCACTACACCAATCCTTGCGCTACCCGCAGGAACCGGTGGGTTCTCAATTTACAGTAATGTCTCTGGAAAAGGACTGGGCTGCGTTCTTCAACAACATGAGGCAACTACAGACTCATGAGAAGAATTATCCCACACTTAATTTGGAATTTGCTGTAATTATCTTTACTTTGAAGCTATGGAAGCATGATTTTTATGGAAAGGGAGTAAAATATATACGGACTACAAAAGTCTGAAATATATCTTCACTCAGAAAGGGCTGAATGTTAGACTAAGAAGATGGCTGAAGCAGATGAAGGACTTCGACATCAACCTGCAGTACTATTCAGGTAAGGATAATGTGGTCGCTGATGCACTTAGTCGATACCAGTGGCGATGTTCTTAAACAAGGAGTGGCACCTACTAGAAGACGTTGAGAAGTTTGGATTGGAGGTTATACTACCTGGAGATAGAAGGACGGAGCTGGATGCTGATTCAGTATTGATGAAGTTCGAGGCTGATGGACAAAATCAAGAGGACGTAGTTTCAAAACGAGGCACTTTGCAGGCTTAGAGATCAAGTGTTGGCAAGAACACTTGAGGGTTTCTAAATTGATCAGCAGTGGAACTCTGAAAAATGATACGAGACTTTCCGTATCGGCTGACAAACGAAGGAACAAGTTGATGAAAGAAATGCACCATTCACAGTATTCCATAAATTCGGAGTAGAAGTAGAAGCATATGACAATGAACTTTGAGTAAGGATTGCCTTGTTCCCAAGGAGGGAAGGGCACCAATTGGATTATAGTGGACCGACTGACTAAGTCAGCACACTTTCAAAGTTGGTTTATCCACTAAGAAGTGGGCAGCATTGTTTGGGAAGCACGCCTACCGGATTCATGGAGTACCGCGGGACGAGCAATCAGAGAGGTCAATCCAGACGCTTGAAGATGTATTGAGATTTTGCGTCTCGGAATTTGGTATGTCTTGGGAAAACCAAATTGCATTTGGTGAAGGTTCTCCTACCAGAGGAACAATCAGTTTCGACGGAGCTAAAAATTGAGGCCAGGAACATCAGGCCATTTGGAGTGTAAGACGCGTAGGAAGTAGCATACCAGTTAGCTCTACCAGCTAATTTTGAGAGTGTGCAACGTCTTCTACGTCGCAGCTCAGATGCTACATTTCGGATCCGAGTCACATTTTGGATAATTCAGAGCTCAAGTTTGGACTCAACCTTTCAGTGCCAGAGAAACCAGTTGCAAGCCTAGTCAGAGTTAGGAAGAAGATCAGAATTTGAGCCATCATTTAAACTCTTATTCCTTATCTTTTCTTTCCCCGTTCTAAATTTGACCAATGCTGCTAAATTAGCCTAGTTTTGCAAGCTATTTTTTTTTCAAGCTTGATCATGACGGTATTTTATTGGGTGCACCCACTAATATATTGTCTAATCAGGACCGGTGCATGATGGTCTGATCAACCTCGTGTACTTTGGTTCGCTTTGGTATTTTTTTTTTCTGCATGGATGATATCATAAATAAAATTTGTCCCTAAACCGTCTCATCCATGACTGCCTTGAAAATTCTTATTGTTGGACCTGAGTTACGGGCGTAGTACCCGTAGCTGTTTGTTTCTCCTATCCTGCCTTTAATTTCGAGGACGAAATTTTCTAAGGAGGGAAGATTGTGAAACCCATATTTTTGTAATTAATTATTATTAGTGTTTTAGTGTGATAATTAGTATTTCTAATTATTATTATTATTAATATTATTATTATTAAATTTTTTTGAGTGGAAAATGATTTCGAAAATATTAATAACTTGGACTTTTGATTTTCGGACCCAGACCCGAGTCCGAGCCCAGACCCAGGCCTGAGCCTAACCCAATCTTTTCCTGTTTCTTAATTCTGAATTGTTGGACTTGGTTAATCTTTATATATAAAAAAAAAATTATTATTATTTTGTGCTGGTCCCGTACGACCAGCACCTCACTCCCCACGAATTGGTCAGCACCCTTCCTATTCTAAAACCCCAACTCCACTCCACCTTATAACTCCCATCCCACCATCACCACTCCAACTTCCCCCACTCTTTATTCTCATTACAGAGAATAAATACACTTCTCCTTTAATAATATCCACTTCCCCCACTCTCTTCTGACAGAAGATTAAACTCCTCTTTCCCCTAACACTTCACTCAACAGAAGACTTCACCTCTTCTTCCCCAACACACCTCACCCCCTTCTTCCTCTTCACCCCTCAACCCCCGCTCTCCCCAACCCGCGTCCCTCTCCCAGAGCTCCACGCCGCGCCCTTCGGAGTTCCCCGGCAGACCACCTCCGGCCACGTGCGCCCTAGCCGGCAGCCTCTGCGCCCGGCCGCGTCCGACCTTCTCCGGCCAACCCCGCCGGCCCGCGTGAACCCCAGCGCACGTGAGCCCGTCCGCCGAGCCCTAGCCGGCGGTTCCCCGTTCAGCGTGCCACAGACCCCGATCTCGCCTCTCCGCGTGCGCCCTAGCGCCGCCCGCAGCATCGCCCGCCCCGGCGAGCTCCTCCATCCTCAGCCTTCAGCCGATCCGGCCGGTGCTTCCCCACCGTGGCCGAGCATCCCCTCCGGCGAAGCCCCTGGCTGTGCGCCCCTCCCGTCGGCCGACCCAGCGCGCGGATCCCCGCCGCCGCGCCCCCTTCTGTCCCCGAGGCCGCCGCCTCCTTCAGTGCGCGGACCCTGTGCGGCTTCTCTCCGACGAAACCAGCGGCCCCTCTTCCGCGGGTTCCTGCGCTCGACAGCGCACTCCCGCGCCCCTTTGTCTCCCTGCTGTCCAGATCTGTCCGCGACGTCGCTGATTTTCGCGGGCCAGCGTGCCTATCCTTGGATTCCGGCGTTTCGACGTCGACGTCGCTGCGGGACTATTATTATTATTCTTTCTATATCATCTGAGAGCTCTAGCCGAGCACCCGAGGTATAAATCTCTGTCCCGTTGCGTTTGATTCAGTAGTCTGTGATGATATCGGTCCCCGGTTTCCCTTTGGGAAATCCGGTTAGTTACGTGATAGTTTCGATTAGCTGCGTTAGCTTTTGGTGTGGTTGGTTTGCAAGATTTTTGTGATGTGGTTGCTGAGATTTGTGTGATATTGGTGGATTGCGGGATCCCGGGTATTCTGGGAAGATTCTGGTGGTTGGAAATTATTTCGGTGGTTATATTTTCGGGATTATTATTTGATTGGAACGATTGCAGGTTTTGTGGCGCATTTTCCAGTTTTGGGTTTGTCCCGGAATAGAGGAAGTGCTGCCCAATTTTTACAAAATTATATTTTTAATTGATTTCAAAACTGGCTTTCGAAAATGATTTTCTAAACCGATTTTCGGGCGACGACCGTACCGGTCTGTGGGCCCCGGCGAAATGCAAACGCACCGGTCCGACCGGACGTTGAGGCATAAACCGAATTTTGAGGAAAAGGACCGAGTCTGAGACTCCTAGTTTTCTTTTATTTATTATTTTATTTTTAGGCTAAATATTATAGTCATTTAAATTCTGCATTTTATTTAATAATTCAGTCATTTTCTTATTTAATGTAAAAGAAAGATGTATCGGGCATAAGCCCACCCTAGGACCAGTAGCTGTGCCCATGTATTTGTGTAGCGTAGTTATTTTCTTTTCTTTTTCTGGTGGATGTGATTTGGGTGGATTTTGGATTGATTTCATATTCGTAGTTAGGACGTAATTTACGGCTTAATTACGAGTTTAGCTAAAATAAATAAAATATTATTAATTCACTGTTTGTCACTAAAAGAAAACTGTATTTTATATACATATTATGAAAACACAAAGTTTTCCAAATTGTAATTGATTCTTGCGATTTTCCAAATTGTAATCGATTCTCGTGTTTTTCCAAATAATTCAATTAACCGGCTTAATCAACGCACATAGTTGCGACGTAATCGTTAGCTGTAAATTAATACAACTTAAAACCTGACTAGGACTTACTACTAGAGATTGCAACTAGCACACTTAGTCTGGTTATTCAGGAATCTAAGTCGAGTTCTCAATTGTAGGAACTCGAAGTTACAACTGACGTTCCTCCTCGGTACCGACTCGTTCTTCCAGTCAATCTAATACAAGGCAAGTGCAGTTATGTCTATTTGGTAATTTATCTAGTAATTGTTTTATTGCAATTTTAAACCACATTGCTACACAGAACTCTCTCCTAGAGTTCGAATATTGACTCATTGATTGAATCTGATTGACTCGGGATATTGGGGGAGTAGTGTAGCGTCTATGACCAATACCCCTATATTGCATCATTGATTGTGCGAGCTGATTCCTCCTATACACGAGGATAGGCCGGACCGTATCATTAGGATATAATTGAATCATCCCAAGCCGGTCATAGTTCGTTACCTACTCAAAACACATTGTTTTCAATTGTAGAATTGTGAAAAAATATTGTTAAAGTATTTCAAATTGTTTAACATTGCAAATTTCAAATTATTATTTGAATTATTGGATATTCGTAATTGTACTTTGCTCCCTCCTGACTGGAGACCCAACATTTTAGGTATCACTGATGAGGCTTTGTTACGCGATCCCAAGACGAGAAATTCGAGATTGCTGAGCTGTTTGCCTAGAGTTTTCTTTTATTCATGATGTATAAAAAAAATGGTTTAAGTTGTATCTTTTATTTCATGTAAAAGTTTAATAAAGTTTTAAATTTTCGAATGTTGAGTTGTGACAAATATAGTGTTGTTGTATGGTTACCTGCTACTGAACAGCTTACTGCCGCCGTCTCAACAACGGTGCAGGCTGGGCATGATCCGATTCGACCCAAGAAATTGGGACCGGGTCGTGACATGTTTTCATGTCACGACCCGATCCCAACTAATTGGGTCGAACCGGATCATGCCCAGCCTGCACCGTTGTTGAGACGGCGGCAGTAAGCTGTTCAGTAGCAGGTAACCATACAACAACACTATATTTGTCACAACTCAAAATTCGGAAATTTAAAACTTTATTAAACTTTTACAATGAAATGAAAGATACAACTTAAACCATTTTCTACATACATCATGAATAAAAGAAAACTCTAGGCAAACAGCTCATCAGTCTCGAATTCCTCGTCTTGGGATCGCGTAACAAAGCCTCATCAGTGATACCTAAAATGTTGGGTCTCCAGTCAGGAGAGAGCAAAGTATAATTCATGCTAATTTTAAAACAGTTAAAGTAAATAATAGAATCATGCAGTTTTAAACAATTTGAAGAAAGAATATTTTTCAGCGGTAAAACAGTGTGATTTGAACAGGCAATGAATTATGACCGGCTTGGGATGTACAGTAGTATCCTAGCGATACGATATGGCTTATCCCCGTGTGAAGAGGGGAAAGCTAATACAGTCAGTAGTTACAGTTGGCTTTGGTCATAATCATTACTCTATTCCCCCAGTCCCAATCAGTACAGTAGTCACAATCAGTACTCTCCAAGAGAGTTTCGTGTTTGCATCGTGGTTTAAACATGCAGTAAAACGATTATAGAAATAACTGTAAAACTAACACAAACTATACTTGCCTCAATGTAAAATGACTGGAGAGGTGGATGACTCCGAGACGGAAAGTTTAGAGTTGTCCTCGAATTCCTACATTCGAGAAATTGACTCAGCTGTCAGGTTAACCAACTTAGCTACGCTAGTTGTAATCTCTATTTGCGTCCTAGTCCAGTTTTAGTTATTTAATTAACTAAACACAGAAAGACGCGATTAATTGTGCGTTGATTTAATACGAGGGAAAACGTCGTTTTAACTTTTTAATTGGAGAAAACTCGTCGTTGCCAGATTATTTATGAAAACTTGGTAATTTTATAAAATATAATATAAAACTAATTTTCTATTCTTAGTGAGAAATACGTGATTTTTATTTAATATTAAACTCGTTAATTTTAGGATGAGAAAATAATAATTAATTTTTATACGAAAAATACCTTTTAATCGTTTTAATCGCTAAACAGTAAAAACACGAAAAACCAGAAAACAACAGGAAAACCTAAGCTATTACAGTCACTGACCAGCCAGCTGGGCTTATGCCCATTACAATTTATTTACATAAATTGAAATAAGAATAAACTGCCGTTAGTCCTAACTGAAAATAGAAATTAAATATAAACTAAAATAAATATTAAAATAATGACAAATAGCAAGTCTCAGATAATGGTCCGATCCTCATTTTGGCTAATTGCCTCAACGTCCGGGCGGGGCCGGTATCGTTTGCACTTAGCCGGGTCCATTGACCGATACGGTCGTCACCCAAAATAAAATATCAAATAAATTCCGAAAATCATTTTAAATTTATTTTGAAAACAATTCGGGATTTACGGAAAAATCGGACAGCATCTCCTCTGTTTTTGGTCAACCCAAAAACTGGGAAATTGTCGCCGATAATTCCTGCAAGTCCCAAACCAGGGAAAAACCCATATTTTATATATATAACACATCCACAGCCAATCCACAGCGTAATCGGGACGACCCGAAATAGTTTCGGAAGTCCGATTCCAAATCCATAAATCACAGAACGTTTCCGAAGATTTCCAGAAACTAAAACATACCAAAAACTATTCCCGAAATATTCCGGGAATGCAATAACATAACTTAAGTGAAGAATTACATAACTTGTGCAATAACATAACTTGTCTGGATCTTTGTGTATTGATTGGGGTACAGGGGATTATAAATGGTTATGTGAAGAATTATAAAGTAGTGTAATCATGTGCAAACTCTTTAGTGTAATCATGTGCAAATTTAAGTCGTTCACATGTCTATCTTGTACTCTACATCACTAGCCACTGATAGTTCTTTACTTATAGTAGATATTTTCTTACAGTCTTCTCTTTTACTTTATGTATATTCTTCAGCGTTTCATGTATCTTACTCTATAGCATGCTTATATTTTCTGTCATGATATGAACTGCGTGAGATGTATTGTTGTCACGCCCCAGAACCAGAATACTGGAGAGCGGAGAATGACTCAGCCAGCTACGTATTACGGGTAGAGGAATACCGTATAATACGATTAATGTTGTCTAAAAGATGAGGGGGTGCATACTACATGAAAGTCTCGCTATGGTCGCTTCACATCTATTGTCTCAATCATTCAAACATGAAACAGAAATAGAGAACATGTAAGATAATGCAGTAAGGCGTCCCAAATGCTCAGTCAAAATGTTCTTGATATCTGGCTTTACAAAATATAGCCAAATGACGAAGCAAGGTATACACAATTGTTTATCAGCTGCAGCCTGACTTGGTTACAATTACGTAAAAGTAAGTACAAGACGATCCGACTAACATGTCGGTGCCAAACGACAAAATATAAAGTAAGTAACAAAACGAGCGGGGAAGTAAGGAACCCACTCGAGTCCTCCTGCGATCATTCCTCTAGTATTGACCATCTTGGAGGTGGAAGTAAGCTAAGTCCTCGGGAACCGGCTCTAAATCTGGCCATGCAAAACCAGAGAGGTTAGACCTCTAATAGCAAGTACCGCAAGAAAGCACGATATGAGGAATTTAAACCAGTAAATAAGAGAATATAATAATAGATCTCTGCTTGCTACTGGGATTCACATAACGTTACGACACTTTGAACCAACCTCCCAACCAAACAAGGACAGAAGTTGGCCCGTCATGTCTCGACACTCTGATCATCTCAGTTAGTCAACAGAGTAGGTACAGTACACAACCAAATCAATTTAAACGGCCATGCAACTACTAGGGCTTGCTATTGTAGGTTCCAAGTTATCTTGGAATTATGCGATAAAGGATTCCTCAGTTCTTATTATGTGCAAGCAAGGCTAGTCTACACAATCAATCAATTGCGCCAATCATGAATTAGAAGAGTCCCAGCAGGACACCCGTCATCAATATATAATAAATAATATAAGCAGATATCGTTTCCTGCCTGTGTGACAGATTTGCGGTATCTGTGGGAACCAGCCGGCCTGTCGGGCACTAATAGTCCCAAAGAGGGCTGCCATATAAGAACTCGGGAATCCATTCTCTCCATACAATCATTATTTTATTTAACTTAGTAGCCTCTATGTTAAGTGAAATCCCATATCGTGGATCATGGTCATTCAGAATGAGTACTTCCGTACAAAGTACGATATGCCCAACTCTACAACGATACCTGTGCGGTTAGGTTGTAGGTCTTACATAGCGTAATGCAACAATTAAAACTAACCATGGAATAAATCATACCTTGACCATAAATAAATTGAAGCCTGCATATGCATGTATGCCAATATTCGGGATCGGCCAATCGATTACAATAGTTCATAATTAATATGAACGTGTCTCATTCATTCAATTCAATAAGACGACTAGCCAGTCTCTTAGTTCCAACTAGGAACGCATGATCAATTATTAGTCAAGGTCACAATCAATATCAATCAATGTCAATTCGGGACAAGAATTAATCGAAAGGCATCAGTCAAAAGGCATCATGGGCTAGAGTTCATGCGGCTGAGAAATTATAGAAGTTCATGCGGCTGAGAATGCATATGTGGTCAGGATCTCATGCGACCAGGAAGTGCCATACGGCCACGAAAAACAGCAGTCAACAGCATGCGACCACGAAAAATAGCATACGCCAGGACAACATGCGCCAGAAAATAGCATGCTCCATCAAACAGCATGCGCCAGAAAACAGCATGTGCCAGGACACATCATGCGCCAGGACAGCATGCGCCAAGAAACAGCATCTGTCAGAAAACAGCATATGCCAGGACAGCATGCGCCAGCGAACAGCATGTGCCAGCAAACAGCAGGCAACAGCTTTTTGCCAGCAAACAGCATGCGCCAGGAAACAGCATGCACCAGCAAACAGCATGCGCCAGCAAACAGCAGGCAACAGCTTTTTGCCAGCAAACAACGTGCGCCAGGAAACAGCATGCACCAGGACAGCATGCGCCAGCAAACAGCATACGCCAGCAAACAACAGACAACAACTTTTTGCCAGCAAACAACATGCGTCAAGAGATCGGCGCGTGGGATTCCTGCACCATTGGCGCGTGGGAACTCACGTTGCGGCTTCAGTACATGCGCGTAGAGAACCTACGCGCATAACACGCTCGGAGTTAAGGGATGCGTTGTCGGGACTTCACAGCGTATGGCCTCCCGGCGCATGGCCTCCCGGGCGCATGGGGGTCATCGTCCCCAAACAGCAAGTTCAGCCATGAAAGTTCCGAAAACTTGCCATGGCCATAAATTTCTCATCCGAAGTCGAAATCAAGCAAAACAATAGCCAAAACCGCATGAAATTGAATTCTCTACAATATAGAACCATTAGTTTTTGAAAATAACCAAGTTTTAGAGATCAAAACCACAAAAACCAAAAAGTTACAAACTTAGATCTACAAGAATCCATCCATCGAATCCAAAAATGCCAAGTTCTAAAGAGGCTTAGAATCATGTAAGGAAGAAAATAGAACAATAAAACTTGAGATCCATCATGAAGCAAGTTGCACTTGCCTATGCGGCTGGGTAGGTGGGGAGAATTATGGAGGATGAAGAAGAAGAGTAATGGAGAAGGAGTAAATCAAGAGAGAGAAAGGGTTTTGGGGTTTTTTTAAATGGGGGTGGTGGTAGGTGGGTTCATGTTGAACCATCCAAGGCCGAAAAATAAACCAACTCGGGCCGAACCCAAAAGCAAAGCAGAAAGTAAAAATGCAGAAAGTGAAATACAGAAAAAAATAATTACCAGGACATTAAAGGAATTTAAATACAAAACAATACATGATAAATATTAAATAAATACATTCCAGCAATACATGTATTTAGAATACGTATTTCGGGAACGGAAAGTGACATCTCTACCCTCCTTAGAAAAATTCCGTCCTCGGAATTTCAAATCCAAGCAGGATAGAAACATCGGAGCTAAACTAATCTAAGTATAAGCAATTTGAGTAAGCAATCATTCTATAATGCCAATAGCAAGTAACATATCTATGTTTAACTATCGATGACACCAAGCAATTCTACTCATAAGATGACGCGCATGAGGAGTTAAGACAATCAAGGTATACAGAAAGAGATATACATTGTGAGTCAAACATGTGCGGATACCATGATCGTATGTCATCCTCACGTTCCCACGTTGACTTTCCTAAAGAGTGATAACCCAAAGCAACCCGGACAAGGCTACTTGTTCGGTTCTTGAGTATCTTCTCTCTTCGGTCCAAAATAGACACAGGCCGTTCCTCGTAAGACAGGTTGGTACCAATAACCAGCTCAGAATGATCAAGGATATGGCTTGGGTCCGATACATACCTATGTAACTGAGATACATGGAACACGTCATGCACCTCTCGCAACGAAGGTGGAAGGGATAAACGATAAGCAACATCGCATATCCGATCAAGGATAACAAACGGACCCACGTACCGCGGGCTATTGGTGGGGCGGTGCTCCGGCGAGGCTTGGCCGACGCAGGCGGTAAACTGGGGTCGCGGGAAGGTCGAAGGGGCTCGAGACTGGAGGAAATTGGGTTTGTGTGTGCGGAACATCATCGTGAAGTTGAATGTTGCTATAAGTACTCAAGTTGTTTCTGAACTCTATTCGGGATAGGTTTGGATTTAAATTCCCATTGTTCTAATCCAAATCCCAGATACAATCCCGAGTTGATAGACTAGGATTTAAATCTGTATCGAATTTATTTTGATTTGAGCAAGTTTGGATTACCGATTTGCTCCCTTCCTTATTGCGGGTTCTATTGCCAGGGATCGGGTGTTTGGGAGGGTAATTGACTCACGAGATTTTCGCATCTCGTGAGTTAATGAATATATATATATTTTTATTTTATTAATACAAACATTTGTATATATATATATATATATATATATATATATATATATATATATATATATATATATATATATATATATATATATATATATACTCTCATATATAAGAATTTATATATATAAACAAATACAAAATTTAATACCAAAATTTAAGATAAAAATAAATAAAAATTTCTAATACCATAAATATAGGAAAATAATCCTAAGAATTTAAATATATTTACTCAGGATAAATAATATATTACTACTATGTATTATTTGCAGTGCAAATATATATATATATATATATATATATATATATATATATATATATATATATATATATATATTATATATTATATATATATATATATTTATATATATATATATATATATATATATATATATATATATATATATATATATATATATATATATATATATATATATATATATATATATATATATATTTTATTTTTATTATATATATATATATATATTTTATATATATATATATATATATATATATATATATATATATATATATATATACATATATATATATATATATATATATATATATATATATATATATATATATATATATAGTATGCACTACCTTATCTCATAATCATATAAATTTCTCTAAAATACTATAAACTATATAATAATCAATAACTACCCATATAAAATATAGGGGAGTTACAATAAGACATACAATTATGTACATACCCACAATTCTATGCATATTTTGTGATTAAAAATGTATATTTTGAAAACAATAATTTTATGTATGTGTTTTGAAGTCCAACTTTGATAATTTAACAACCAGTCCAACTTTGTGTGTAAATTTAAAATTCAACAAATGTGTGTATAGAAATTATAATTTTTAATATAATTTAACAGTGATTCCAACTTTGGCTCTGACCCATTAAATAATAGAAATAGTCTAACCGAACAAACTGAATAAACCAGTTGATTATTCGGTTCGGTTTAGAATTTTTAGAATTTTGGTTTATTTGGTTTTGACTATTTCGGTTCGATTGAAACCGAATAAATCGAACACTCACGCCTAGTCCCGGGCATAGCCCAGTTAAGCCCAGCTAAAATTTTTGTCGAGTTATGGGTCAGGTTGGATTTGGATTTAGGATTTCTCTGCCCGGCCCATGCCTTGTAAAACTCAACCAAAATCGGCTCCGGTCGGGCCCCGTCCAATACACACCTTGATCCATTTGAATTGTTTTCCACAATTTCCTTGGCTAGGCAAACAATCTCGCGGGGATGTTGTCACTTTCCGTTCCCGAAATACGTATTCTAAATACATGTACTGCTGGAACGTATTTATTCAATATTTATCATGTATTATTCTGTATTTAAATTTCTTTAATTTTATGTTAATTTATTTTCTGCAATTATTTTTCTGCATTTTATTCTCTGCTTTTACTTTGCTTTTGGGTTCGGCCTAGATTGGTTTATTTTTGGTTTTTGTTGGTTCATCATGAACCCAACCCCCCACCTACCACCACCCCATTTAAAGCCCCAAATTCTTTCTCTCTCTTCATTACTTCTTCTCATTTCTCTTCTTCTTCCTCATAACTCTCCCACCAACCTAGGAGAGCAAGGCAAGTGCCAACTTGCTTCATGATGGATCCCCATTATTATTGTTCCATCATCTTCCTTATTTGATTCTAAGTCTCTTTAGTACTTAGCATTTCCAATTTCTATGGCTTATTTGTTGTAGATCTAAGTTTGATACATTTTTCGGATTTCTTAGGTTTTGATCTAGTAAACTTTGTTATCTTCAAGTTTTGATGGTTCCATATTGTAGAGAATTTCGTTCTACCTAATTTTGACCTATGGAAGTCCATATTTGGGCTTGGGATGAAGGATTTATGGAGCTTGGAAGCAATGGCTTCCATGGTTCTCTTCCATGGTTCTGTTCTCAAAAAATTGGAGAAGAAGAACAGTCCCAGCCGCATGAACCTTTCTCCCTCAGGCGCATGAGATTACTTATTTCCCAACCTTTTCCACAGCGCATGATATTTATTTTCCAATCATTCCTCAGGCGCACGAGCTTATTTATTTCCCAATCATTCTTCGGCGCATGAGCTTATTTATTTCCCAATCATTTCCCATAGGCGCATGAGATTACTTATTTCCCAATCATTTCCCACAGCGCATGATATTTATTTTCCACAGCCGCATTTCTCAGGCGCATGAGCTTATTTATTTCCCAATCATTCCTCAGCGCATGAGCTTATTTATTTCCCAGGCGCATGAGATTACTTATTTCCTAACCTTTCCCACAGCGCATGATATTTATTTCCCACAGCCGTATTCCTCAGGCGCATGAGCTTATTTATTTCCCGATCATTTCCCTCAGGCGCATGATATTATTTATTTCCCAATCCTTTCCACAGCGCATGATATTATTTATTTCCTAATCATTTCCCACAGCGCATGAGATTATTTATTTCCCGATCATTTCTCTCAGGCGCATGATATTATTTATTTTCCAATCCTTTCCACAGCGCATGAGATTATTTATTTCCCGATCATTTCCCTCAAGCACATGATATTATTTATTTTTCAATCCTTTCCACAGCGCATGAGATTATTTATTTCCCGATCATTTTTCTCAGGCGCATGATATTATTTATTTCCTAATCCTTTCCACAGCGCATGAGATTATTTATTTCTCAATCATTTCCCTCAAGCGTATGATATTATTTATTTCTCAATCATTTCCCACAGTGCATGAGATTATTTATTTCGCAATCATTATTTATTTTTCTAATTTTATTTCCCGAAATTGACATTAATTAACATTGATTGTTATCTTGATTAATTATTGATCATGTGTTCCTAGATGGAACTAAGAGACTGGCTAGTCGTCTTATTGAATTAAATGGAATAAGACACGTTCATATTTGCAATCGATTGGCCAATCCCAATTATTGATATATAGATACATGCAGGCTACAATTTATTTATTTATTTCACGAAAGCAGCATGTGTACTCTATGGTCAATACATGATTATTCCGTGGTTAGTTTTAATTGTTGCATTACGCTATATAAGACCTACAACCTAACCGTACGGGTATCGTTGTAGAGTTGGGCATATCATACTTTGTACGAAAGTACTCATTCTGAATGACCATGATCCACGGCATGGGATTTCACTTAACATAGAGGCTACTAAGTTAAATAAAATAATGATTGCATGGAGAGAATGGATTTCCGAGTTCTTACATGGCAGCCCTCTTTGGGACTATTAGCGTCCAACAGGCCGGCTGGTTCCCACAGATACTGCAATTCTGCCACACGGGCAGGGAGCGGTATCTGCTTATATTATTGTATATTGTATATTGTATATTGATGACGGGCGTCCCGCTGGGACTCGTCTAATTCATGATTGGCGCAATTGATTGATTGGATCGACTAGCCTTGCTTGTCCATAGTAAGAACTGAGAAATCCTTATTGCATAATTCCAGGATAACTTGGGACTCACAGTAGTAAGCCGTAGGATTTGGATGGCCGTTTAAGTTGATTTATTTATGTACTGTACCTACTCTGTTAACTAACTAAGATGATCAGAGTGTCGAGACATAACGGACCAACCTCTGTCCTTGTTTGGTTGGGAGGTTGGATCGAAGTGTCGTGACATTATGTGAATCCTAGTAGCAAGCAAAGATCTATATATCCTATTCTCTTATTACTGGTTTTAACTCTTCATATCGTGCTTCCTTGCGGTACTTGCTATTAGAGGTCTAACCTCTCTGGTTTTGCATAGCCAGATTTAGAGCCGGTTCCCGAGGACTCAGCTTACTTCTACCTCCAAGATGGTCAATACTAGAGGAATGATCGCCGGAGGACTCGAGTGGGTTCCTTACTTCCCCGCTCGTTTTGTTACTTACTTTATATTTTGCCGTTTGGCACCGACATGTTAGTCGGATTGTCTTGTACTTACTTTTACATAATTGTAATTAAGTCAGACTGCAGCTGATAACAATTGTGTATATGTTGCTATATCATCTGGCTATGTTTTGTAAAGCCAGATCTCAAGAACATTTTGACTAAGCGTTTGGGACGTCTTATTGCTTTATCTTAAATGTTCTCTGTTATTGCTTCTTGTTTAAATGATTGAGACAATGGATGTGAAGTGACCATAGCGAGACTTTCATGAAGTATACACCCCCTTGTCTATTAGACATCATTGATCGTATTATACTGTATTCATCTACCCGTAATACGTAGCTGGCTGAGTCATTCCTCGCTCTCCAGTATTCTGGTTCTAGGGCGTGACAAGGTTTTAGTGGTGGCCCATGCAGGTCTAATTTCAGACTTGTGGGGTATTTTAATTTATAGGATGTCTCAATCACACATGTTCTCCCTTGATCTCATGATTCGTTACTCTCGACTATAGCTTGACATTCCTGTATCCTTTGACTTTATTGATCTTTCCTATCCGATCGTTTGATTGTTCTTTTGTTCCTTTTCTTAGGGACACCTCGTCCGCATCTGTCATGATTGGGCAGCAACAACAAGGGCAACATGGGCAACCTGACCATGTTGGTCAGCAACAAGGGCCGGTACTAACTCAAGAGACCATCCAAGAAGAAGTGATAGTGGAACCAGCAGCTGGACCGTAGTATCCGGAGGTTCCTACACCACCCATAGTTCCACCTACCCCAGTGGAAGTGGATACACCAGCCCTTCTGGAGATCATGAGAGGGATGATGGCTACTCAGCAACATCAGATGTTGGCCCAACAACGCATGCACGCTCAGTTACAAGAGCAGAATGTACTACTTAACCAAGGATTGCAGACAGCTTTGGAAAGAGGGGCGAGGACAGATTCAGGAGCGTCAACCAGGTTTTACAAGTACAACATCCGCCGTTTCGAAGGTACGGAGGATGCCATCTCAGCAGATGCATGGCTTAAGGATATTGAGGCTATTTTGACAGCCGCGAAGGTGCCGGCAGAAGAACGTGTGGATCAGGTGAAGTTGTTACTTCAGGATCTCGCACGTGATTGGTGGGAATCAGAGGAGGTAGGCATCAGACGTTCTGCGGCTTGGGACAATTTTACAGCAAGATTCAAGACGAAGTATTATGGAGTTGTGGCACAGTTTGAGCTACAACAGAAGTTTATCAATCTTAGACAGGCTGGCAAGACGGTAGATGCTTATGCAGCGGAGTTCTGCAGATTGAGTAGGTTCGTCCCGGAGATGGTTGCCACAGAGAGCCAGAGGGCTATGAGGTTTCAGCAAGGGTTTCATCTTGAACTCTTGCAGTTGATAGAGGGGCACAATTATCAGACTTTCGATGAGATATTGACGGCCACTCGGAGGCATGAGATCACCACTCAGAGGATCACGGTAAGGACTGGAGGTCAGAAGAGATCACACAGTCAGATTGAAGGAGGAGGGAGAGCAGCGTCCCGAACAATAGCACCGTCCCCTGGCATTCGCATTCACGATGTAGCAATGCGAGGGCCAGCACCACCCAGGCAACAGCAACAGCAACAGAGGAAGAACCAGCAACCCCTAGCGGGCTGCACTTATTGCGGGAAGATAGGGCACACTAGAGATGTGTGTCGGACATTGAACGGGCAGTGTTTGATATGTGGAAACCTAGATCATCGGGTTACCACATATTCCATAAATTCGAGGTCAGGAGGACCAATACAACAGTTTCCTGCTCTGCCAGCACCAGGGGCAGGACAGTATCGAGGACCAGCGGTGGCAGTTAGGCCGTTGGCACAACGCCCGTTAATGCCGCAGGCTCAAATGTTTCGGCAGCAGGGACCGTCGATGCAGCAGCACCAGCATAGACCACCCCAGCATCATCAAGGCAGGGGACAGCGGCAGCACCAGGCTAGGCCGCAGCATGGGAACCAGCAAGGAGGTCGAGGGCAGGCATTCACTCTGTCCTTGGAAGAGGCATTGGCATCGGGAGATGTTGTGGCAGGTAACATTCTCGTCGCCTCTTATCCCGTAGTAGCATTGTTTGATTCGGGAGCATCACACTCATTTATATCTGCACAATTTGCAACACGGCTAGGAATGGAGTTCGAGGCATTGCGAGGGAGGTTAAATATACTCACTGGTAATGGGCTCGTAGGAGTTAGTAGAGTTAATCTAGCATGTAGCGTTGTAGTTTGCGGGCATTCCTTACCCGCCCGATTGATAGAATTTTCTGTTGAAAATTTCGACGTTATCTTAGGCATGGACTGACTGAAAGACAGTCATACGACAATAGATTGTCGTAGAGGGAGTGTATCTTTTGATATTCCAGGCATGAAGCGGTTCACCTTAGTCATATCAGTAGCAACTCAACAAGAGCATGGAGTAGTGACGACAATGGAAGAAGTTCAAGTTCCGAAGGTAGTTGAAGAATTTCGAGACGTATTTCCTGAAGAACTTCCAGGGCTACCACCGGTTAGAAATATTGAGTTCAGTATAGAATTGGCACCTGGAACTAAACCGATATCAGATCGGGTTTATAGAATGGCGGATTCCGAGCAGGCCAAGGTATATCAGCACATAGAGGAACGGAAGGAGAAAAAGTTCATCCAAGCTAGCGTGTCACCATGGGCAGCACCAGTGGTACTTGTGGAAAAGAAGGATGGGTCATCCAGATTATGCATCGATTACAGGAAGCTTAACGCGGCAACAGTAAAGAACAAGTACCCACTACCCAGGATCGACGACTTATTTGATCAGTTGAGCAAAGCTAGAGTTTTCTCCAAGATAGATCTTCGTTCAGGGTATCATCAAGTGAGGGTTCGGAAGGAGGACATTCCCAAGACAACATTCAGGTCGAAGTATGGGCATTATGAATTCTTAGTAATGCCGTTTGGTTTGACCAATGCTCCAGCAATCTTTATGGATTTAATGAACCGCATCTTTATGCCATACTTAGATCAGTTTGTCGTTGTATTTCTTGACAACATTCTCGTATATTCTGCCAGTGAAGAGGAGCATGAAGACCACCTCAGGAAAGTGTTACAGGTTCTGAGAGAGAACCAGTTGTATGCCAAGCTCAGCAAGTGTGAGTTTTGGTCGGATCATATTTCATTTTTGGGTCATATTATATCAGGAGCTGGAGTAGCAGTGGATCCCAAGAAGGTAGAATCAGTAGAGAGTTGGCCAGTACGCAAGACCGTAGCTGATGTACAGAGTTTCTTGGGATTGGCAGGATATTACAGAAGGTTCGTATCAGACTTTGCAAGGCTTTCAGCACCTATGACCCGCTTGACACGAAAAGATGTACCATTCGTCTGGTCGACAGAATGTCAGGCATCATTCGAGAATCTAAAGCAGAAGTTGATATCAGCGCCTATTCTTACATTGCCAGTTGGACCCGGAGGTTTTACCGTTTATTATGATGCGTCAGGTAAAGGACTTGGATGTGTCCTCATGCAGCATGGGAAGGTGATAGCATACGCATTGTCACGCCCCGCTCCCGTAGGAGCGATCGTCCTCGCTAAGGCGTGATGCCGCATGAGCCTAGATTGCGCTCGTGCAAGGCGGGTTCCATAACGGCCGATTTCAGCGGCTGCGACGGGGTCGTCGCACAGAAGTCCCAAGCAGAGACGTTAAATAATAGCAGCAGAATTTAGAACAAACACAAGTTTCTCAAAAGATGATCTTTATTGATATTGAAACAAAGATTACAATGGGGCGCAAGGCCAATGTTACAAGTCTCTCAAGCTCACTCAAGCTCACTTTTCTCTCATTACAAGTTCACTCTGCTCTCTCTCTCTCTCTCTCATCTCTCAATATTTGTCGATCCAGCGGAAGCTTCGGAAGGCGATGTCCATACATTATGTCCTGTATAAGTCTTTAATCCATGCGGCCGCACGCTTCGAATCGCCAAGGAACTCCTGTGCCTCGACGCATCCAAGCGGGCTCCGTGCCACGAGCTTCTACATGTGCCTGCACATGAATACTGTGTGGGTATCAGTACTCAACTGTACTGGTGGAGTGAGCTTCTCGCCCACCCATACAAAACCTACACGTTCATTTACTTTGTGCAGCTTAAATCCCTTTTCGATTGTCTTTCTACTCTTGCCTTAGGTTCAGTTTTAGGACCGGCGACTTGTGTGTCAAAACCATCCCGTGCTTGCAATTTCAACGTTACTCATACTTTGCCTCTAGACCACTTCTCGTGCCACAACGTTAACCTATCAGGTCGTGCTTGCCTTTCGGCCAGAATCAGAGACACAACTACGCGGTAGTACCCAATTTCCTTACGACCGTGCTATAACTCTTTCGTGCCGTGCCTCGCAACTCAGTGTGACTCAACCATATCGCCGCCTCGCGGCCCCTTTGTTACTTTGATCGCCAACTGACCCAATCAAGACTTGTGGGTTTAGTGTCACACGACTAACTTTGCCTTGCGGCGGTTTCCCGACTTACACTCAAACAACTCAACCAACTTATGCAACTATATGCCGACAACTCAAGACTCAATGCCACATCTCGTGCCGAAGCACGTCGCCTATGTTGTAGCCATTCTTTAAGTCCAATACTTGTATTCTAGCTTGTATACACCTTCGACAACTCAACTCAATCCAAAGGCATACCCGCGGATCTGCCGCTATGCCGACTCATCTATATGATTTGGTCACTGACTCCCAGAGCCATAGTGGACTCCTTTTTGTTGAGTATAGGATGGACCTTCTTTGGGTAGCTAGCCCTATTCCGCGTCCACCGAATACTTTGCCCCAGGCGCAGCTTGGCTCCCAGAGCCTTTACGTTTCCTTAGGCCGCAATCGGTCCCGTGGCGCCACAGGTTGCCGATTCGGGGAAACTCTACCTTGTCGATAAGTTGTCCATGACCATGCAAGACCGACTCAAACTGACGTCTCACATAGTCATTCACTTCTGGTGTTACCATCTCTTTTAGTGCCATTCCTCTCTTTTAGTACCATTTCTCACATCTGAGATCTTGCCTCGACGACCCGTAGTCGCGAGCATTGTTCTTTCTTGCCTCAACGACCCAATCGTGAGCATTTCTTTCTTTCTTCCTTTCTTTTAACTCAAGACAACAACTTATTTAGACACTTTCCAAAACTCAACTAATCAATCGTGGCCCGTGCCTTTAAAAACTCTAGGATCGTGCAATCGTGCCTCAACTCGACTTCCGCTCTACGCGGCGCTATCGCCCAAGTCATACTTTATATGACGGGCCGTGGGATCGTGGGACTATTTAAGTTGACAGTCGCAGAAAGAGCGGGACAGCACTAGAAATGACTTAGGTCGATCGGCATAACTTTGCCTAACTTAATCGAGCCTATAACTTGACTTAAGGGACGAGCAAAGGCTATGCCAAGCCTTGCGTTATAGAAACGTGCATGCTTTGTCGAGCATTTACGTGGGCAATGCCTATGACTTAGGCCAACTCAAGTGTCGGGACAATTCGACGGGACCGTGCATGCTTTAACAAGCATTCACGCAGGCGACGCCTATGACTTAGGCTATTTCATAACTTTGTGTCGAAGACCAACTTTCCTTCTCCCAAGCCACGGGACGAAGGACCGAGTGTCATTTTCAAGGCACGCCGTGCACCAACTCTAAGCCGACCGTGGGACGTTTTCCATGTTCTAACTCATTTTGACCCATCGAGATTATTCCCTTAGCTATGTGGATTCATCTCTTTTATTATTAAGCCTACTTGTGCAAGTTGAAAACACGATTTATTATGTGAAGGCAAAGATGAGGCAAGTTTACCGAAACTACCCCACCTGAGCGAGCGGTCGTCTTGACCGAGATGTCTTCGAGTCGCCGTTGTAAGGCTAAGTCCGAACGCCGTCGGCGTTTCGATTCCTCCGATTGACTGAGCGGGACGGGGCACTACAACATACACCACTCAGAACAAGTCTCGTCCTCGAGACTTACTGAGTACTTACTTATTGACTTATCACCTTACTCAACATTCAGGAACTCTCGCATACACTACGCCTATATGTTTTCTCAATCCGAGCCACGCTCGCACTACCCTCAATCTTTTCTTCGAATCTCTATTTCGAAATCCTCAACACTTTCTATTCCTCAAGTCTCACTTGATTCAACTTATCACTTGGTTGGATCGTGCACATATTCCAGGCATCCCCAAAATACATGCATTTTAGCCAAGCCTTGTGATAGAGAATCCGCCATCACCACTCGAGTTGGATCGTGCACGTATTCAAGCGTCCCTGATATACATGCATCTCAACCGAGCTCACGAGTGGTGCCACCATAACTCCTATCGCTTTTCGCCGGGACGTCTGCCTAATCGCTAGGCTATATCTTTTGGCTAAAGTCATTCGTCAGTATTGGAATCATAGTTCCCAAATAACAATATCAATACTGACCCCCCATCCTAAGGTCAAACCAAGTTGATAGTACGGGATTTTCTACCCAAGCTCGCATCACTCCGATTTCTAAACATCGAGCATTGATTTCCTACGCACATCCCAACATTCGCCGCACGGGGCCTGAGTCATTTAGCAAAGCCATCCTACAACTCACGTTCAACCAAATTCTTCGACGTATCAATATCGCCCGTTCAACAAGCCATCTTGCATGGTCTATCTCTTCGAACACGTTCGACATAATCTGCCTATCAAACCCTTCCAAGTCAAGCACACTACTACGTAATTCACCGCTAAACCATAATCCACATTTCACATTTCTGAAGTCATCTATTCCAATTCACGAAATCGATCACAAGGTCGTCTAGCTTAACAACATGTTGCGCCCCGATCTCACGCGAGTCAGATTATCCGCGATGGGCATGAATCACCATGCACGCTCCCGCGAGATAGTCATTCTCATCGGGATGTAACTCTTGTTTTACGTCTAGACTAATTCATTCTCGATGCGTGGATTGGACCTACTCAATCCTCAAGTTCATTTCATTCATTGATCACAAGTCATCCTCGAATTCTCCTTTGCATCAAACCGACAAGTCAAGACAATCGTAGTTGTCGCGTCCTGACTCCGAGTTCGATCATTCCCGCGACATGAATTACCATGTCTGCGCTCACACGGAACGATCGCCTCAAACCCGACGTAACGCATGTGCGAGGCTAGAGTTGCGCTCGCGCAAGACAAGAATGTTGACGTTGTGATTATCCGCGTAACCATCAAGACACTTTCATTTTTATCCAACATCCATCTCAATCAAAATCCTAGGCATCACATCCGACCGAACGATAACACTGCACGATCGTCACTCGGCGAGTTGGAGTGCCCCCGAGTTATCGCATATCGATCTTTGATACGCCTTAATACCATCGACGATATGCGTAACCTGACGATCTTCCTTTGCAACCAAATTCTGAGTCGTGCGAATGGTGCTATCGTCCGACTGGATAATCTCCTCTACATTTATAATCATCAATTTCCCTCAGACCAATTTCGAGTATCGTTCATCCGTTAATCTTAAGTCATCGACCAACGTATTTTTCTCAATTCGTATCGTTCGACATCCCTGAGCCTATCGCATACACCACTCAAGGATGAAGTCATTCAACAAATCCTCAACTTAACATTTGATTCACAATCTACTTTTTCAAATTTTCTGTCCAAATCGTTCCTCGAAATCCAAGCACGCTCGTCTATATCGCACCGACGTTATTATCGCTCGATAGTACCCCTGTCGATAGTCATCTCACTTTACCCAATCGAGTTTAACTCATTCTCGTCCGACATAATTTGAATCCCGTACTCGACTTTTCTAAGGTCGACGCAACTTTAGTGTATATGCCCAGTCCGACTTAGCCAACCGTGCTTACGCAAACCATCTTTTGTTTTGTTGTCAAAGACTGTTCTCCTACGTTTTGCAAAATAGATAGACTTATTGTATGGACATCCCGTAGGACATTTGAGAGAGAGCGCACCAACGATTTCAACTTTGCGGAAGCAACGATTCAGAGTTTGCGGAAACAACAGAGTTAAAGAATTCAATCGATAGTCCAAGGACGTAAAGCCGTGCTCTGATACCACTATGTCACGCCCCGCTCCCGTAGGAGCGATCGTCCTCGCTAAGGCGTGATGCCGCACGAGCCTAGATTGCGCTCGTGCTAGGCGGGTTCCATAACGGCCGATTTCAGCGGCTGCGACGGGGTCGTCGCACAGAAGTCCCAAGCAGAGACGTTAAATAATAGCAGCGGAATTTAGAACAAACACAAGTTTCTCAAAAGATGATCTTTATTGATATTGAAACAAAGATTACAATAGGGCGCAAGGCCAATGTTACAAGTCTCTCAAGCTCACTCAAGCTCACTTTTCTCTCATTATAAGTTCACTCTGCTCTCTCTCTCTCTCATCTCTCAATATTTGTCGATTCAGCGAAAGCTTCGGAAGGCGATTTCCATACATTATGTCCTGTATAAGTCTTCAATCCATGCGGCCGCACGCTTCGAATCGCCAAGGAACTCATGTGCCTCGACGCATCCAAGCGGGCTCCGTGCCACGAGCTTCTACCTGTGCCTGCACATGAACACTGTGTGGGTGTCAGTACTCAACTGTACTGGTGGAGTGAGCTTCTCGCCCACCCATACAAAACCTACACGTTCATTTACTTTGTGCAGCTTAAATCCCTTTTCGATTGTCTTTCTACTCTTGCCTTAGGTTCAGTTTTAGGACCGGCGCCTTGGCGCAACTTGTGTGTCAAAACCATCCCGTGCTTGCAATGTCAACGTTACTCATACTTTGCCTCTAGACCACTTCTCGTGCCACAACGTTAACCTATCAGGTCGTGCTTGCCTTTCGACCAGAATCAGAGACGCAACTACGCGGTAGTACCCAATTTCCTTACGACCGTGCTATAACTCCTTCGTGCCGTGCCTCGCAACTCAGTGCGACTCAACCATATCGCCGCCTCGCGGCCCCTTTGTTACTTTGATCGCCAACTGACCCAATCAAGACTTGTGGGTTTAGTGTCACACGACTGACTTTGCCTTGCGGCAGTTTCTCGACTTACACTCAAACAACTCAACCAACTTATGCAACTATATGCCGACAACTCAAGACTCAATGCCACATCTCATGCCGAAGCACGTCGCCTATGTTGTAGCCATTCTTTAAGTCCAATACTTGTATTCTAGCTTGTATACACCTTCGACAACTCAACTCAATCCAAAGACATACCCGCGGATCTGCCGCTATGCCGACTCATCTATATGATTTGGTCACTGACTCCCAGAGCCATAGTGGACTCCTTTTTGCTGAGTATAGGATGAACCTTCTTTGGGTAGCTAGCCCTATTTTGCGTCCACCGAATACTTTGCCCCAGGCGCAGCTTGGCTCCCAGAGCCTTTACGTTTCCTTAGGCCGCAATCGGTCCCGTGGCGCCACAGGTTGCCGATTCGGGGAAACTCTACCTTGTCGACAAGTTGTCCATGACCATGCAAGATCGACTCAAACTGACGTCTCACATAGTCATTCACTTCTGGTGTTACCATCTCTTTTAGTGCCATTCCTCTCTTTTAGTGCCATTTCTCACATCTGAGATCTTGCCTCGACGACCCGTAGTCGCGAGCATTGTTCTTTCTTGCCTCAACGACCCAGTCGTGAGCATTTATTTCTTTCTTCCTTTCTTTTAACTCAAGACAACAACTTATTTAGACACTTTCCAAAACTCAACTAATCAATCGTGGCCCGTGCCTTTAAAAACTCTAGGATCGTACAATCATGCCTCAACTCGACTTTCGCTCTACGCGGCGCTATCGCCCAAGTCATACTTTATATGACGGGCCGTGGGATCGTGGGACTATTTAAGTTGACAGCCGCAGAAAGAGCAGGACAGCACTAGAAATGACTTAGGTCGATCGGCATAACTTTGCCTAACTTAATCGAGCCTATAACTTGACTTAAGGGACGAGCAAAGGCTATGCCAAGCCTTGCGTTATGGAAACGTGCATGCTTTGTCGAGCATTTACGTGGGCAACGCCTATGACTTAGGCCAACTCAAGTGTCGGGACAATTCGACGGAACCGTGCATGCTTTAACAAGCATTCACGCAGGCGACGCCTATGACTTAGGCTATTTCATAACTTTGTGTCGAAGACCAACTTCCCTTCTCCCAAGCCACGGGACGAAGGACCGAGTGTCATTTTCAAAGCACGCCGTGCACCAACTCTAAGCCGACCGTGGGACGTTTTTCATGTTCTAACTCATTTTGACCCATCGGGATTATTCCCTTAGCTATGTGGATTCATCTCTTTTATTATTAAGCCTACTTGTGCAAGTTGAAAAAACGATTTATTATGTGAAGGCAAAGATGAGGCAAGTTCACCGAAACTACCCCACCTGAGCGAGCGGTCGCCTTGACCGAGATGTCTTCGAGTCGCCGTTGTAAGGCTAAGTCCGAACGCCGTCGGCGTTTCGATTCCTCCGATTGACTGAGCGGGACGGGGCACTACACGCATCTAGGCAACTTTGAGACCACTAGAAGAATTATCCAATTCATAACTTGGAGTTGGCGGCAGTAGTATTTGCTTTGAAGCTATGGAGGCATTACTTATATGGTGACCGAGTAGACATATACACAGACCATAAAAGTCTGAAGTACATCTTTACCCAGAAGGAACTGAACTTGAGGCAGAGAAGATGGTTGGAGTTGATCAAGGATTATGACGTGGAGCTTCAGTATCATTCAGGCAAGGCTAATGTGGTAGCAGATGCTCTCAGCAGGAGAGGCGGCGCATTTATGTTAACAACACAGAAGCACATTTTAGAAGACCTTCAGGAGATGGGCATCGAGGTTATACTTTCTTGTGATGTAGGAGTTCTAGCGAGTCTACAAGTTCAACCTGACTTGGTAGATAGGATCAAGGCAGCTCAGGCACAAGACCCAAGGATTCAGAAGCTTAGAGCAGAATGTGAGTCAGGACTCAGAAAGGAGATACAAATTCATGAAGATGATACCCTTAGGTTTGGGTCACGTCTATGTGTGCCTAGTGGAGATATCAGACAGGAGGTTATGGCAGAAGCTCACAGCTCTCAGTATTCCATATACCCTGGAGGGACCAAGATGTACCAAGATATCAAGCAGCACTTCTGGTGGAACGGGATGAAGAGGGAGATAGCTAGATTTGTTTTCCGTTGCTTGGTATGTCAGCAAGTGAAGGCAGAACAGCAGAGGCCAGCTGGGTTATTGCAACCACTTCCTATCCCGGAATGAAAGTGGGAACACATCACAATGGACTTTGTGACTGGTTTACCGAGATCACCAAGTGGTAAAGATGCTATTTGGGTGATAGTAGATCGACTTACAAAGGTGGCACACTTTCTTCCTTTTAGAATATGACAATCTACGTAGAAGTTGGCAGAATTGTATATGCAGCAGATAGTCAGGCAGCATGGGGTCCCAATCAGTATTGTGTCAGACAGAGATACCCGTTTTATATCACATTTTTGGAAGAGCTTACATCATAGCTTGGGTACCAAGTTAAGATTTAGCACGGCTTACCATCCACAGACGGACGGGAAATCAGAAAGAACAATTCAGACCTTAGAGGATATGTTACGAGCTTGCACCCTAGATTTTGGAGGATCTTGGGAGAGCCACCTACACTTGGTCGAGTTCTCATATAATAATAGTTATCAAGCCAGTATCCAGATGGTGCCATTTGAAGCACTATATGGTAAGAAGTGTAGGTCACCACTAGCATGGGACGACATCGGGGAGAGAAAGATGTTAGGCCCGAAAATAATTGTTCAGACAGTAGAAGTGATTAAAGGAATTAGAGAGCGACTTCGAGTTGCGCAGGATCGGCATCGTCATTGGGCAGACCAGCATCGTAGGCCGCTAGAATTTTTTGTTGGGGACCACGTATTCTTGCGGATCTCACATACCCGTGGGGTCATTAGATTTGGCATTCGCAGGAAATTGAGTCCGCGGTACGTGGGCCCATTTGTTATTCTTGATAAGATAGGCGATGTTGCTTATCGTTTATCCCTTCCACCTTCGTTACGAGAGGTGCATGACGTGTTTTATGTATCTCAATTGCGAAGGTATGTATCGGACCCAAGCCATGTCCTTGATCATTATGAGCTGGTTGTTGGTACCAACCTGTCTTACGAGGAACAGCCTGTGTCTATTTTGGACCGAAGAGAGAAGATACTCAAGAACCGAACAATTAACCTTGTCCGGATTACTTGGGGTCATCACTCTTTAGGAGAGTCAGCGCGAAAACGTGAGGATGATATCCGATCACGGTATCCGCACCTGTTTGACTCACAAGATATATCTCTTTCTGTATACCTTGATTGTCTTAACTCCTCATGCTTGTTACTTTATGAGTAGAATTGCTTGGTGTCGTAAAATGTTCAACATAGATATGTTACTTGCTATTGGCATTGTAGAATAATTGCTTACTCAAATTGCTTATACTTAGATTAGTTTAGCTTCGATGTTTCTATCCTGCTTGGATTTGAAATTCCGAGGACGGAATTTTTCTAAGGAGGGTAGAGATGTCACTTTCCGTTCCCGGAATACGTATTCTAAATACATGTAATGCTGGAACGTATTTATTCAATATTTATCATGTATTATTCTGTAATTAAATTCCTTTAATTTTATGTTAATTTATTTCCTGCAATTATTTTTCTGCATTTTATTCTCTGCTTTTACTTTGCTTTTGGGTTCGGCCTAGATTGGTTTATTTTCGATTTTTGTTGGTTCATCATGAACCCAACCCCCCACCTACCACCACCCCATTTAAAGCCCCAAACTCTTTCTCTCTCTTCATTACTTCTTCTCATTTCTCTTCTTTTTCCTCATAACTCTCCCACCAACCTAGAAGAGCAAGGCAAGTGCCAACTTGCTTCATGATGGATCCCCATTATTATTGTTCTATCATCTTCCTTATTTGATTCTAAGTCTCTTTAGTACTTAGCATTTCCAATTTCCATGGCTTATTTGTTGTAGATCTAAGTTTGATACATTTTTCGGATTTCTTAGGTTTTGATCTAGTAAACTTTGTTATCTTCAAGTTTTGATGATTCCATGTTGTAGAGAATTTCGTTCTACCCAATTTTGACCTATGGAAGTCCATGTTTGGGCTTGGAATGAAAGATTTATGGAGCTTGGAAGCAATGGCTTCCATGGTTCTCTTCCATGGTTCTGTTCTCAGAAATTTGGAGAAGAAGAACAGTCCCAACCGTATGAGTATTTCTCCCTCAGGCGCATGAGATTACTTATTTCCCAACCTTTCCCACAGCGCATGATATTTATTTCCCAATTATTCCTCAGGCGCATGAGCTTATTTATTTCCCAATCATTCCTCGGCGCATGAGCTTATTTATTTTCCAATCATTTCCCACAGGCGCATGAGATTACTTATTTCCCAATCATTTCCCACAGCGCATGATATTTATTTCCCACAGCCGCATTCCTCAGGCGCATGAGCTTATTTATTTCCCAATCATTCCTCAGCGCATGAGCTTATTTATTTCCCAGGCGCATGAGATTACTTATTTCCCAACCATTCCCACAGCGCATGATATTTATTTCCCACAGCCGCATTCCTCAGGCGCATGAGCTTATTTATTTCCCGATCATTTCCCTCAGGCGCATGATATTATTTATTTTCCAATCCTTTCCACAGCGTATGATATTATTTATTTTCCAATCATTTTCCACAGCGCATGAGATTATTTATTTCTCGATCATTTCCCTCAGGCGCATGATATTATTTATTTTCCAATCCTTTCCACAGCGCATGAGATTATTTATTTCCCGATCATTTCCCTCAGGCGCATGATATTATTTATTTTCTAATCCTTTCCACAGCGCATGAGATTATTTATTTCCCGATCATTTCCCTCAGGCGCATGATATTATTTATTTCCCAATCCTTTCCACAACGCATGAGATTATTTATTTCTCAATCATTTCCCTCAGGCGCATGATATTATTTATTTTCCAATCATTTTCCACAGTGCATGAGATTATTTATTTTCCAATCATTATTTATTTTCCCAATTTTATTTTCCGAAATTGGCATTAATTAACATTGATTGTTATCTTAATTAATTATTGATCATGCATTCCTAGATGGAACTAAGAGACTGGCTAGTCGTCTTATTGAATTAAATGGAATAAGACACGTTCATATTTGCAATCGATTGGCCAATCCCAAATATTGATATATAGATACATGCAGGCTACAATTCTGTAGTTAGTTTTAATTATTGTATTACGCTATGTAAGACCTACAACCTAACCGCACGGGTATCGTTGTAGAGTTGGGCATATCGTACTTTGTACGGAAGTACTCATTCTGAATGACCATGATCCACGGCATGGGATTTCACTTAACATAGAGGCTACTAAGTTAAATAAAATAATGATTGCATGGAGGGAATGGATTTCCGAGTTCTTACATGGCAGCCCTCTTTGGGACTATTAGCGCCCAACAGGCCGGCTGGTTCCCACAGATACTGCAATTCTGCCACACGGGCAGGGAGCGGTATCTGCTTATATTATTGTATATTGTATATTGATGACGGGCGTCCCGCTGGGACTCGTCTAATTTATGATTGGCGCAATTGATTGATTGGATCGACTAGTCTTGCTTGTCCATAGTAAGAACTGAGAAATCCTTATTGCATAATTCTAGGATAACTTGGGACTCACAGTAGTAAGCCGTAGGAGTTGGATGGCCGTTTAAGTTGATTTGTTTGTGTACTGTACCTACTCTGTTAACTAACTAAGATGATCAGAGTGTCGAGACATGACGGGCCAACCTCTATCCTTGTTTGGTTGGGAGGTTGGATCGAAGTGTCGTGACATTATGTGAATCCTAGTAGCAAGCAAAGATCTATATATCCTATTCTCTTATTACTGGTTTTAACTCCTCATATCGTGCTTCCTTGCGGTACTTGCTATTAGAGGTCTAACCTCTCTGGTTTTGCATAGCCAGATTTAGAGCCAGTTCCCGACGACTCAGCTTACTTCTACCTACAAGATGGTCAATACTAGAGGAATGATCGCCGGAGGACTCGAGTGGGTTCCTTACTTCCCCGCTCGTTTTGTTACTTACTTTATATTTTGCCGTTTGGCACCGACATGTTAGTCGGATTGTCTTGTACTTACTTTTACATAATTATAATTAAGTCAGACTGCAGCTGATAACAATTGTGTATATGTTGCTATATCATCTGGCTATGTTTTGTAAAGCCAGATCTCAAGAACATTTTGACTAAGCATTTGGGATGCCTTATTGCTTTATCTTAAATGTTCTCTGTTATTGCTTATTGTTTGAATGATTGAGACAATAGATGTGAAGTGACCATAGCGAGACTTTCATGAAGTATGCACCCCCTTGTCTTTTAGACAGCATTGATCGTATTATACGGTATTCATCTACCCGTAATACGTAGCTGGCTGAGTTATTCCCCCGCTCTCCAGTATTCTGGTTCTGGGGCGTGACAGATGTGTATGTGAAAATTGTGGGTACTGAACCCAAATAACATGCAACGCAGTATGCACAAAGTCTCGTGCATTAATGGCATCGAAAAAAAAATACATGAGTTACCCTCGAGTCCTACTTGGTTTGTATCATTTCAATATAAATCCCGTTAAAGTATTTCCAAACATCGGACCAACTGCGATGACGAGTCCCTTCTACCAAGGACAGATCCAGAAAATGTATATTGGGGTGAGCTATAGTGGATTGAAGTGGACTAGGTGTGGGCTAACTCCCACAAAAAAACTATATTAAAAAAAATGGAGTGGGCTGGAGCCTATTCCAACTTCTAGCTAGGTCCGCCCTGCTTCCTCCTACGTTGCCTTGGGGTGGAAGTCCGACTCGATTTGTTTGGTTGAGCGGATCGGTCCTATCCAAGCCTGAGTATATGGGCTGGAAAACCAATCCAATTCGATTATGGAATGGGCTGGACCAATTACGTGCTTTGTCAGGGTCTGGGTGAGTCAGAGTCCGAACCTGGGCCGATGTAACCCGAATATGCGGACCGCCTGAGTATATGAAATCCAATCCAATTCGATTATGGAATGGTCTGGACCAATTAAGTGCTTTGACCGGGTCTGGGTTAAGGACTTGATCCTAACCCATAATTTATCCCAATCCAAGGTTAACGTTTATCCCAAACCCTCTCTCACCCACCATCGGCGGGTGAGCATTCGGTTTAAACCGAACCGAATAACCCAAAATCGAATTAGACCGAAACCGAATAAGCAAAACCAAAATCGAACAGAATTGGCCCAAAACCGAATTAAACCGAATCGAATTAAATCGGTTCGATTTTCGGTTTATTCGGTTTATTCATATTTTTTTGAGTTTTTTTTTGTTAATATATATAGTAACTAAATATACATAGACATATTTAGTATATACCTATATATATTTAGTATGTACCTATATATATTAATACTTATATATATAGTACACACACACACACATATATAAATTAAATTTTCTTATTCGATTTTCGGTTTTGGACCGAAACCGAAACCGAATAAAAAAATTTAGTATTTTCAAAATCGAAACCGAATCGAATTTTTTTAAACCGAATCGAACCTCTTATTCGGTTCGAATCCGGTTCAGTTCGATTTTCGGTCCAAAACCGAATAATGCTCACCCCTACTCGCACCCCTCAAATGTGTCGTCGTCTGTCATAAAGAAACCAACCATTCCAAACCCAATGGAGCAGGTAATCTTTTCCTTTTTCCTTTTCCTTTTTCCTTTTCCAATTTCCACTAAGCAGACATCCCCAAATACTTATGATGCCTCTCCCAACTCCAGATCACAGCATCACAGCTCCAATGGAAGGATCATCATCACCAGCAGCAGCGGAGATCGCGTTCTTCGACGTGGAGACCACCGTCCCCCTCCGCCCGGGCGCCGGCTACTCCCTTCTCGAGTTCGGCGCCGTCGTCGTCTGCCGCCGGACCCTCGTCGAGCTCGCCAGCTACTCCACCCTCATCCGCCCCCACGACCCCTCCTCCATCTCCCCAGCCTCCGTCCGCTGCAACGGCATCACCAGGGACACCGTCACCTCCGCCCCCTCCTTCCGCGACGTCGCTCCCAAGGTCTTCGACACCCTCAACGGTCAGTCCCTCTGCCCGCGCCCGTGTCCGTGTCCGTGTCCGCCTATAATTTAGGTTTCTGATTTGTTTTTTTTTTTTTTTTTTGGGCTTAGGGAGAGTTTGGGCGGGGCACAACATCGTGAGGTTCGACTGCCTGAGGATCAGGGAGGCGTTCGAGGAGGTCGGGTTACCCGCGCCGGAGGCGAAGGGGCTGATCGACACGCTGCCGCTGCTGACGGAGAGGTTTGGGAGGCGGGCGGGGAACATGAAGGTATATGTTAGTTTGCTAACTACCGTAACGAGTGGGATACCCATAAATATTTGATTTTGGGGGTGACTAAATGTGGGTTCTTTTTATGTAGGAATTTTTTTTGACTTTCGTCCCACTTATTAATATGAATTTGTACTTGCATCCCACATTTTGTGTTTATTAGACTTACATCCCACTTTTTGTCATGAACAGATATTCACAAATATTCGTTTTGTCACAAAAAATATTCGTTTTGTCACGATTTTTTTTTAATATAAAAAGTGGGATGTAAGTCTAATAAACACAAAATATGGGTACAAGTACAAATTCATATTAATAAGTGGGAGGAAAGTCAAAAAATCCCTTTTATTTAATTTCAGATGGCTACTCTGGCCACTTATTTCGGTCTTGGGCAACAGAAGCACAGGTGCGGTTTACTCACTTTTTATGTTAAATTTGGAGATATTGTTGTTAGTCATCTTCATTGTCTTTGTGCCACGCTTCTCCCATAATTATTAACGGGGTTGGTGATGGAGCACCAAAAAGCTCAAACAAAGCAATTGACAAGTTTTTTTTTGTCCTAGGCTATCACATCAAGTTCAAAAGTTAAAAGGGTGACACTCCCAAAATTTACAAATATTATGTTCATCGTCTTGATTATCTAATAGAGACTTTAACATGTTTCCTTTCTAGAAGGACATCTTGAATTTTGACTTCTCTATTATATATTTATTAAACTTTAATGAGTTTAATTGTAAATTGCTATGTTAGGAAGCCAAAATTCCATGATGCAGCTCGGTGGATGAGACAATTGTATCTATGTAGTCATCCAACTAAATGTATTGTGTAGCAATTCTCAATTAAAAAGTATTATTATTATTGGAGATGCAAACTATTACAATCCTATGCCCTTATATAGGGCTATATATTGCTGGAAAAAGAATTAATACAAATATAATCCTAATCCTAACTATAGAAGAGAAATATCATAGTCAAAGATCTTGATTTGCTAGATTTATTACATGTATAAATTACAAAAAAAAACAACCTAAACTTGGCCTAAAAAGATTTGCAAAATTGGTATCTAAATTTGGCAATATGCGGGCTCCCTCCAAATAGATTGGACCGATCAGCCAATCGCTCAATTTGATTAATTGTGCTCCCGAATCTCAAGGGCTAATTTCTGGAGTGTCCATGTTTCCTTGGATAAGATTATACGATTTACTAATAGGAGTTACTTTCACCTCTTTATCCAATTAAGTTCAAAAGTGAAAAGAATGACATTCCAAATAATTATATATATTATATTCGAATTGATTTTCTAATATATGAAAACTTTAACATCTAACATGTAGCCAACAGTATTCGATAATCAAGTCAAACATAATTTATAGATATTATAAATTAGATAATCTGATATGTTTCATAGGATGATATCCATTTGTTCCGATGGTGGTACACAATACTTTGGTTTTAGTTCTTGTTTACCTATGAGTATGATTTTAAATTGCAAAAAAAAAAATCCATTACTTTCTGTCGGCCATTAAGGATCATATAGATAATTATAAAGAATTTTTCTATCATGTAGAACACATGTTAAAGTACACTAAGGGTCTGCTTGGATTGAGGGAAACAAATAAGTAGAGTTAAGTAAGGGGGAGTAGAGTCAATACATATAACCTTGCTTGGGTTGGAGGAAGAGTTAACTTTTGTTTGGATTAGAGGTTTTGCGTAAGAGAAGGATTAATAAAACTGGAAATTGCTGAGAAACCCAATTTCGGGGTGGGCTTTTATGAAATGCCCACCCGCTGGATAAGTTTTATGAAATACCCAGAATTAAGTATTTTCACGTTAAATATTTCAAGATTCCCTTTTAGATGCCACCCGCTAGAAACTGCTATTTTTATAATACCGAAACTACCCTTCCGCGCGAATTGGTCATCTATATGTATTTGAATTCAAAAAACTCAGATCTGAATTGCGATTTTCGTCTTCTTCTTCTTCACGGAAAATCTGAATTCCATTGCTCTCATCTTCAGCAGAGATCGCAAAGATCGTTCGTAGTTCGGTGTGCTTTTCTTCGGTCGAACTCAGATCATCGCTCGTCATCATCATCACCATCATCATCATCTTCATCGTGGAGACATTTGAACTCAGATCTTCAATTGTGGAGAGAAGATCTTTCTTCTTCTTTTCCATAAGAATTATCATCGCTTTGAAAGAAGAACGAAACTCTTTATTCCTGAAAAAACTAAATTACACGTTTTAACACTGGAAATGACCATTCTCCGTCTTAATTAGGACGGAGAATGTCATTCTCCGTCTTAATTAGGACGGAGAATGGCATTCTCCGTTTTATTTAAGACGGAGAATGCCATTCTCCGTCCTAATTAACACGGAGAATGACATTCTCCGTTTCCGTCTTAATTAGGACCGAGAATGGCATTCTCCGTCTTAATTAGGACGGAGAATGCCATTCTCCGTTTTATTTAAGACGGAGAATGCCATTCTCCGTCCTAATTAACACGGAGAATGACATTCTCCGTTTCCGTCTTAATTAGGACCGAGAATGTCATTCTCCGTCTTAATTAGGACGGAGAATGACATTCTCCGTTTTATTTAAGACGGAGAATGGCATTCTCCGTCCTAATTAACACGGAGAATGGTATTCTCCGTGTTTCTAACACGGAGAATGGTCATTCTCTTGCGTTTTAACACTAGAATGACCATTCTCCGTGATAAATTACACGGAGAATGGCATTCTCCGTCCTAATTAAGACGGAGAATGGTCATTCTCCGTTTAATTTAGCACGGAGAATGGCCATTCTCCGTCTTAATTAGGACGGAGAATGCCATTCTCCGTTTTATTTAACACGGAGAATGACATTCTCCGTTTCATTTAACACGGAGAATGGCATTCTCCGTGTTTCTAACACGGAGAATGGTCATTCTCCTGCGTTTTAACACTGGAATGACCATTCTCCGTGTAAATTAAGACGGAGAATGTCATTCTCCGTACTAATTAAGACGGAGAATGGTCATTCTCCGTGTAAATTAAGACGGAGAATGCCATTCTCCTGCATTTTATGGTTAGCTGAAACTTTGGAGGGCCATAACTTTTGACTGGGAGGTCGAAACGAGGTCCCGTTTGTCGCAAAATGAGCGTATCGTCGAGGAGACTGAAAGTAACAGCTTCACGGTTAGACGGCCTTCCGAAATTTTAGATTCGCAAAAAAATGATGTTTGGACCTCCGTTTTAGCACTTTTGTCGTTCGTCCCGGTCTTTCCGAAATTTTTCGACGAGTTTTTGAAAATTTTTGAGGAGAAAACCTAGATTCGAAAGTGAGCAGCGTATGGAAGAAGATGGAGTATTGAAACGTTTTTTTAAGAGCAGTTTTGTGGGTGTTTCCAATAAATTAAAAAGAAGGGCAAAAGGGTCATTTGGAACCCGCTTTGGATAAGTTTCTCTAATTCTGGGCACGCGATGAAAGTTTTTTTAGCGGTGGGTTTTACATAAAACTTTTTTAGTTTTTGGGCATTTCATAAATCTTCCCTTAATAAAAATATAATAGTTACCAAAATATCCTTATTACATGTCATAAAATTAAATTTGACTGGAATTTTAATTATAACTTGTCAAAATATTTTCACAAATGAGGAAGCTATGAAGCAACATGTTGAAAAAATAAAAAAATCATGATATTTTATAGGACATATAAGGGAATATTTATGACTTTCTAAACAAAATCTCTCAACCACCCTCGTTAACTCTCTGATTTGGGGGGTTAAAAAAATAGACAAAAGAGGGTTAAACAAACCTCCACTTAACCCTCTATAACCCTACCTCCTAAACCGTCACCCTCAACCAGGCATAGTTTTATTTTCTCTCACTTAACTTTCCCTCACTTAACTATCTTAATCCTCAATCCAAGTAGACCCTAAATGATCCTTCAATATTGTAATAATTTATAGCAAACTTCTTCAAACTTATAGTCCCTATATCACTCTTAATATATTCCCTATAAATTATTATCAATTTAAGGAGCATCTATTGCCCTTAACATATACCATGAGGTTTAACATATGTCATGAGGGCATACTATAGAAAAAGCATATTATAAATATTGTGGTTTCCTCACACAAAATTGTGTAATATTCATGGTTTAAAGTATCGGCCGATACCGATCTGATACGGCCGGTACCGATCTGATACGGCCGATACCGATACGGTTTCGCATGTCCCGATCCGATACCGACCGATATCCGATACTGATCGATACCGACATTGGGGATCTCTTTTCCGGTCAATTCGACAAAGAAAATTAAACAAAAAAAATACAAATCAGTAAGGGTTTAAAACATAATAAGATTGTTAAAGCATGTAAAAGAAGAAAATCAATCTATTATATGTAAACCAATCGGTAAGGGTGACTACTATTTCATTTAGTTTCAAAACTACTGAGAAATAATACTGAAAATACTTAAAATTATGCCTAAATGTATAAAATATATGTTTTTAAATGTAAATAAATTATTAATAATTATTTGTTCTCCAATACCAAAAAATCCGATACTCCGATCCGAAACCGCCGATACTACCGATATCGCCGATACCAATACTCATAGGAATAGTCCGATACCGATTCTGATACCGATACTGTGAACCTTGGTAATATTGTGTATTCCTTAGTTATAGAGATCCGTAATTTAGGTCATGTAAGGGAGATAATTGGGATAATTATCTCCCTTACAGATAATTGGGATAAAATTTATATATATATGGTATACATAATTATGTAATATTATGTGTTCCTTAATAATAGATATTCCCTAGTTTGGTTATGTAATTAGGAGGGTAATTGGGATACGACTTTTTCCGAAAGAAATTGAGATAACACTTGTATATATATATATGCTAACATAGCTCGCTTCTTTTTTTGGGGTTTTCCTATTTATATTTTGGTATATTCACATGAAATCAACACGTTACCTTCAAAAGATTTGTGATAGATGACCATTTTTTGCCTTACGACTATTTTCAAAAACGTGACATTGGAATTATATAGGTTTTTTTTTTTGAAAATAATCATAGGAACAAAATTGGTTATCTACCGCAAATCTTCCGTAGACATTGTTAACGTGCTGGTTTCATATATATATACAAAAAAATATTAATAGGAACACAGAAATGAGCTACATTAGCATATACACAAATCTTATCCCAATTTCTATGGAAAGAAAGTCATTCCAACTATCTTTCTAATTACATATGGACAAACTTGGGAATATGTATGACTAAGAAATGCACAATATTACACAATTATGTATACCGTATATACAATATATACAAATCTTATCCCAATTATTTCTTTAATTACATGACCTAAATTTGGAATCTCTATAACTAAGGAATACACAGTTGTGTGGTGACCTTTTAGGATTTTATGAATCCATCTAATTAAGGAAACCACAATATTCATAATTTGGTTTATCCATCACATGCCCACATGACACATGTTAAGGGACAATAGATGCTCATTAAATTGATAATAATTTATAGGAAATAGATTAAGTGTGATGTAGGGACTATAACTTCGAAGAAGTTTGCTATAAATTCTTACCTATTTAACGGGCATTTATTTAACTTTAACATGTATCGACACATGATATAAACTCTTTATAATTATGTGTATGATCTTTCTCTGTCTGACAAAAATGACAGATGTTCTTCATTGTAATTTAAAATCGTATTCCTTGATAAACAATAACCGAAACTAGAGCAATGTGTACCACTTTTAGATTATTGGATACCATATTTTGAAATATATTAGATTATCTAATTTATTATATCTGTAAATTATGTTTGACTTGATTATGAAATATAATTGGCTGCATGATGTTAGATGTTACACTTTCCATATTAGATAGTCAACTTGAACGTAATAGCTATAAATTGTTGGGAATGTCATTCTTTTCACTTTTTAACTTAATGCGATAAGGAGGTGAAAGCAATTCCTGTTAGCAAATCGCATCGTCTTATCCAAAAAACATGGACACTCTAGAAATTAGTCCCTATGGTTCAGGAGCGCAACCGGTCAACTTAACCAATTATTTGACCAGTCAAATCCGTTTCAAGGGACCCCATATATTGCCAAATTTGGATAGCAGTTTTGCAAATATATTTTAGGATTAGTTTAGGCTTTGTTTTTGGTAATTTATGCATGTAATAAATATAACAAATTATTATTATCGAAAATGAAAAACTATTATAATCATACGCCTTTATATAGACCTACATTTCTTGGAAAAAAGTAAGAAAAATCTAATTCTAATCCTAAATATAGAAGGGAAATATTTTAGTCAAAAAAAGGGTTGCACTAAAACAAATAAGTGGGGCCATGTCGTACGTATGCGTTAGACAGGTTACCCCCTCCCCCCTTTTGAGTCATAATGCTTTTCTAGATTTATTAATTGTATAAATTATCAAAAACAAAGCCTAAACAAATCCTGAAAATAGATTTGCAAAATTGATATCCAAATTTGACAATATGCGGGTTCCTTTGGAACGGATTGGACCGGCCAATCAATTGGTCAAGTTGACCGGTTGTGCTCATACATCAGACCCTCCTTGCTGGACTGTACTCGTTCTCGAGTTCTTTGAATTGAACTCGGCTTGTGCAAATGAAAAATACTTCGAGTAGACAACAGTCCTTCTCTATTCAGTTTGTAGGTCGATCATACCTGTCCACACGAATAAGTATTTAGAATATATACAAATCTTTTAAAATCGACGCTTGCTCTTCAAATATCCAAATCCATAAAGCTACTCAATTTTGATCTTCTATCTTCTCTCGAGTTCATCATAAGTCAAATGGAGATAGAGTTCATCAAGAGTCAAACGGAGATAGGGATCAAGATTAACAAGGTTTTAAAGGGATGGTGTACTTCTAGTAGTTATTTTTTGTTAAAAGCTTTTAGAGTATAGGACTTGTTATTTCTTTTTGAAAACAACATTATTACTAGCGCTGTGTCGAACTTATGAAATTTTTTAGTTTTAATTTTCTGATGTTGCTATATTAGGACACTTGATTAATTTTGAATCTCTTATATACATTATGTATTATATTACATATTTGTTTCTTAAAAGTGCTCCACCCCAGGATAAACATTATTGCGTCTTGATTAAGCATTCCAAAGAAGTTTGCTCTCAACATACCGCGTAGCGGAAACCCCCTCCCTCGGTTATCACATTCCCATTTTGGTCCCTATTTCACAGTGTTAACCATGACAACACTATTTTTGGTGTGTCCTAGTTTATGGAGTTTCTAGTCATGTCCTATACATGTCACACATGGACACGATATGACAACATACATGACAAGGGCGAATTCCTAGAGTGTTACATGTTTCCTTGGATAAGTCGGTACGATTTGCTAATAGGAATTACTTTCTCCTTTTTATCACATTAGGTTCAAAAGTGAAAAGAATGACATTAAATTTTTTAAATAGATATTATGTTCGAGTTGATTGTTTAATATGGAAACTTTAACATCTAACATGTATCCAATCGTATCAATAATCAAGTCAAACATAATTTATAGATATTATAAATTAGATAATCTAATATGTTCGAGTTGATTATCTAATATGGAAACATGTTGGATGTTGTGTTCGCGTTGATTAGATAATTTATAGAGATTATGTTCGAGTTGCTTATCTAATTTATAACTATAAACGACCCTTGAATTATGACTCCTCATTAAACATGTATATTTATTAAACTTTACCAGGTTTAAAAATAAAAATTTCCATGTCGGGTGGAAACAATTCCACGATGCATCTTGGTAGATGAGGCTAATGTATCATGTAGCCATTCAAATAACAGATGTTTTCTCCCATTAATTAGGGATGTTTTATTTGCTAAATTGCACTTGAGTGTTATTGACGCAGGACGAAGGCCTAAAATAAAACCTAAATATGATTTGTATGAAATTGAAATTTTATGACAAAGTCAGCAGAAGCTTTAAATAAAACGTGAACACTCAACTATTATAAATTTATCACAAATCACAAATAATTTTAATAGAAAGACAAAATAATAATTAGGAATATCCAATTTGGAATGACATGTTGATAACGTCAGAGACGGAGATAAGATAAAGAGATCCACTTTAGGGTTTTGGCATCGTACTTTACAAACTAAAAAATTCTTAAATTCTTTGATTCATAACTTCTAAACTTACGGACTATTTATAGACTACAAACCAAGGTTGTAAAGGCTCTAGGCGTTAGGCGGACAGCCACCCACCGCCTGGCGCCTAGACCGTCTAGGCGGCCGCCTAATTCTAGGTGGTCGTCGAAAAACAACTAGGAATTAAAAATATGCTCAAGTGAAAATTATACCGCAAGTTCAAAGTCTCACGTAATAACTAAACATAGTCAAATTCAGTTACTTACTATTCTCATGTATATTGTAAATTTGTAATGATGCAGTCCATTGCAATGAATGCAGTCCATCACTGACTTTCAAAAAAAAACTATAGCTAATAAAGGTCCAATAATATATTTGTAATGAATGCAATCCAGCATTGACTTCATGGCTAATAAAGGTCCAGCTAATAAAGGTCCAATATTGACTTTTCCTTAATGCAGTCAAACAATAAATTTGTAATGAATGCAGTCCAGCAATGACTTCCAAAGAAAAGAAGAATGAAACAAAAAACAGAAGAAGAAAAAACATAAGAAGAAGAAAAATACTCACTTGCGGATTCCGGTCTACTGCTGCTCTTGTAGTCGGCTACTTCTGCTGTCTGTGCGGCTGCAAATTGAGGTAGGGCCGCCTCTTTGGGTATTTGCTTTACTTCAATTTTCGGGTCGGGTGCACCTGAAAATAATATAAATAAACCAGCGCCTAGGTGGCCGCCTCTTCGTCGAGCGCCCGTGCCTAAGCAGCCGCTTAAACCTGATTTTCCTCTGCATCTGCCTAGGCTCCGATTCCGGTCGAAACTTAGGAGGCGCTAGGCGCTTAGGCGCCGACTGAAACCGCCTTTTAGAATACTGCTACAAACCAATCTAAAGAAGATAAAATAAATCTCTAAATACTTATCCATAAAATAAGTTAAATCTCTAACCAACCCTAACAAACTCGAAGATAAATTTGTTCTTATTTTAGTTTATCCTAACAAAAAGAATCTAAAAGATAACCGAAGAATTCTTAACTTATTCTCTATCATTCTCCTCGTCCTAAAAAATTCACCTCTTGGTGAATTATGTAAGCATAAAATTTGAGAATTATGCTCCTGGTGTTGTCCTCCAAATCAGCTGTGACAGAGGTCTTTGCTTTGACAAGCTAGTTAACATTGAAGCTTCTAATAATACGACAAAATTCCACGGTGGTACTGACGGTTGTGGAAGTGGAAGAAGTAGAATGTCTAACATGGACCTATCATCAAGCACCTTAATAACTTGTGGTTGTTTGGATCCGTCCAAAAAAGTAAAATGATCATCTCTACACAATCAATTATTATTTCCTGCAAATATTACAATTATTTGTAAAAAAGAAATAATAGAAATTGTTCACGAGCCTAACTATTGGGAAATTGAAAATATTTAGAAGACATAATAGGTTTGTTAAATTTATTGGATTCATCAAATGACCTATTTAATTCTTCTAAGGATGATATATAAATATCAAATTTTATTAATGGTTTAAACCTAGATTCAGACTTGGATCTAACTGGTAACTCGTCTACGACAGACTTAGTAGATTCTACTAATGAATTTTTTAAAGATATAGTATCACCTTTAGCAATAGTTTGGTTGAAATATTCATTGAGCAACTTTTTTATGTTGGTATGCATCTTATCATATGCAACATCGATTATCGCACAAATTTGTTGTGAAAATTTTGTGTAAACGTTTTTGTATGGGTCTTACCTACGTATAAAAAATATTACTTAACCATGGTTTAGCTTTGATACCAATTTGGCGCGGGAGGAAGACCTAAAAATAAAACCTAAATATGATTTGTATGGAATTGAAAATTTATGAAGAAGGGAGCAAAAGCTTTAAATAAAATGTGAACAATCAACTATTATAAATAATTTTAATAGAAAGACAAAAATAATAATTAGGAATACCCGATTTGAAATAACGTGTTGATAACGTCGGAGACGGAGATAAGATAGATCCACTTTAGGGTTTTGGCATCACACGTACAAAGTCAAAATAGATTTCTCATTCTTCAGTTCTTCGACTCATAACTTCTAAAACTTATAGACTATTTATAGACTACAAACCAATCCAACGAAGATAAAATAAATATTTAAATAGTTATCCATAAGATAACTCAAATCCATAACCAACCCTAACCAACTCCATAGATAAAATTCTTCTTATTTTAGTTTATCCTAACAAACAAACTAAAGAATCTGGAAGATAACCGAAAATTCCAACTCGTTCTCCATCAGTTACAGCCGGTAAAATTCGCAATTTATAATGGACTCATTTAGTTGCTCAATATGAATAAATGCTATCGCTTTTATGCAATGAAATTCAAAACTCCAATGATCATATGATATTATTGTGAGAACATATTAACTTGGGTGGCCTTGGAGTAACTTGTTTAGTGGCAACAGAAGAATATATTGTGCAGTCTAAATTTTGATGGAACATAGCATAAAATAACCATATTGCATTATTGTTCACCACTAAATGATCTAGTACTTTCCCTTTTATAAACACAAGTCTTACAGTTCTGTTATACTTACGTATTTAAATCTTCTACTTCCCCTTACACAAGCCTTTACTGAATTCTGTTCGAAATTGTACGTCTTTAGATCTCGACCAAACTTCCTATTCCAACTTCATGAGGCTGGTTTTAACTTTTAGGTCGTAAATGGACTTTGGATGCCCTTAATTTTTGTTTTGTTTTGTTTGCAACAGATGCCTTCCTTCTACCTCAAACTATTTTTACATGCATTTCACATAAATTGACTTGGATGACTCATTACTGATCCAACATTGCCTAAGAGAGTATGGATTCTCCTTTCTGATACAACATTCTGTTGTACATTCAGATTCAGTCCCCTCAGAAACAAACATATTATCTTTGAGATAATCTGTGAATTCACTGATTTTTTTTTGCCCTAGTTGGAACTAAGAACTTCCAAAATCCTATGTACTTAACTGAACTTTTCAAAGGCGCTGCAGATTTGTGGTGCATTATATAAACCATCCGGATCTAGAGTATTCCTCGATGAAGGTGATGAAGTACTCATATGACCCTCTCACTTAAAGAGTCATGGGCCTGCAAACATGACAAAGTGTTAGTGGCATATTAGCTTTTTTCAATGGCGATGGGCTTATAGTCATTTTACCTTAAAGACGAGGTTCACATGTTTGTAAGGATTCCATAGTAAAAATGTTCTGAGTTCCCTTCCATAACCAAGAGGTTTATACTAAATATCTTAGCCTAAGACACTATATAACATCAGTAGAACTTTTATTCTCTTTCCAAGTCTTGGAATCCTTGTTTGCATGAGAAGTATTAACAATAGCAGACAGACTACATCCAGATGAAGGAAATATGAAGTATAAATTTCATTAATTTTTTGGTCTGTTTTTACGAATGGCCACCTATGGTGCCTAGTTAAAATTTCCGAGTTTCCACCTAGTTCTGTTTTCAAGGAAATTGGTTATTAGCATTTTGATTAGTGCCATTTTCATTAGCAAGTAAGGGAGGAGTCGCATACTCCACAACCTTTAATACAAAAACTAAGCTTTTACTTGGTACATTTAATTTTTGCATGAAATGAGCCAACTCTTGTAAATGGCCTGAGACTTCCTATCCTATGTTGCACGGACACAGGAAAATGGTGCCCGTATCCATATCATGTCTGTATCCATATCTGTGCCTGTACTCGTGCAACATAGGTGACTACACTATACCTATTTGAAAATGTCCGTATCACATACTCGTATTGTGACCGTACCCGTATCTGTGTCCATATTCGTGCAACATAGTTCCTATCCCTGTATTTCAAATCTGAATAGGTTTTTTGCAACTCTAAACTGATGCCTTTTTAACCTTAATTGAACCAGGAGCTTGGATGATGTTCGAATGAATTTGGAAGTTGTCAAATCCTGTGCGACTGTGCTGTTCTTGGTAAGAACAAAACCTTGAAAGATTTTCAAGTCTTCTATTTTTGAACATTCAACGATGAGATTTGTCATTTACAAGAGTTCTGGCACTGGCAGCTATCTGCTTCTGAATCTAGGAAGTTAATTTTAAAATTGTTTCTTCCTTCTAGTTATGTAGCATGTGACGACTTTGTCCTATTTAGGGAAAGAAGTTGCATAACCATAAGTCATGGAAGTATGTACTGACAATAAACGGCATCTTGTTTAACTTTTTGGGTTTTGGGGTGCATCATTAACAAGCTACTAACACAAGGCATAGCAATTGATAGTGCAACTTTGTAGTAGTACAATATTAGGGCCCTGCATAACATGCATTGTGTTGTATTTCAAGATACATTTCAACTTGATCACTTCGAGAAAACTTTAGAAGGTTATGAAGTACGTGTAGGCAACTCTAGAGGGGGGGGGGGGGGGGGGGTGAATAGAGTATGTGTCGATAATACCCAATTAAAAATAACTCTATTCAAGTCCACCCAACAGAAATAATAATCAGAGTATAAGTGCGGAATATAAATAGAGATCAGAGAAGCATACGCAGACACAACAGTTTTTAACCTGGTTTCCCTCGTGGAGGACTAGTCCAGGCCTGAGAATTCTAGCTCAGGATTGAAATCCACTATTTGTGAAATAGCGTACAACCACGTGTCTTTACTCAGAAGAGCACGCCAACTTCTTACAGATTCGCAGATGGCGAGACTTGGAATTGTCCAAGTGACTTCTTTTGAAACTCTTGCATACAAACTTCTAGTTGACTCGTACTGAGCACCTTGGGGGCTTGGAAAGTTTTGTGGCTAGTTAGATGAGAAGAATAAGCTCTTGAATGTATAGGCTATAGAAGAAGAGAAGATGAGAAGATTGGATGAATGAAAATGAGAGGAATCAAGGCCTATATATACTAGTCCAGGAAGGCAGAGTTCGGCCAAAACTCTGTCCCAAATTTTCAAATATTTAGCCGTTGGACAACTAGCAACCAGCAAACCCTAAAAATCAGATCCTAAAATTAAGGGGGCAGAGTTCGGCCCGAACTCTGTGTGGGGCAGAGTTCGGTCCGAACTTTGTCTCCTTGGGGACAAAAGGTTCAATGGACTGTTTTGGGCTTGGCAGGTTTTTGGACTTTTGTTTGTGGAGCTTTGGGTGTAAAGTCTAGGGTTGAGATACTCAGTGCGACTCAACTTACAATAGCCTAGACTCAATAAAAAGTAAAATACAAACTCAGAGAACAAGTAAACAGCAGCATGTCATAGCAATTGTCGATGATGTTCGTCTTGAGTTGATGTGTGGTGATTGTCTGTTTTGGAGCTTGATGGAGCTTAATGTGTCAAGTTGGATCAAAACAAATATCGTCTTGTTAATTATCAAGATTAGGTTGACTGCGATCCAGTTTGGGTCAACAAGTTACTATGGTAATAAGGCTGGGTTTGGGATTGCTTGTCATGGCTGCTTATGCTTATTTTTTTGGAAAGCACTTCCAAAATTGTTCGGTAACAGAAGCTTATGATTTTTTTAAAAAAGCCAGTTTAATTTTGAGGCAACTTTAGACAGTAAGTGGGAGGCTGCGGCCAAAAGCTGTTTTCCGCTGCTGCTTTTTGAGAAGCAGCAGCAATCCCAAACCAGGCCTAAATAATAGGGCTGTTTGTGAAAAAAAAAATCAAATACATATTAAGGTTGAAAAAACGAGTGATTGTGAACACTCGCTAATAGGAAGTGCTCATGCCATTACTTCTTAGTTTTCAGTTTATTCTAATTCATTTGCGCATCTCTGTGATTTGACAACCCTCTACGACTCATCCTTTGCATTTGGAGTTCCACAAATTACCTTATCTCATTATTTAATTATTGCAAATGTTGATCCATTTCCCTTCCATCTCTGTTCTCAAATCATGTACGCAGGTTAAGGTGATTCTGACATTGGGAAGGGATACTCCCAAAAAATAGGAAGTCGACGAAAATGTTTATTACCATTATTTTTTGTGCGAGGACAGAGTCAAAAGCTTATGATATGTGTGGATGGGTTGAATTTTAGGTCTTAAACATTCTAAACCTTGTTAGGCAATATACTTAACAATAGTTGTACAGTCCGTCTTTATTTTTAAACATATAAAATGTACTAGAGAGTTAGAGTAACTTGTAGAATATTCTGTGAATACATCATATGTACAGATCAAAATATGGGAAGAAGAAAAGCACTTAAACATCATTGTGTAAGCTGTATTCTAACAAAAGAAGATTACTGTTATATAATTCTACCCAAAAAAGGATTGAAGAATTGAGGGTTGGCAAGAAATCTTGGAAGATGTACAAAAGGCTGGATTTTTCCCTTCATTTGTTCGTGTCACATTCATTTGGATAAAAGACTAATACTTAAAGCCTAGTTATTGTCACGTCCCGATTCGGGGAATCATTCGCCTCCACTTTGATTCACGTCGAATCGTTCGTCCTCGCTAAGGCGTGATACCGTACAATCTGGAATTTCACTTGTACAAGGCGTGCTCGTGTTCCTTTATAAAATAGACATTTTGAATAGAGATTCGCAGCAAGTTAACAAAGAAGTTGGACAACACAGATATGATCTGAAATAAGCTCTTTATTGATATCATTGAAACAAAAAACATAAGGCTCTCAAACAGCTGAGATGAAATGCCAAACTTGGCTACAACTTGTAGAAATATTGAAATGAGATACAACTTGTTCCATACATCATATCCCTTTATTAATAATGCGGCAATAACCACCTTCAGCAAAATGCCTTCTTCTTCAGTTGGAAACTTCAAGAACGTATGAAGCTTCTAAAGAGTCGGACAGCAAGCCTTCAGCGTCTAAGATAATCCACTAGGTTCCCGGCACCTGTGGAGACGAGGGTCAGTACATTGCCACATATGTACTGGCGAGCGGCCGTAACCAATCTCACCATAAATCAACAGTAGTAAATTACATGAATGTTCACTATTGATTTGTGATCTTTCTATCTTGCCTTAGGGTCCATTAACAATTCATATATTTGATAAGAAATATAACAAGCACACAGTGATATTAGAAACATAAGCAATTCATGTTGTTCTAACATAAGCAATTCATATTGATCACCAATTTGGTGAATCTTACCCACGGTCGATAGCCATCTCTGTATATTTATGAATCACACTTACTCTTGCCTGCATAAGACATTGTTAGCTATGACACCTGTCTATATGAGGGTCACTGACTACACGCCATCTTGGACATCGTGGTCAGACGGCTCCCCTTCAGCGGTGGGTAGCTAGCCCAACCGGAAGGTTCTCGAAAGACCGTGTTACTACTTCAGCACTGTGCTACTACTTCAGCACTATTGTTCCTCCTAGGCCGAATCGGTTCCGTGGCCTCGGAGTACCGTTCGAGGAACTATACCTTGTATACAAGTTGTTCATGACCATGCATGTGAATGCAACTTAACTAAATAAGAAACATACATGCATGATAACAGAATTCAAGTACGTAAGCCACAGTTCTCGTTCATCTTGCCATCTTATCATCTTACCATCTCGCCTTGAGCCATAGGCTCGCATACTCGTTCATCCAACCAAGGGACTATTCATTTGTATTATCATTCTTTCGAACCGAAGTCCGATATACTTATCGCCCAATACTTGGGTCTTTGCATCACCTGTTCAACAATTCATATCGCAACATACAAGCATTACTCGATTTGCAGCATAAGCCTAGCCATGTGATAATTTATCTTTCATTATCTTTTTGAATTCTTAGTAGGCCTCTTTTATTAAGCACCGAACGCAATAACAAGTCTACCATTGTTACGCGGAAAGATTAAGGATCGTCGAAGGATCAAAGCCACTGACTTGTTGGTGAATTGCCGAGAGAAAGAGGTCTTGCACGCAACGTCAAGTTCGGTTCACTGCATTAGCACCTGCATTGGCACCAACGTCTGGTCAGCATATTTCTCTTTCTCTCAGTGATTCGATATGAAATGCGTAGACAGTGAAAATAAATCCATGAAAACATTCATCGAAAACAATCACGAAAACGCACACAAAAGCTAACAGCAAAAGCGACATCGAAAACCAGCAGGGCAACAGTCTCGGGGCAAGCGACTCTTATATAGAACTCTTCCCCCAAGACGTCCGCCACTGCATCTTGGGCATCATTTCAAAAGAGTCCAATCCATAACGAGAAAATGATCTCAATTCATTATCCCGCGATCCTGGTAAAGTTTTCCCAAGTAAAGTTTTCCAATTCTCATCCGACTCGGCCATTCGGCCGCTAGCCTGATCCGTTCTCCGCAACGGGATTCAGGGCATTATATATTAATACACTAACAAAAAGTTTCGTCCCCAAAACTTAAACACAAACCCACCTAGATCGAATAACGAAGGAAACGTTTCCTTCATATTCGCTTCAAGTTCCCAAGTCGACTCCTCGACAGATTGATTTCGCCAAAGCACTCGAACCAAAGGAACAACTCGATTCCGCAGAACTTTATCTTTTCTATCCAAAATCTGCACGGGCTCCTCTATATAAGACAAATCAGCTCTTAGCCTTAACCGACCGAAGTCTACCACATGACTTGGATCATGCACATACTTCCGTAGTTGGGAAACATGGAAGATATCGTGCACTCCATCCAATACCGGTGGTAACGCGATCTGATAGGCAACGGGGCCGACTCGCTTAAGGATTTCAAACGGGCCAACAAATCTCGGACTTAACTTTCCCTTCACACCGAATTGCATAACTCCGCGCATCGGTGACACTTTCAGAAATACATGATCGTCCACCACAAATTCCAATGGTCGTCGATGAGTATCCGCATAACTCTTCTGCCGACTTTGTGCCACAAGTAACTTCTTCCGAATCATGCGGACCTTCTCGACGGCATGCTCTACCATCTCTGGACCAAGTACCTGTCGTTCACCGACTTCATCCCAACAAATCGGAGACTGACACTTTCGCCCGTATAATGCTTCATACAGAGCCATATGTATACTCGACTGGTAACTGTTGTTGTAGGCAAATTCTGCTAGTGGCAAGTGAGTGTTCCAACTGGTTTTCAGATCAATTGCACAAAGCCGTAACATGTCCTCAAGTATCTGATTCACCCTCTCGGTCTGGCCATCGGTTTGTGGATGGTATGCAGAACTGAATTTCAATTGCGTTTTCATGGCCGAATGTAAACTAACCCAAAAACGCGATACAAATCTCTCATCCCGATCCGACACTATTGATGCCGGCATCCCATGTAATCGGATAATTTCACTCAATTATAGCTGAGCTAACCGATCGACGCTCCATGTGGTTTTGATTGCGAGAAAATGTGCAGATTTGGTTAATCGATCAACGATGACCCAAATTGTATCATTCTCCCGCTGCGTCTTCGGTAAGCCAACTATAAAATTCATGGTTATATGATCCCACTTCCATTCTGGGATCGTGAGGTTCTGCATCTCCCCGCCGGGCCTCTGGTGTTCCACCTTGACTCGTTGACAAGCTAAGCATCGCGAGACAAAGAGTGCCACATCTCGTTTCATACCATGCCACCAGAAGGTCGTACGCAAATCTTTATACATTTTTGTACTGCCCGGGTGCAACGAATACTTGGCATAATGGGCCTCCGTCAAGATTTCTTTCCGGAGTTCTTCATCCTTCGGGACACATAGCCTCCCCTTGAGTCGCCATGATCCGTCCTCGTGCCTGGTGAAGTCACTTGCTTCACCCCTTTCTATCATTCCGCCAATCTTAATCAAGAACTCATCCGCCCTCTGTGCAGTCTTAATCTTTTCTAACAAACTCGACTCAAGTTGAAGTTGAGCCAGTTGTGCATTGTGGCCACGAATCTAGAGCTCAATTCTCATGCTCTCTAATTCCTTCAGTATTCGTTTGTCAATACTGATTGATCCCACAAAGTTTCGACTCAACGCATCTGCCACCACATTGCCTTTTCCTGGGGTGTACGCGATCGTCAAGTCGTAATCTTTTATAAGCTCCAACAAACGTCTTTGTCGCAAATTTAAATCCTTTTGAGTAAAGATGTACTTCAGGCTCTTATGATCGGTGAAGATCTCGCAAGCCACTCCATACAAGTAATGCCGCCATAATTTTAATGCAAACACTATCGCTGCCAATTCCAAATCGTGCGTTGGATAATTTTTCTCGTGCGGCTTAAGCTGTCTTGAGGCATACGATATTACTTTCCCTCTCTGAGTCAATACACATCCCAAACCCAATCCGGACGCATCACTGTATATCTGGAATCCCTCGACGTCGTCTGGAAGTGCAAGGATTGGAGCTGACACGAGACGTTGCTTCAGATTTTGAAAGCTAGTCTCGCACTCATCAGTCCAATCAAATGCAACTCCCTTCTGGGTTAGCCGAGTTAAAGGTGCTGCAACTTTCGAAAAATCCTTTACAAATTTCCTGTAGTAGCCTGCCAAGCCGAGGAAACTTCGGATCTCGCTCGCCGACGTGGGCTGCTTCCAATCCACTACGGCTTCAATTTTTCTTGGGTCAACGGACACACCTTCCGCTGAGATAACGTGCCCTAGAAATGACACGCTACTCATCCAAAATTCATACTTGCTCATGTTTGCCATTGATTGTCGTAGAACAGAACAGTTTTATAGGAGGACTGAACTTTGACTCACAATTACAAACTCGCTTGTACAAAAGAGAGCCTAGGAACAAAACCTAGGAAAAGCAATCTAAGTACAATTGTTTAGTTTAGATTCTGGGGGGTGACGGTAGAGGCTCGAAAAAGTGCTATCAACTCTGCCTTACTCCTTGGACGATCGAACGCAACCTCGGCTCCAGTGAAGAAATGCTCTCTCTCTGCCCGGGTGTGTGGGTCTCTCTCTGTGTGTGTGCAAAGGAATAGCACCTTGCTATTTATAGGAATTCATGAGTAATGGGGTGTACAGCCACGTGGCTAATTTTGGGCCACATCCTTGTAACTGTGCCTCGAGAAGTGGGCAGCTGGGGATTGGTTAAGATTGATCATGATCTGTTTGTTGCACTAAATTCGAACTGTTAAGACTTGGTCAATTTCTGCCACGTGTCCCAACTGCTACTCTGTGGCGAGCCGCATGAATGATGCATCTTGGCTGAGCCGCATGAAGGACTGTCCCATAGTCGAGCCGCATGAAGAGTGTCTCATGACCGGGCCGCATGAAGGTCGAGCCGCATGAAGAGCGTCTCATGACCGGGCCGCATGAGGGTCGTCTCATAACTTAGCCGCATGAAGGACGTCTCATAACCGGGCCGCATGAAGGTCGTTTCATAACCGAGCCGCATGAGAGTTGTCTCATGACTGAGCCGCATGAAGGTCGCATAGGCGATCCGCATAAAGAATCTTCTTTGGAATTGTGGACTGTGCCGGATATAATGATGATTTTCTCGTCTTTTTAGGAGCATGTCACGTCTTGTCTTTATGTCAGAGCCATCATCTCTGTCAGAGCTGTCGCCTTTATGTCAGAGTAATTATGACCAGCTGCTTAGGCTGATTTCGAACCGCATAAGGCTCCCTGCTATTTGTGGGCCGCATGAAGCTTTCTGAGCCGCATGAAGCTTCCAGGGATTTTGAGCCGCATGAAACTCCCCAGGTTTTGAGCCGCATGAAGTTTCATGTTGGTTTTGGGCCGCATAGAAATTCCTATTCTTTTCCATGCTTCTACAAGACTCCCTTCAAACTTTTCAATTTGTAAAATTGAAATACTTTGAATAAGAAGCATGGGTATGTCCGCATAAGCTCTTCATGCCGCATAGGCTTCTCTCTGGCCGCATACTGGCTTCGTGCCACGTGGGCGTCCCATTACTTCGGCATTAATTACCTTAGATTTGCTTTGATGATTTGGAGCCGTCTTTTGCATGAAAGGGGATAGAATCCCAAGAGTCGCCTTTATCTTTTAGGTAGCACGAAATTCGAAGCGGTGTCTATCGATTTACACGCCTCTGCCAGCCTATAAGTACGAGTAGTTTTTGAGGAGAGAGGTTCCTTCTTTCCTTCTTCCAACTTTTCATTGCCCTAGTCGTCTTCTCTTCTCTCGATCATCGATGGCTCCCAAGGCTTCTTCCAGTGCTGCAGCGAAGGGCAAAGGACTTGCCTCCTCGTCGAACACGGCGAGTTCGATTCACCCCTGTCATGTCCCGCTCCCATAGGAGCGATCGTCCTCGCTAAGGCGTGATGCCGCACGAGCCTAGATTGCGCTCGTGCAAGGCGGGTTCCTTAACGGCCGATTCCAGCGGCTGCAACGGGGTCGTCGCACAGAAGTCCCATGCAGAGACATTGAATAATAGCAGCGGAATTTGAAGCAAAACACAAATCATTGCAAAACACTCTTTTATTGATATTGAATCAAAGATTACAATGGGGCGCAAGGCCAAGATTACAAGTCTCTCAAGCTCACTCATCTCACATTACAAGTCACTCAGCTCTCTCTCATCTCTCAAATACAAGTCTTGATCCAGCGGAAGCTTCGGAAGGCGACGTCCATACATTATGTCCCGTATAAGTCTTTTCTCCATGCGGCCGCACGCTTCGAATCGCCAAGGAACTCCGTGCCAAGACGCATCCAAGCGAGCTCCGCGCCACGAGCTTCTACCTGTGCCTGCACATGTAAACTATGTGGGTGTCAGTACTCAACTGTACTGGTGGAATGAGCTCCTCGCCCACCCATACAAACCCAACACGTTTGATTTACTTTGTGTAACATAGTCACTTCTTATTGATTGTCTTTCTAGTCTTGCCTTAGGATCAGTTTTTAGGACCGACGCCTTGGCCTATTCTGTGTCGCTAGACCATCCCGTGCTTGCAACGACAACGTCGACTCATCCCGTGCAGGTCATCACTGACTCCCTGAGCCATCGTGGACTCCTCTAGCTTTTGTTAGACGGGTGCCCTTTCAGCGCAAGGTAGCTAGCCCCGCTGCAAGTCCCCGCCTAACCCGTGCAAAGCACAGCTAATTACTCGTTTCCAATCGGCGGCCGCAACGGTCCCGTGGCCGCCGGGTTGCCGTGCGGGGAAACGACCCACCTTGTCGACAAGTTGTCCATGACCATGCAAGACTCGACTCAAACTGACGTCTCACACAGTCATGCTACTTCTTTCTTCTGAGACCGCCTCGCCGACCTATAGCCGAGGCCTCGTCGACCTGTAGCCGCGAGCATACTTCTTTTCTTTCTTAGACCGCCTCGTCGACCTGTAGCCGCGAGCGTCTTTCCATGTTACCATATCATTTCATTCAACTCAATGCCTATTTGATAGTCCTTTCTCCAAAACTCATCGAATCAACCGTGGTTTATGCCTTAAACACTAAGTCCGTGCATCGTGCCTTAAGCCTATGCGACACCACCGCCCAAGTCATACTCTATATGACGGGCCTTGAGACTGTAAGACTATGTGGATACACCCAGCCGTAGAACTCGTAGGGTCGTGCTTGCTACTACTCCTGATAGCTCAACGTAACTTGTCTAACTTACTTTTGCAACAACTTGACGAGTAAAGGCTGCGTCAAGCCTTGCATCGTGGAAACGTGCCGTGCACGCGATCGACTTGAACAACCAAGTTATTTGGGATGCCTAGACTTATGCCGCAAGCCGTGCAATACAACTTAACTCGTCGGACGAGCAGAGGCTATGCTACGCCTTGGGCGATGAGATCGTGCATGCTTTATGAAGCATTTGTGCGGGCGACGCCTATGAATTTGGCTAACTCTTAGCTTTGCGGCGAATACCAACTTTCATTCTCCCAAGTCACGCGACGAAGGATCGAGTGTTATTTTCAAAGCACGCCGTGCACCAACTCTAAGCCGACCGTTGGACCTTTCCATATTCTATCTCAATTCGACCCGTCGGGATTACTCCCTTTAGCTATGTGGATTCATCTCTTTTTTTATTAAGCCTACTTATGCAAGTTGAAAACATGCGATTTATTATGTGAAGGCTAAGATGAGGCAAGTTCACCGAAACTATCCCACCTGAGCGAGCGGTCGTCTCGACCGAGCGATGTCTTCGAGTAGCCGTTGCAAGGCTAAGTCCGAACGCCGTCGGCGTTTCGATTCCTCCGATTGACTGAGCGGGACGGGGCACTACATCATACACCACTCAGAAAAAGTTTCGTCCTCGAAACTAACTGAGTACTTTTATCGACTTATAACTTAATTCAACATTCAAGGACTCTCGCACACGTACTCCTGCGTTCCTTAAATCCGAGCCATGCTCGTGCTACCCTCAATCTTTTCTTCAAAACTCACGATCTCAAAATCCTCGACACTTTTCCGTTCCTCAAGTCTCACTTGATTCAGCGTATCACTTAGTTTGGATCGTGCACACATTCCAGGCGTCCCCGAAATACATGCATTTCAACCAAGCCTTGTGATAGTGAATCCAATTTCCACCTATCGATCCATCTACTCAATCCTGAAAATCAATCCTACCGATGCTAACTCTCGCAACATGGACATCTCGCCTAACCGCTAGGCAATCTCTTTAGACTAAAGTCAATTGTCAGTATTGGAATCACAGTTCCCAAACAACGATATCAACACTGACCCCATCCTAAGGTCAAACCAAGTTGATAGTACAGGATTTTCTACCCAAGCTCGCATCACTCCGATTTCTAAGCATCGAGCATCGATTCCCTACACACATACCCACATTCGTCGCACGGGGTCCGAGTCATTCAGCAAAGCCATCCTACGATAACTCACGTTTCAACCAAATCCTTGACTTATAGATATCGCTCGTCCATCAAGCCATTTCGCATAGTCTATTTCTTCGAACTAATACGCCTATCTATCCTTCTCGAATCAAACACGCTATGACACAAATTGTCGCTAACTAAAATTTTATATTCCATATTCCCTAAGTCATCTATACCAATTCACGCAATCGATTCACAAGGTAGTCTGACTTAACAATACGTTGCGTCCCGATCTCACGCGAGTCAGATTATCCATGGTGGGCACGAATCACCATGCACGCTCCCGCGAGATAATCATTCTCATCGGGACGTAACTCTTGTTTTGTGTCTAGACTAATTAATTCTCGCTGCGCGGATTGGACCTACTCAATCCTCAAGTTTATTTCATTCATCAATTGCAAGTCTAAACATCCTCGAATTTTCCTTCGCATCAAACCGACAAGTCGAGACAATCAAAGTTGCCGCGTCCTGATTTTCCGAGTTTGATCATCCCCGCGACATGAATCACCATGTCAGCGCTCACGCGGAACGATCGCCACAAATCCGACGCGGCGCATGTGCGAGGCTAGAGTTGCACTCGCGCAAGACAAGAATGTCGACTTTGTGGTTATCTGCGTAACCATCAAGACACTTTCATTTTCATCCGGCATTCATCTCAATCAAAATCCTAAGTATAGCATCCAACCGAACAGTAACACTTGCACGATCGTCATTCGCCGAGTTAGAGTACCCCCGAATTATCGCATAGCGATCTTTGATACGCCTCAATACCATCGACGATATGCGTAACCTGACGATCTTCCTTTGCAACCAAATTTCGAGTCGTGCGAACGATGCTATCGTCCGACTGGACAATCTCCTCGACATTCAAATTCTAGTTCGATTATTATCCTTCGAATCATTCACAACATCAATTTTCCTCGATCGATCGACATCCCTGAGGCTATCGCATACACCACTCAGGGATGAAGTCATTTGACAAATCCTCAACTTATCATTCGAATCAAAATCGACTTTTTCGAATCCCGTTCGAACCATTCCTCGAATTCCAAGCACGCTCATCTATATCGCATCGACGATATCGTCGCTCGATAGCACCCCTATCGATAGTCATCCCATTTACTCAATCAAGTCTAACTCATTCTCGTCCGACACAATTCGAATCCCGCACTCGATTTTTCTAAGGTCGACACAACTTTGATGTATATGCCCAGCCCGACTTAGCCAACCGTGCTTACGTAAACCATCTTTTTCTTTCTTGTCAAAAACTGTTCTCCTATGTTTTGCAAAATAGTTAGACTTATTGTATGGACATCCCGTAGGACATTTGAGAGAGAGCGCACCAACTATATCAATATGTAGAAGCAACATTCAGAGTTCGCGAAACAGCGGAGTTAAAGAATTCAATCGATAGTCCAATGACGTAAAGCCGTGCTCTGATACCATTATGTCACGATCCGCTCCCATAGGAGCGATCGTCCTCGCTAAGGCGTGATGCCGCACGAGCCTAGATTGCGCTCGTGCAAGGCGGGTTCCATAACGGCCGATTCCAGCGGCTGCGACGGGGTCGTCGCACAGAAGTCCCATGCAGAGACATTGAATAATAGCAGCGGAATTTGAAGCAAAACACAAATCATTGCAAAACACTCTTTTATTGATATTGAATCAAAGATTACAATGGGGCGCAAGGCCAAGATTGCAAGTCTCTCAAGCTCACTCATCTCACATTACAAGTCACTCAGCTCTCTCTCATCTCTCAAATACAAGTCTTGATCCAGCGGAAGTTTCGGAAGGCGACGTCCATACATTATGTCCCGTATAAATCTTTTCTCCATGCGGCCGTACGCTTCGAATCGCCAAGGAACTCCGTGCCTCGACGCATCCAAGCGAGCTCCGCGCCACGAGCTTCTACCTGTGCCTGCACATGTAAACTATGTGGGTGTCAGTACTCAACTGTACTGGTGGAATGAGCTCCTCGCCCACCCATACAAACACAACACGTTTGATTTACTTTGTGTAACATAGTCACTTCTTATCGATTGTCTTTCTAGTCTTGCCGTAGGATCAGTTTTTAGGACCGACGCCTTGGCCTATTCTGTGTCGCTAGACCATCCCGTGCTTGCAACGACAACGTCGACTCAACCAACGTTAACCTATCAAGTCGTGCTTGCCTTTCGGCCAAAATCAGAGACGCAACTACGCGATAGTACCCAATTCCTTGTGACCGTACTACAAATCCTTCATACCGTGCCTCGCAACTCAATGTGACTTCACCATATCGCCGCCTCGCGGCCCTTGCTACTTTGATCACCAACAGACCCAAATCAAGACTTCTTTTTCTAAGTATCACTTGACCAACTTTGCCTTGCGGCGGTTTCCCGACTTAAACTCAAACAACTCAACCAACTTATGCAACTTATATACCGACAACTCAAGACTCGACGCCACATCTCGTGCCGAAGCACGTCGCCTATGTTGTAGCCATCCTTAAGCTCCAAACCTTTGTATTCTAACTGCACACACATTCAACAACTCGACTCAATCCAAAGGCACACACGCGGATTGTCGCCATGCCGACTCATCTATATGATTTGGTCACTGACTCCCTGAGCCATCGTGGACTCCTCTAGCTTTTGTTAGACGGGTGCCCTTTCAGCGCAAGGTAGCTAGTCCCGCTGCAAGTCCCCGCCTAACCCGTGCAAAGCACAGCTAATTACTCGTTTCCAATCGACGGCCGCAACGGTCCCGTGGCCGTCGGGTTGCCGTGCGGGGAAACGACCCACCTTGTCGACAAGTTGTCCATGACCATGCAAGACTCGACTCAAACTGACGTCTCACACAGTCATGCTACTTCTTTCTTCTGAGACCGCCTCGCCGACCTATAGCCGCGAGGCCTCGCCGACCTGTAGCCGCGAGCATACTTCTTTTCTTTCCTAGACCGCCTCGTCGACCTGTAGCCGCGAGCGTCTTTCCATGTTACCATATCATTTCATTCAACTCAATGCCTATTTGATAGTCCTTTCTCCAAAATTCATCGAATCAACCGTGGTTTATGCCTTAAACACTAAGTCCGTGCATCGTGCCTTAAGCCTATGCGACACCACCGCCCAAGTCATACTCTATATGACGGGCCTTGAGACTGTAAGACTATGTGGATACACCCAGCCGTAGAACTCGTAGGGTCGTGCTTGCTACTACTCCTGATAGCTCAACGTAACTTGCCTAACTTACTTTTGCAACAACTTGACGAGTAAAGGCTGCGTCAAGCCTTGCATCGTGGGAACGTGCCGTGCACGCGATCGACTTGAACAACCAAGTTATTTGGGGTGCCTAGACTTATGCCGCAAGCCGTGCAATACAACTTAACTCGTCGGGCGAGCAGAGGCTATGCTACGCCTTGGGCGATGAGATCGTGCATGCTTTATGAAGCATTTGTGCGGGCGACGCCTATGAATTTGGCTAACTCTTAGCTTTGCGGCGAATACCAACTTTTCTTCTCCCAAGCCACGGGACAAGGATCGAGTGTCATTTTCAAAGCACGCCGTGCACCAACTCTAAGCCGACCGTTGGACCTTTCCATATTCTATCTCAATTCGACCCGTCGGGATTACTCCCTTTAGCTATGTGGATTCATCTCTTTTATTATTAAGCCTACTTGTGCAAGTTGAAAACATGCAATTTATTATGTGAAGGCTAAGATGAGACAAGTTCACCGAAACTACCCCGCCTGAGCGAGCGGTCGCCTCGACCGAGCGATGTCTTCGAGTAGCCTGTCACGCCCCGCTCCCACAGGAGCGATCGTCCTCGCTAAGGCGTGATGCCGCACGGGCCTAGGTTGCGCCCGTGCAAGGCTAAGTCCAGAAACGGCCGATTTGAGCTAGGCCACAGAGTCGCACAGAGTGTCCCCATTTGCAGCGGAAAATAAATGAACACAAATTGAAGCGAATTCAACTCTTTATTGATATTCAAGAAGTTTACAAGCGGCGCTAGGCCGATATTACAAATCGCTCAAGCTCTCTCTCTCTCTGAAACATAAAAGGCGTGCCAAGTGGCTTACAACATGAAATGATTCATGGCGATGTTCCGATACATTATGTCCTGTATATGGTGCTTCAGTTCATTGCAACGCTCCAAGGCTCCGGAGATAGCTCCGCGCCTTAGCACGTTCGATGGAAACTCCGCACCCGCCGGCGTCTCCTGCATCCCGCAAGCAGACTGTGGGGTTATCAGTACATTGTTATGCACTGGTGGGGAGGCTAGCTCGCCCACAATGCTATCATTACCAAACACGTTACATTCACTTTTGTGCATCTCTATCATTCATGGTCTTTCTAATCTTGCCTTGGGATAAATTTCATGGCATATGTCATAACCTATCCCGTGTTACCAAATTCAAGTGTCGCATGGAAATACATGCACGACTTACCCATACTTACCGTCCGACCTTCCCTGTCCAACGTAAACCAAGTTAGTCAACAATTCATATGAAATAACTTAACGTAGTTCATGAAAGCATTCAATGTAAAGTGCGTGTCCTTGCCTCGGGTTCTAGCATATCGTAGGCATGTTTTCTAACTCGTTTGCTCGAAGTACTCTTGATCATTTTGTGTGTTATATTCAAGCCTATTCAGAAGGTTCTTTGTACAGTTAACTTAGACTACTTTGATTTCAATGCAAGGACTTGCACGTGGATTGCCACCAACAAAGCCCACTTAAATCTATATGCACCGGTCGCTGGCATCACAAGCCATTTTGGACACATCCAAGCCGTGGTATTTCTCAACTAGCGTAGGGTGAGGACTGGCACACACCCCGTTAGTCTCTTGAAATACTCCTGCACTTACGTCCCCCGGGTGGTCGAGTCCGCACCCAGGCATCCCGTAAGCCATGACTTGATCCCGCCTAGGCCGGCCACGATCCTCCCTTTGATCATACCGCGGAATCCGTATCACCCGTGCACGAGTCCGTCCACGACCATTTCGTATTTTATCGTCATAGGCTAACCCTTAGCCACAATGCGTTATCGACCAGGTTGGCGTCCGTGCAGCGCGGGTAGCGAGCCCCGTTGCACGTGCCCGTCACACCTGTCGCTAACCATTCCTTTCCTTCTTATCTTATATTCATTCTTTCATTTCTTTCTTTCACTTGTTCATACATTCATTCATTCTTCACGTATTCATTCGTTCACACGTTGATTCATTTATTCACTTATTCGTTTATTCTTTCATTCATACGTTATGCAACTCCCCGTGCGGGAGTCGTCTTGGCGACCCATCGGTCCCGAAGTCTTTCAATGTTGCTATACTCTAGTCGGAACGACTATATCGATAGTCTTCCGTTTCATTGTTGTAAACCATTCATTGTTTCATTGTTTGAACGCATCAGGGACGTAAACGTAAGCTTGTGCCTTAGCACGAGCGTGGAGCGCGGTGCGAGAGTTTTCACAATTTTCCATGTTCCTTTCCATATTCTATACAAGCATACAAGATGGGATTAATCCCTTAGCTAGGTGCGTTGGGTCATTTATTAGCACGCACGGTGTTATCGCCTAGCGATTTCAGTGATAGTGTCCGTATTATTATGTGTCTAGGCTAAGCAAAGACGGGTTCATCGGAGCCACCTACCTTAGCGATGTTCGCATCGGCCGAGCGATACTTCGAGCGCGCCTTTGAAAGTCTAAGTCTGGATTCATCTTCGGCGGGCCAATGTAAGCCTTGCATCGATTCTTCTTCAGGTCGATGCCAACTCTTCGGGTCGACGGCTCGTTTGAGTCGTTGAACTTGCCGTTTGAATCGGCGTTCCGCTAGGGCGGAGAGGGTCATTACATAATACACCACTCAAAACAAGTCTCGTCCTCGAGACTTCCTGAGTGCAGGTCATCCTACCATTTCTTAACTCGTGTCATCGTGTTTCATAGACAATTCTATCGAACGGCTCTATCGTTCGATGGCATCGAACCATGCTCGGTACCTTTCCAAGTTCCGTGTCGCATACGTTTGGTCGATCTTATTGAATGGCTTTTCATTCATTTCAGAGTTGATGGTTTATTCAATTGTCGCATTTTTTCGACTTGGTTGCTATTTCGACGTATCATGGGACTGAAACGGTCGCACGAGGTGCGTTGAAATTCTCAAACACGAGAGTCGTAGGCTGAGGCAACTCACTCATTCGTTCATTCGCATCTCAACACCCACTTGCAGCTGCATTCGAGTTCATCATATCGCTGAGTTTGGATCGTGCACGCATTCAAGGCGTCCCCCGAATACGTACATTTCAACCAAGCTTAGCGACTAGCGAAGTCGGACAAGCTACTCGTGATAGTTTTGATTTGCCGATCGTTTTGCTAACTTCGATTTAAAACCGAACTCATGCGGGTATCACATATCGTTTATCTCGGTCCTCGAGATGATTCGATTCGCTTCTCAAGCGCTCTTGTCAACGAAATCAATACGATTTCTTCTTAGCGGAGTCGGCCAAGTCTAAGTAATTTTCGTCCGATTCGAGACCAAGTATTGCACTATCATCGAGTACGTCTTCCGACCAATGATTCAATTCGTTATTCCAACTTTACTTGCGCATCATCCATTCCTAACATTCCCATCGTTTTGGGGCCATTCTCGTTGTCGTTCACGCACACTCCTAATTTTCCGTCCTACTCTAAGTCTTGTTGTCCCAAGTCTATCGTCCGTCCAGACGATACTCTAATATCAATCGCACAGGTTCAATCACTCGGTATAGGGTCGTCGGCCTATCCGCTAGGCTATTTCTTTTCGAGGCTAAGTCAATGTCAGGATTGGAATCACAGTTCCCCAACAATAATGCCAACACTGACCCCAATCCTAGGGTCAAACCAAAGTCGGTGGTACGGGGGTTTTCTACCCAAGCTCGCGTCACTCAGATTTCTAAACATCGAGCACGATCACCTATTCGCATCAACGTATTCGTTACGCATATTCGAATCCATTAAATCACCCGATCGACATACTTCACATATCCATTCTAACCAATTCATGTATTCGATCACGAGGTCATCCAGCTCGACAATACATTGCGTCCCAATCTCACGCGAGTCCGATCATCCACGGTGGTTCATGAATCACCATGCAACTCTCCCGCGGAATAATCATTCTCATCGGGGCGTAACTCTTGTTTGAGTTTTAGACTAACCCATTCTCGATACGCGGATTGGACCTACTCAATCCTCAAGTTCGATCATCAAGCACGCTAAGTCATTCCCGAGTCCACCTTCGCGTCAAACCACAAGTCGAAACATACAAATTGCTACGCCAGGCTAGTTCAATTACCCCTGCTGTATGAATCACCATACCAGCGTTCACGCGGAGTGATCGTCCTAATCGGCGCGAAGCATGTGCGAGGCTGGAGTTGCGCTCGCATAAGACAAGAACGTCAACGTTGTGGTTGTCAACGAAGCAAATCCAAGCATTCTCATTTTCATCCAAGTCAAGATCCAGTTCGATAGTCCGTTTATCATTCGTTCAACTAGAAAATCCTCGAGCCACGTCTATCTTTTCCTCGACACATTTTTAACATCCCAAGTATAGCATCCAACGTAACAATAACATTTTGCACGATCGTCATTCGCCGAGTCAGAGTACCCCCGAGTTATCGCATATCGATCTTTGATACGCCTCAATACCATCGACGATATGCGTAACCTGACGATCTTCCTTTGCAACCAATTTCGAGTCGTGCGACTGATGCTATTGTCCGAACTGGATATACCACAATTCCATTCGATTCAATCCAAGATCAAGTTCGATCGCTATTCCTCGAGCTAGTTTCAAGATCGTTGTTCAAACTCAAGTCACAATTTGTTTGAATCAATCCGAAATCGTACGTGCGATCCTCTAAGTTTCCTCGATCATGACCATTCATTTTCATTCATCGTTCTGAACCATTTTCTAACTCGCGTTGCCCATTGACAAGTTGTCCAGCGACATCTCGTTCGGGACTATTGAAGTCACGGCCAACTAAGCGTGACACGTTCTAAGGCTTTGCGCGATTACATCGCTTGCCGACATACTCGTACGATCCGTAAATCCTTTAGTCTCGCTCGAACAATTTCTATGACGTCCATACACCACTCAGGGTTCGAGCCACTCGACTAGTCGTCGACACTCATTCTTATTCTTCTCCGAACCTATCACATACACCACTCGGATTCAAGCCATCCTATTTAATCCACAATCACATTTGCATCATGCGCTAAGACATCCTTCAGATTCGTTCGACGAATATCGAGCGTAATCGCTCACGTCGCCTCGACGTACTAAGTCGTTCGCACTAAGCCTCAAAATCCAATAAATCTTCCGTGCACGCCTAAGCGTTAGTTTGATGGCGTTCCTATCGATATACACTCTAAGTGTATCTCCGTTTCCGACCGAGCGGTACTTAATATCGCTTGCAACTCGATTGCACCAGAAGTCGAGGTGCGTGACACGCGGCACAACTTAGCCAAAAGGCCGTGTGTATAGCTATCCCGTACGGACTATATTCGAGTTCGCATGCTCACTTATTCTCGTTCGAGCGATAATCGATCTCACTCGCAACTCGTTTGCACCAGAAGGTCTAGGTGCGCGATACTCTGCACAACTTAGCCAAAAGGCTGCATGCATAACCATCCCGTTCGAACTATACTTTGGTCTCGTGTACTCGTTCGCTATTGTCAGCGTAAGGTTATTCAAGTACGTCTTGCGTTTTGCTAACTCTTAGCATCGGTTCCTTCCAACTCAAGTACGTCGTGGTTCGGCACAAAGGCCTTCGCCTATCGATCCCTTCAACCGAGCACTTGTACGAGCTTTTGAAAATATTAGACTTATTGTATGGAACATCCCAAGGCACAACGAGAGAGAGCGTACACTTCTTTTGTTTCAAAACCGAGCTTTCAAAACTGAGAAAATCGAAATGAAGTCCAAGGACGTAAAGCCGTGCTCTGATACCAATCTGTCACGTCCCGCTCCCGCAGGAGCGATCGTCCTCGCTAAGGCGTGATGCCGCACGGGCCTAGGTTGCGCCCGTGTAAGGCTAAGTCCAAAAACGGCCGATTTGAGCTAGGCCACAGAGTCGCACAGAGTGTCCCCATTTGCAGCGGAAAGTAAATGAACACAAATTGAAGCGAATTCAACTCTTTATTGATATTCAAGAAGTTTACAAGCGGCTCTAGGCCGATATTACAAATCGCTCAAGCTCTCTCTCTCTGAAACATAAAAGGCGTGCCAAGTGGCTTACAACATGAAATGATTCATGGCGATGTTCCGATACATTATGTCCTGTATATGGTGCTTCAGTTCCTTGCAACGCTCCAAGGCTCCGGAGATAGCTCCGCGCCTTAGCACGTTCGATGGAAACTCCGCACCCGCCGGCGTCTCCTGCATCCTGCAAGCAGACTGTGGGGTTATCAGTACATTGTTATGCACTGGTGGGGAGGCTAGCTCGCCCACAATGCTATCATTACCTAACACGTTACATTCACTTTTGTGCATCTCTATCATTCATTGTCTTTCTAATCTTGCCTTGGGATAAATTTCATGGCATATGTCATAACCTATCCCGTGTTGCCAAATTCAAGTGTCGCATGGAAATACATGCACGACTTACCCATACTTACCGTCCGACCTTCCCTGTCCAACGTAAACCAAGTTAGTCAACAATTCATATGAAATAACTTAACGTAGTTCATGAAAGCATTCAATGTAAAGTGCGTGTCCTTGCCTTGGGTTCTAGCATATCGTAGGCATGTTTTCTAACTCGTTTGCTCGAAGTACTCTTGATCATTTTGTGTGTTATATTCAAGCCTATTCAGAAGGTGCTTTGTACAGTTAACTTAGACTACTTTGATTTCAATGCAAGGACTTGCACGTGGATTGCCACCAGCAAAGCCCACTTAAATATATATGCACCGGTCGCTGGCATCACAAGCCATTTTGGACACATCCAAGCCGTGGTATTTCTCAACTAGCGTAGGGTGAGGACTGGCACACACCCCGTTAGTCTCTTGAAATACTCATGCACTTACGTCCCCCGGGTGGCCGAGTCCGCACCCAGGCAGCCCGTAAGCCATGACTTGATCCCGCCTAGGCCGGCCACGATCCTCCCTTTGATCATGCCGCGGAATCCGTATCACCCGTGCACGAGTTCGTCCACGACCATTTCGTATTTTATCGTCATAGGCTAACCCTTAGCCACAATGCGTTATCGACCAGGTTGGCGTCCGTGCAGCGCGGGTAGCGAGCCCCGTTGCACGTGCCCGTCACACCTGTCGCTAACCATTCCTTTCCTTCTTATCTTATATTCATTCTTTCATTTCTTTCTTTCACTTGTTCATACATTCATTCATTCTTCACGTATTCATTCGTTCACACGTTGATTCATTTATTCACTTATTCGTTCATTCTTTCATTCATACGTTATGCAACTCCCCGTGCGGGAGTCGCCTTGGCGACCCATCGGTCCCGAAGTCTTTCAATGTTGCTATACTCTACTCGGAACGACTATATCGATAGTCTTCCGTTTCATTGTTGTAAACCATTCAATGTTTTATTGTTTGAACGCATCAGGGACGTAAACGTAAGCTTGTGCCTTAGCACGAGCGTGGAGCGCGGTGCGAGAGTTCTCACAATTTTCCATGTTCCTTTCCATATTCTATACAAGCATACAAGATGGGATTAATCCCTTAACTAGGTGCGTTGGGTCATTTATTAGCACGCACGGTGTTATCGCCTAGCGATTTCAGTGATAGTGTCCGTATTATTATGTGTCTAGGCTAAGCAAAGACGGGTTCATCGGAGCCACCCACCTTAGCGATGTTCGCATCGGCCGAGCGATACTCCGAGCGCGCCTTTGAAAGTCTAAGTCTGGATTCATCTTCGGCGGGCCAATGTAAGCCTTGCATCGATTCTTCTTCAGGTCGATGCCAACTCTTCGGGTCGACGGCTCGTTTGAGTCATTGAACTTGCCGTTTGAATCGGCGTTCCGCTAGGGCGGAGAGGGTCATTACATAATACACAACTCAAAACAAGTCTCGTCCTCGAGACTTCCTGAGTGCAGGTCATCCTACCATTTCTTAACTCGTGTCATCGTGTTTCATAGACAATTCTATCGAACGGCTCTATCGTTCGATGGCATCGAACCATGCTCGGTACCTTTCCAAGTTCCGTGTCGCATACGTTTGGTCGATCTTATTGAATGGCTTTTCATTCATTTCAGAGTTGATGGTTTATTTAATTGTCGCATTTTTTCGACTTGGTTGCTATTTCGACGTATCATGGGACTGAAACGGTCGCACGAGGTGCGTTGAAATTCTCAAACACGAGAGTCGTAGGCTGAGGCAACTCACTCATTCGTTCATTCGCATCTCAACACCCACTTGCAGCTGCATTCGAGTTCATCATATCGCTGAGTTTGGATCGTGCACGCATTCAAGGCGTCCCCCGAATACGTACATTTCAACCAAGCTTAGCGACTAGCGAAGTCGGACAAGCTACTCGTGATAGTTTTGATTTGCCGATCGTTTTGCTAACTTCGATTTAAAACCGAACTCATGCTGGTATCACATATCGTTTATCTCGGTCCTCGAGATAATTCGATTCGCTTCTCAAGCGCTCTTGTCTACGAAATCAATACGATTTCTTCTTAGCGGAGTCGGCCAAGTCTAAGTAATTTTCGTCCGATTCGAGACCTAGTATTGCACTATCATCGAGTACGTCTTCCGACCAATGATTCAATTCGTTATTCCAACTTTACTTGTGCATCATCCATTCCTAACATTCCCATCGTTTTGGGGCCATTCTCGTTGTCGTTCACGCACACTCCTAATTTCCCGTCCTACTCTAAGTCTTGTTGCCCCAAGTCTATCGTCCGTCCAGACGATACTCTAATATCAATCGCACAGGTTCAATCACTCGGTATAGGGTCGTCGGCCTATCCGCTAGGCTATTTCTTTTCGAGGCTAAGTCAATGTCAGGATTGGAATCACAGTTCTCCAACAATAATGCCAACACTGACCCCAATCCTAGGGTCAAATCAAAGTCGGTGGTACGGGGGTTTTCTACCCAAGCTCGCGTCACTCAGATTTCTAAACATCGAGCACGATCACCTATTCGCATCAACGTATTCGTTACGCATATTCGAATCCATTAAATCACCCGATCGACATACTTCACATATCTATTCTAACCAATTCATGTATTCGATCACGAGGTCATCCAGCTCGACAATACATTGCGTCCCAATCTCACGCGAGTCCGATCATCCACGGTGGTTCATGAATCACCATACAACGCTCCCGCGGAATAATCATTCTCATCGGGGCGTAACTCTTGTTTGAGTTTTAGACTAACCCATTCTCGATACGCGGATTGGACCTACTCAATCCTCAAGTTCGATCATCAAGCACGCTAAGTCATTCCCGAGTCCACCTTCGCGTCAAACCACAAGTCGAAACATACAAATTGCCACGCCAGGCTAGTTCAATTACCCCTGCTGTATGAATCACCATACCAGCGCTCACGCGGAGTGATCGTCCTAATCGGCGCGAAGCATGTGCGAGGCTGGAGTTGTGCTCGCATAAGACAAGAACGTCAACGTTGTGGTTGTCAACGAAGCAAATCCAAGCATTCTCATTTTCATCCAAGTCAAGATCCAGTTCGATAGTCCGTTTATCATTCGTTCAACTAGAAAATCCTCGAGCCACGTCTATCTTTTCCTCGACACATTTTTAACATCCCAAGTATAGCATCCAACGGAACAATAACATTTTGCACGATCGTCATTCGCCGAGTCAGAGTACCTCCGAGTTATCGCATATCGATCTTTGATACGCCTCAATACCATCGACGATATGCGTAACCTGACGATCTTCCTTTGCAACCAATTTCGAGTCGTGCGACTGATGCTATTGTCCGAACTGGATATACCACAATTCCATTCGATTCAATCCAAGATCAAGTTCGATCGCTATTCCTCGAGCTAGTTTCAAGATCGTTGTTCAAACTCAAGTCACAATTTGTTTGAATCAATCCGAAATCGTACGCGCGATCCTCTAAGTTTCCTCGATCATGACCATTCATTTTCATTCATCGTTCTGAACCATTTTCTAACTCGCGTTGTCCATTGACAAGTTGTCCAGCGACATCTCGTTCGGGACTATTGAAGTCACGGCCAACTAAGCGTGACACGTTCTAAGGCTTTGCGCGATTACATCGCTTGCCGACATACTCGTACGATCCGTAAATCCTTTAGTCTCGCTCGAACAATTTCTATGACGTCCATACACCACTCAGGGTTCGAGCCACTCGACTAGTCGTCGACACTCATTCTTATTCTTCTCCGAACCTATCACATACACCACTCGGATTCAAGCCATCCTATTTAATCCACAATCACATTTGCATCATGCGCTAAGACATCCTTCAGATTCGTTCGACGAATATCTAGCGTAATCGCTCACGTCGCCTCGACGTACTAAGTCGTTCGCACTAAGCCTCAAAATCCAATAAATCTTCCGTGCACGCCTAAGAGTTAGTTTGATGGCGTTCCTATCGATATACACTCTAAGTGTATCTCCGTTTCCGACCGAGCGGTACTTAATATCGCTCGCAACTCGATTGCACCAGAAGTCGAGGTGCGCGACACGCGGCACAACTTAGCCAAAAGGCCGTGTGTATAGCTATCCCGTACGGACTATATTCGAGTTCGCATGCTCACTTATTCTCGTTCGAGCGATAATCGATCTCACTCGCAACTCGTTTGCACCAGAAGGTCTAGGTGCGCGATACTCTGCACAACTTAGCCAAAAGGCTGCATGCATAACCATCCCGTTCGAACTATACTTTGGTCTCCGTGTACTCGTTCGCTATTGTCAGCGTAAGGTTATTCAAGCACGTCTTGCGTTTTGCTAACTCTTAGCATCGGTTCCTTCCAACTCAAGTACGTCGTGGTTCGGCACAAAGGCCTTCGCCTATCGATCCCTTCAACCGGGCACTTGTACGAGCTTTTGAAAATATTAGACTTATTGTATGGAACATCCCAAGGCACAACGAGAGAGAGCGTACACTTCTTTTGTTTCAAAACCGAGCTTTCAAAACTGAGAAAATCGAAATGAATTCCAAGGACGTAAAGCCGTGCTCTGAAACCAATCTGTCACGCCCCGCTCCCGCAGGAGCGATCATCCTCGCTAAGGCGTGATGCCGCACGGGCCTAGGTTGCGCCCGTGCAAGGCTAAGTCCAGAAACGGCCGATTTGAGCTAGGCCACAGAGTCGCACAGAGTGTCCCCATTTGCAGCGGAAAGTAAATGAACACAAATTGAAGCGAATTCAACTCTTTATTGATATTCAAGAAGTTTACAAGCGGCGCTAGGCCGATATTACAAATCGTTCAAGCTCTCTCTCTCTCTGAAACATAAAAGGCGTGCCAAGTGGCTTACAACATGGAATGATTCATGTCGATGTTCCGATACATTATGTCCTGTATATGGTGCTTCAGTTCCTTGCAACGCTCTAAGGCTCCGGAGATAGCTCCGCGCCTTAGCACGTTCGATGGAAACTCCGCACCTGCCGGCGTCTCCTGTATCCTGCAAGCAGACTGTGGGGTTATCAGTACATTGTTATGCACTGGTGGGGAGGCTAGCTCGTCCACAATGCTATCATTACCAAACACGTTACATTCACTTTTGTGCATCTCTATCATTCATTGTCTTTCTAATCTTGCCTTGGGATCAATTTCATGGCATATGTCATAACCTATCCCGTGTTGCCAAATTCAAGTGTCGCATGGAAATACATGCACGACTTACCCATACTTACCGTCCGGCCTTCCCTGTCCAACGTAAACCAAGTTAATCAACAATTCATATGAAATAACTTAACGTAGTTCATGAAAGCATTCAATGTAAAGTGCGTGTCCTTGCCTCGGGTTCTAGCATATCGTAGGCATGTTTTCTAAGTCGTTTGCTCGAAGTACTCTTGATCATTTTGTGTGTTATATTACAAGCCTATTCAGAAGGTGCTTTGTACAGTTAACTTAGACTACTTTGATTTCAATGCAAGGACTTGCACGTGGATTGCCACCAGCAAAGCCCACTTAAATCTATATACACCGGTCGCTGGCATCACAAGCCATTTTGGACACATCCAAGCCGTGGTATTTCTCAACTAGCGTAGGGTGAGGACTGGCACACACCCCGTTAGTCTCTTGAAATACTTCTGCACTTACGTCCCCCGGGTGGCCGAGTCTGCACCCAGGCAGCCCGTAAGCCATGACTTGATCCCGTCTAGGCCGGCCACGATCCTCCATTTGATAATGCCGCGGAATCCGTATCACCCGTGCACGGGTCCGTCTACGACCATTTCGTATTTTATCGTCATAGGCTAACCCTTAGCCACAATGCGTTATCGACCAGGTTGGCGTCCGTGCAGCGCGGGTAGCGAGCCCCGTTGCACGTGCCCGTCACACCTGTCGCTAACCATTCCTTTGCTTCTTATCTTATATTCATTCTTTCACTTGTTCATACATTCATTCATTCTTCACGTATTCATTCGTTCACACGTTGATTCATTTATTCACTTATTCGTTCATTCTTTCATTCATACGTTATGCAACTCCCAGTGCGGGAGTCGCCTTGGCGACCCATCGGTCCCGAAGTCTTTCAATGTTGCTATACTCTACTCGGAACGACTATATCGATAGTCTTCCGTTTCATTGTTGTAAACCATTCATTGTTTCATTGTTTGAACGCATCAGGGACGTAAACGTAAGCTTGTGCCTTAGCACGAGCGTGGAGCGCGGTGCGAGAGTTCTCACAATTTTCCATGTTCCTTTCCATATTCTATACAAGCATACAAGATGGGATTAATCCCTTAGCTAGGTGCGTTGGGTCATTTATTAGCACGCACGGTGTTATCGCCTAGCGATTTCAGTGATAGTGTCCGTATTATTATGTGTCTAGGCTAAGCAAAGACGGGTTCATCGGAGCCACCCACCTTAGCGATGTTCGTATCGGCCGAGCGATACTCCGAGCGCGCCTTTGAAAGTCTAAGTCTGGATTCATCTTCGGCGGGCCAATGTAAGCCTTGCATCGATTCTTCTTCAGGTCGATGCCAACTCTTCGGGTCGACGGCTCGTTTGAGTCGTTGAACTTGCCGTTTGAATCGGCGTTCCGCTAGGGCGGAGAGGGTCATTACATAGCCGTTGCAAGGCTAAGTCCGAACGCCGTCGGCGTTTCGATTCCTCCGATTGACTGAGCGGGACGGGGCACTACAACCCCGACGTTCATCCTCCCATTAATGGTAAGAGCGTTGGGTAGAAACTGCATGAGTCCAAACCCTAACCACAATGGCTATGTCGCATGTTTTATGCGCGGACCTTTCTCTGTTATGCCTCGGTATAGTTGATGCTTTTTTTTCGTCTTCACTGAACTGTTCAAGTTCTGTGTGATGAATCCGCATAAGCTGTGTCGTATAGGCCGCATGAACGCCTCATGACTGAGCCGCATGGGGTATGCTTCATGTCCGAGCCGAATGAGAGTTGCTTCATGACCGAGCCGCATGAGAGTTACTTCATGACCGAGCCGCATGAGAGTTGCTTCATGACCGAGCCGCATGAGAGTTGCTTCATGGCCGAGCCGCATGAGAGACGTCTCATGACCGAGCTGCATGAGAGATGTCTCACGACCGAGCCGCATGAGAAACGTCTCATGACCGCATAAGCACCTTATGAACTGGGCCGCATGAAGACCCACCTAACAGAGCCGCATAAGCCCAGAAAATATTAAGTCGTTTTCTCTGGCTATCTTTTGAATTTTTTTTCTTTTTTCCTTTTCAGTGAAGTTGCCGATCAATCCTTCGGGGGAGCTTTTGGTAGGTCAAGCTCAATCTGCTGTGGGTGTGAGGTTCGACCATGTGGTCGATTATGTGTCAGCCCAAATCACTAAAGATCAATCTGAGGACAGGCTGAGGGATATCAGAAACCAATCCTTCTTCTTTCTCTTGGGCATGATGAACTCGGGGAAATTAGGGGGCACCCATCTGAAACCCGCGTTCCTCTTTGGGGATGCCCTAACTGTAAAGAACTCCAGCGTTCTAGATTTATCTGAAAGTTGGAGTTTTTTTCCAACGGGATGACGATTCATATTCCTCAGATGGAACGTCATTTTCCGCTGTCCTGGTTTAATATGCTGCCCATCGACAGAAAAATGGTGGACTCCCTAACCCTGAGCCAGCAGGGGATGTTCGTGGGTGATATTCACTATAATAAAGCCTCGAGGTCGGTAGTTGCAAGCAAGATACCGATCAGCTGCTTTGTGATGGGGTTGGCCCCGGGCAGTTTCATAAACGTGCAGGGTCCCAACTTCCGGTTCTCCCAAGCTGACACTTTTATGAACCAGATTGCTCAAAAGGGGTCCTACCCTACTGGTCGACTGTCGCTGCTGAACTGGATGAACCCCACCCCTTCATAGATCAACTTGACCTCGTGGATCTTGCGGACATACAAGGAACTCCTGCTCGAGATTGGCCTTTATCATGCCATACGGGGCACTTGTTATGGTCTACCCATAAACAAGAAGCTGTTCATGGCTCTTCTTGCGATGTACAACCGTCGTACGGGGACCTTCTTCATACCCGGAGGGGAAATGGGACTCGCTCTCCACGAATGCGTGAAGTCTCCAAGCTGCCCTGGGGAGATGAAATTTTTGAGGCGTATACCCCTACGAATGAAGAATTCGAGGAATTGGAGCGACGGTTCCCGGGTTTTGTGGTTGTTTACCGGGAAGAAATGGGACTCGCTCTCCACGAAATGCGTGAAGTCTCCAAGCTGCCTTGGGGAGATGAAGTTTTTGAGGCGTATACCCCTACGAATGAAGAATTCGAGGAATTGGAGCGACGGTTCCCGGGTTTTGTGGTTGTTTACCGGGAACTGCTATGTCACCATAGCACGTGCCAACAGATGTCGAAGAAGAAGAACGATAGCTCGGAAGGGAACCTTCCTCACACCAAGACCTGGCTCAATTACCTTTTTGAGCTAGGCGCCTCAGGTCGGATTTCCCCCCGAAGTCCTTGAACCCGGGAGGAGGTGCAGAACCAGGTGTTGACTGCCAAGAGGGTGAAAAACTACGGGTGACAGATTTGGGAGCCAATCTGACACCTTTAATTACTTTTATCAAGATACCCAGAAGATGTCTGATAAGGCTCTCCTGGCGGAATTTCTGATGGTGTGGCTGCGGAACTGTGTAGTTTCGGGAGGGGCTGGTGCTATTGAGAGAATCAGCCGTAACCTGATCCTTCCTGCGGTGAAGCTAGTCTTTGGGGCCAGACTAGCTTTACTCCCTGCCATGGTATGTAGCATATATCGTGGCCTCCGCGCCTTCTCATCCAAAGTCATTGCTCGCGATACGGCGAAGGATTTTGAACGAATCGAGCTGTCCTATCATTATCTGATGGGGTGGCTTTTCATGCATTGCTCGTCTTTGATGAGGCCTGGCCCAGAGGATGACGTAACTGCTGATGATGCCTTCATCTTCCAGTACCGCCGTATGTCCTGGGAGTACACTACCATGCCAGCCTGTCGGATGGCGCTGGCACGAGTGGACAAATATTCCTTCTTCGTGTCTGTTCCTCATTTTACTGACGAAGAAGTAAGAGACGTGCATCTTGATGGTGCTGTATCTCCCCAATTCTTGTCCGAGAAGATGCTCCTCTGGTTGCAGAACATTCGCCCTGTACATCTGGTGTATCGCAACCGTAATTCCGTCTTTTTGGAGCCTTACTTACCCAGTCGATTCTCCCGACAATTTGGGTACAGTCAAATGTTTTTGGACAATCCCAGCTCCTGCCTGGGTTTTGAGGGTAGCGTTCTTGACGGCATCCGGGCTTGGCACTATTATAGCGTGGTTTACACCCGTGCCAGCTTCTTCGTTCCCGATGCTAGAGAGTCGGGACACATTTTGTACATGGCGGCCTTATACCATGTTATGGTGAAAAAGCCCCCAAGAGATTTCGACCCAAGTACCAGTTTCATTATTGGTATTGGCTTGGAGGAGAAGCCAAGGACCAAGAAGGGGAGGACAGTTGACGTGTCTGACTCGGAGTCTATCAACGTGGACGAAGAGAATGACCCTGATAACTTGTCTCTTCCAGCAGACGATTCGGTGGCAGATCTGCCCCCTGCTGCGCCTAGTCTTTCACGAAAACGAAGCAGGCGCGAATCCTCTGCCGGCGGCATAACTTACTCCCGAAAACGGGCCACGGTCAAGCCTCGCGGGCCGAACATTAGGGAGAGAAGTGAGGACGTCGAAGCCGTTTCGGAGGTGAATCGAGTTACGACCATCTTTTTAGTTCTTCCTTTCTGAAATATAATCTGATCATTTTCCTTTTCTTTGTAGGCTTTAGGAGAAGTGAACTCCCCAGAGCCGGCTATCGCCTCTGAGGTTGACCCGGCTATAGCCACCTTAATTGGTGCTATGACGGACGAGCTTCCTTCCACCACGGTCACTTCGGCGACGGCTGAGATTCCTCCTGCTGTTGACATTCCCACTAGGGACGATGTGGGCTTTACTGAATCAGTCCCCGAGGTTGCTGAACCTCAGTCGGTTGATGCTGATCCAGTTGTATCCACCTCCGGGGCGGCTGGGGCAGAGGAAGCAGCTGCAATTGGCTCAAGTGTCGCCGTTGAAGAGGATACGGAGGCTGTGAGTGAGCCTCAGCCTCAGCGACCCTCCCCTGGTAAGCTATGTCATGTCTTGACTAGTGAGGAGGTTCATTTGCTCTATCTTTATATCCTTCGGGTTAAGTTGATCGATGGTTGCTCCGGACATACAGGTCCTGCTCTTTCACTGTCGACGACGGACATCATCGGGGGAGAAGTCACCAGAGGTGATCTAGTGGAAGGAAGTATGCCTCCTCCTCCTCCAACTACTATCGAGGGACCTCTTGCCGGGTCGAGTTCAGGAGGAGACGTAGTGGAACTGCCGGGGCGTGGAGAAATGGTCCCTGCACCCTCCTTGGTTAATGTAACTCTATCACCGGAGGTTGACCTTTCTGCACTGCCCAGTCTTCGAATCCTTCGGGCTGCGGAGGAGGAGAGGACTGCTATTCAGGCGTCCTATCGCTCGGAACTTGTATCCTTATGATAGGGGCATCAAGTTCTGGTGCATCTTCTTCACAACCATCTTCAACTCTGCCAGCCACTCTTCCTTTGACACCGTCTTCTTCGGAAGTTCTGGATGAATCGTCGAAGGACGTGATTGATAGTTTCTACCGCCATTTGAAACGAGGGGTTGAAGCTGCCCTAGAGAGGGACATCTTTTGTATTGGCTCGTCAGTGTTCCCGCGGTCAGATTGAACTCCTCAGAACACTCTCCGGCGGGGCAGGGATGGTCGAGCTCCTGGAGCCCAAATTAGTAGAAGCTGATCAGCTCGTGGCTCAGTTTCAAGGACTGCGGCATGTCGATATGTCTTTAGCAATAGATCAGGAGCGCGCCTTCCTTATAACAGCCATGGAAAAGGTAAGGACGGTACGGGATACGTCCAAGCCCGCTTTAGTGAAGGACCTTCAAGATCTGTCTCTGAAGTACGATCAACTAAGCCGCAGAGGAGAGGACTGTATCGCTCGGGAAGAGGCCGCATCTCGTGGGATAGCCGATACCAACGAGCAGATCCTCCAGCTTCAGAGGAAATTGGCTTCTTTAGAATCTGAGCTCCAGGCTTCCCGCAAAGATAATGAGCTAATTTTCCGGGAGACCGACCAGGTCACCCGAACCTCTGCTGCCTTGGAGCGTGCACTGAAGAAACTTGAAGACGGTTGGCAGGCACATGCGCATCTGGAGGATGCAGAGAAGTTGACTCAAGAGGCTGAGCGCCGGGCCACACTGAGGATTGAGCGATCGACGGCCAAGCTGAAGGACCGTCTCAGAGAACTGTGAATCGCCGAGCCGTGATCGGATTTTTCTCTCTTTCATTATTATATCCCTCCATTTTTTTTAATAGGGACTTGGTCCCAGGAAAATGTAGAACCTTTGATTTTAAATGAATGAATATGTTTACTTCATCCTTTATTTATGGTATCTGTTGTGTTCATATAGTATTTTTGGTGTTACGGTACTTGCCCCACTGGGGGACTTTCTGACAACAGCGCGCGGAACAGAGCTTTGCTCTGTTATTACTCGAACAGCAGGTACCCAAGTTCGTCGCCACATTACTTCTTCATCTCGTAGTCAATCCACGAACCGATTGGTTCGTCGTAATCACAATATATACGGCTTTCTTTTCTTCCAATTCGTTCGAAATTCCGATCAACTGAACCATAGGAAAGTCGAGTCAAACCTCGACAAACACAGTGCCAAGGCACTCTGTTTTAGACTGTCGGATCATCGACTTCGGAAACTAATTCGAATGGCTTATTAGTGTTTTCTTTAAAAAATAATTAAAGTCAGTCGTAGATTGTATATTCGGCCGCGTATTCCTTTTTACGGAAGCCGATTTCGACGACTGTACGTCGAGAAATCGGATTCCCAATTGGTCGAAAAACCTGTTTTCAAAATATTAAAAATGTTAAAAATTCCTTCGATACGACGTGCGTCCCGCCAATCCGGGCGACGTGGTCACGAACCGAAAGCATCGAAAGGTGCGTATCGGCTTCGTGGACGTGTGGGCTTTGACGGAATTCAAAGTTCTTGGTATTGGGCGAAAGAATGCCATGGAACAGCTGGACTCCAGAGGCATGTGATGGTGAGAAAAGAGGCGCATGTACTAGAGGACCTAGTACAACATTTGTGGTCAGCTGCGGATATTTGTGGTCAACTGTAGACATTTGCGATTAACTGTGGACATTTGTGGGCCTATTACCCTTGGCGTACCCTGGTTTTGGGTACATACTTACTCAGAGGTAATGAGGACGTGGTAAATATGAGGGTTTTACAACGGAGTCTTCCTACTCAGAGGTAATGAGGACGTGACAGGAGTGGACTCAACGAAGGGTACATAGAACAACTCAGAGGTAATATGGACGTGGAAGTTCTATGTAGGGGGGTGATTTGATTGTGATGGAAGAGAAACAACCCAGAGGTAATATGGGCGTGGTTGTTTCGGGAAATTGTGTGGACCTGTTACCCTTTTTATGCACTGAAAGCGTGGATAATAGATTCCGAGGAAAATGTTCTTCTAAGGAGAAAGTTCAGAGGTATGATCATACATGACTTGCTACCCAGAAGATGCGATATGAATTCATTTGGGGTATCCGGAGTGTAAGTTCAGCGGTACCGAAGGGTACATAACTTCAACAATCCGGTTGATTCGGAGGGGGTCGTTTAGACATAATATTTCTTCAGGAACTTGCCGTTGATGGGCATCATGAGCAAGTCTCCGTTTCGTTTTACGAGACAGTAAGCACCATTGGAGAATACAGCCTCGATGATAAATTGGCCTTCCCACTTGGGCTGGAACTTGCCGGCGGTTTTATGAGTCATAACCATCGGCCTCCGAACTGCCAAGACGAGATTGCCTACTTGGAATGTTCTCAGCTTGACCTTTTTGTTGAAGGCTCCAGAGATGCGGGCTTGATACAACTCGATTCTTTGTTGAGCTAGCAGGCGCTTCTCATCTAATGCCTCCAATTCTTGTAGTCGACGATGGTAGTTATCATCCGTCGTTAGTCGGTAAATGAGGGCGACGCGGAGCGAGGGGATTTGAGTTTCCAATGGGAGAACTGCCTCACTTCCGTATACCAAAGAGAATGGTGTGTTCCCAGTAGCCGTCCGGACTGTAGTACGGTATGCCCATAAGCATTTGCCAAGCTTTTCATTCCATTCGCGTTTGTTTGAGAACACGAACTTCTTGAGAAGCTTGATTATAGTTTTGTTGAAAGCTTCAGCCAGACCATTAGCGGCCGGGTTGTATGGTGTTGAAGCAACATTCTGAATTCGGTGTTTGTCGCAAAATCGATAGAAGGCGTGGCTTGCGAACTGCGGACCATTGTCATGGATGATCCTTCGAGGTAGTCCAAAGCGATAGATGACGTGATGCTTGACGAAGTTGATCACGTTTGATGTCTTCACTTCTGCAAGCGGAACAGCTTCTGCCCATTTGGAGAAGTAGTCCGTAATTGCCAGTATAAAACGGTGTCCTTTAGATGAAGGCGGGATGATTGGACCAATGATATCCATTTCCCATGCCTCAAATGGCCAGGATGTCACCGTCGGATGTAGGAATTCGGATGGCTGGTGTATGAAATCTGCGTGGACCTGACAAGCTTTACACTTTCTTGCATAGTCTATCGCATCTGCTACCATCGTAGGCCAGTAATAGCCCATCTGGCGAAGGCGGTCTTGCAATTTCGGGCCAGGTTAATGGGCCCCACAAACGCCGTCGTGAGCTTCGCGCACGGCTTCTTTCGCTTCTGTATTTGACAAACATCGGAGCAGTAATCCATCATAGGATCGCTGATACAGCATCTTTGTCTTTGTATCGTAGAAGAATCTGAGAGAACGTCTTCTAATAGAAGTGGCCTCTTTCAGATTTTCCGGCAAGATACCATAGACTACGAAGTCAATAAACGGAAGTCTCCAGTCTTGTGTTTTTTCGACCGCCAGGGCAGAGTAACTCACAGCAAATTGTACGTTGTTCTTAGGACAAACCAATTCATGGCCTATTACGTCAACCAAATGATGAGTATGATTTGGAACTGCCAAGGAAGCGGCAAGACCTGCTAAGGCATCGGCTTCAATGTTCCGGAGTCTGGGAACATGTTCTATGAAGAACCCTTTCAGGGACGTAATGATGGCGATTGCTATTTGATGATAAGGGATAATGTCTTCATGGCGAACTTCGTAAGAACCCCGGATCTGATTAACGATTAACTGTGAATCGCCATATGCTTCCAAGTACTCTACCCCCAGTTCCTTTGCAAGTCGGAGGCCGATAACCAAGGCGTTGTACTCGGGCACGTTGTTTGAACAAGGTTCCGTGAGTGAGTATGCCCGATTGATCACCAATCCAGAGGGAGAAATCAGTACCACTCCGACCCCAACGACGATATTGCCCTTGGGTCCGGTTCTTGAAGCACCGTCGAAGAACATTGGCCAGACGGTATCATGGGAAGCCATATTTGAATTGGCAATCTCGTCTGGGATCTCTTCATATATTCTGGTTGACTCCGAACCTGGATGGGCCGCTAAAAAGTCTGCCAGAGCTTGACCTTTAACAGCCTTCTGCGGGACGAAGATCATGTCGTAGGGAGACAATAATATCGCCCAGGTAGCGAGATGAGAGCTGAGTGCACCTGGTTTGGTCATGAGGACCCTGAGGGGGTTGACTCGTGATATAACATGGATGGTCTGTCCTGTAACATAGTGTCGCGTCTTCTGAATAACGAACACCAAAGCGAGACACTCCTCCACGGCGGTGTATCTATGCTCAGGTCCTATCATCATTCGGCTGAGGTAATAGATAACTTGTTCATGTCCTGCATCATTGTTTTGTGCTAGTAGAGCACCGAGGGAATGCTCCATCGCTCGTACATAAAGCAAAAACGGCTTTCCAGCGACCGGGGCCACCAGGACTGGAGGGTTCGACAGATATTCTTTAATGTTGTCAAAGGCACGTTGGCACTCCTCATCCCATACGAAGGAGACGCCTTTCTTCATGAGGTGTGTGAATGGTTGACATCGCCCGGAGAGGTTAGAGATAAACCTCCTGATAGAAGCTAGCCTCCCTTGAAGGCCTCTGAGTTCTCGGAGATTTCTCGGGGGACCCATCTCCTTGATTGCCTTCGTCTTTTCAGGGTCTATATGGATTCCCTGGGCGGTAATGATAAAATCCAAGAATTTTTCGCTGGATACGCCCAAGAAGGATTTGGTGGGATTCATCTTCAAGTTGTGTGCTCGCATCAGGTCGAATACTGTCCTCAGATTGTGCAGATGATCTTCCTTAGAGCGGCTTTTGACGGCGATGTCATCAACGTAACATTCTACTGTCTTACGCAGGTGATCTCTGAAGATGACACTCATAGCTCGTTGATATGTGGCGTCGGCATTCTTTAAACCAAAGGGCATGACTGTGTAACAGTACACGCCAATCGGCGTTCGAAATGATGTATGCTTTTCGTCGTCAGGAAACATCTTGATTTGGTTGTATCCTGAGAAGCCATCCATGAACGACATGCGCTCAAAACCACATGTGTTGTCAATCATTATGTCCGTAATAGGAAGAGGGAACTCATCTTTAGGACATGCTTCGTTCAGATTTCGGAAGTCGATGCAAATTCGGATCTTCCCATTCTTCTTGAGGATCGGTACTATGTTGGCTACCCAATCTGGATGTTGTTCCTTACGGATGAAGCCGCTGGCTATTAGTTTGTTGATCTCAGCTTCGATAGAATTCATGATGTCCGGGCGGAACCGTCGTTGTTGTTGCTTGACCGGTTTTGCGTCCGGATGAATGTTGAGCTTATGGAGTGCAATCTCGGGGTTTAACCCTAGCATGTCTTCATAGCTCCAGGCAAACACGTCAATATACTTTCTGACGAGTTGCAATAGCGACTCCCGCTCTTCGTCTGTCAGACTTTTGCTAACGAAGATTGGCTTTGGAGAGGATTCATCGCCGAGGTCAACTTGCATAACCTCATCTTCGGTAGGGGATCTCTTTGTTCGAAACGCTTCTCCCATTGCGCATCTTGCCGTTGGACCCAAGGCTCTAACTCGAGAAGTTCGGGTACGTCTTCGTCTTCTTCGTAGGCGTCAGCAAATGCCATGTTGACAGACCAAGCTTGCCTGAGTACGTCCCCGATGCTGACATCCGAATCGGAAGTGGGTGATCCAGTCGAATGTGAATGCCATTCGCATTCCTCATCCGAGCTCTCGGGAGTTGTTGCAGGTGTAACATAGCCTAGACCATGTCTGGTCTTGCTGTAATAATCCCGTGGTTTTCCAGCCGGGACTGGCAATTGCAAAGGTAATCGCCGGTCGGTGCCGTAGTTCAAGCCTGGCGTAGCCTCCATATCATACCCCTATTTTTGCACGAGGTACTTGGATCGGGAGCTATACAGATAAAGGGACAGTCTCCCAGTGTCGGGTTCAAGATCGACTTCTTCTGGCCTGAAGGACTGTTGATCATTCTTTCGGTCGAAGATGATTGGATGATCTTCTCCCTCGATAATGAAGCAAGCGCCTTCCACGGGAGTAAGTTGGTTCGTGGTATAGACATTTGTCACTTGTGTGTGTAAGTTGATGCCCATACCGTGTTCCGTAGCATACATTATACGAAGCTTGTTAAGCTCGAGGTAGTTCAAAGATAGCCCTTTATTGATAAAATAAGGTATCTTCTCTGGTGGGATTACATCATCAGCAAAAGGAACATCAGTGTGCGCAGCCACATATTTGGCTAGCTCTAGCTCCTCTTCAGCCACCCCCTGTATTAATGAAGACTGGGAGGATGACCTGGGCAGCTTGATCATCAAGGGTTCTACTGGTAGTACAGGACGTGGGGTCGTTGGTGTGCTAGTGGTCCCTGGCTTAGTGCTGAGCTGTCGATTTGTCCCTAGCTCCTGTTCAGCCACCCCCTGCATTATTGAGGATTGGGAGGATGACCTGGACAGCTTGATCATCAAGGGTTCTACTAGTGGTGCTGGACGTGGAGTCGTTGGCTCACAAGCAGTCCCTGGCTTAGCGCTTGGCTGTCGACTTGTCCTGGGAAGACGAATGATCATCGGCTTAACAGAAGGATTGATCTATTTTGATTGTTGTTGGCCGGCTCTTGGCAGTCTGATTGTCAGTGGCTCCTCAGTAGGTCTCGGCCCTTGGCTAGACCTTGGAAGTCGGATTACCATTTGCTCCTTTTGTGCAGTGAGCACTAGTAGACTGGCTGCTTCTTTACGCAGAGTGGCTATAAGAGGTGTAGTTCTGCCTGGTTTGCGGGGCTGGAGACGGATCTTCAGAGGTTCTTCTGATCCCATTGTAGCCTCTGTCTGCTCTTGAGCATCCTCTTTGATCAGATGCCTTTTAAATTTCTCGTACAAGCAGGAATCCGAATAGTAGGATTCAACCCCTTTGAAAGGATCGATGTCGGCGAATTCCGTTCTTACGAAGCCGTGCTTGTCGACATATTTGAAGCACTGGTGCAATGTGGAGGGCACGATCATATAATCGTGTATCCACGGACGCCCCAGGAGAATGTTGTAGGACGTATCTGCGTCTATGACGTAGCAAGTCACTTCCGACTGGAGGTCGCCAATTTGACATTTCAGGCGAATCTTTCCAATAGGATAGCTTCTCCCTGAATTGAAACCGCTGATGGCGGTGCTGGTAGGTGTCAGCCGATGCATAGGAATGCGCAGGAGGTGGAGCAAGCTCTTCGGAATGATGCTTATTGAAGAACCGGGATCAATGTGCATCCGATCCACCTTGATGTCGTCGACGTATCCAGTGTAATACAGAGGGCAATCTTGCAGGTTGGTCTTGATGAGCATATCCTGCGGAGTGAACATGATGTTAGGCATTGCACCTGTACATGCGCTGTCCTGAAAATCCGCTGGCGAGCTCTCCCCTGTAAGCTTGACCTGAGCCAAATAAGCGTCGGCATTCTGGAGTGCTTCGCTCAGTGCGACGCGAACATCCTTGGAGAGTCTCAAGAGCTCATATAATGACAATTTGGCTGGTGTGTTGGCCAATTGTGCCAGGATGTCAAAATTGTAAGGCCTCTCCAGCCCCTGAGGTGCGTCTTTACGGAGCGGCTTGTCGAAGCGGGTCTCCTTTGGCTTCGGCTTGTCGGCCGGCGGAGGCTGAGAAGGTCCTGGGGCATCAGGAGTGGCCGGCTGACGTTCTTCATCCGAGTTATCCGGTATAGGTTGAGATTGTGCACCGGACCGGGTAACGACAGCTGTAGCTTCTTCGATGCCGGCTGAGATTGTGTGGCAGGACTTAGCTTTCCCATCCTTCTTGCCGGTAGAGGATGATGCTGACTGGGTTACTTCAGGCACCAAGTCCGGGTGGACCCACATGACCTCCCCTCGTGACGTGGTGAGGGGCACCAGCCCAGTTGTCTGGTCTCGGGGAGGGGGAAGATTAGTGACCTCCATTGTTGCCCGAGGGACGGGTACTACGCCATCTTGAGTTCTCGTTGGAGGGAAGCTACCGAATTGTACCGACACCATGTTGGCAGCCACGGTTACCTCTTCGAAATCAATAGCCAGAGCCTTGAAATCGATGAGGTTCTGGATGTACCGCTTCAATTGGAAGCAGTCTTGAGTAGCGTGGTGGACGTAGCGGTGGAAGTGACAGTACTTCGGGTTCTCCATCTCTGCAGGTCGAGGTTCACGTCTCGGTGGAGGGAGCTGAATTCTATCTCCTTGCAGGAGCATGTCAAAGATGGGCTTGACATGGCTATCTTCGAAGGAGCAAGTCACCTGAGGCCACTGCTTCTCTACCTGCTTTGGTTCAGGCTTCTGGGCTGTATCGGCCACCATAGCCTGTTTGGCTTTGGTGTCTCGGTTGTTAGAGGAACTACCGCCGTTGTTGTTGTTGGCATTAGGGCGTTTGCCCTTATCCTCTCCATCCGAGATATGCAATCCCAGTTGACGAGCCTTCTTCAATTTTGCTTCTACGCTAGTGGCGCTGATGATGAAGGTCTTCCAGTCCTTAAATTGACTTTCGTCCATCCAGAGGCTGATTGTGGGGAGCAGCCTCTTTTGGCAAATCTCAATTAAAGAAGAGTCCGGGTTACCGGAGGGCAATTTCATCGCGGTTTGGCGAAACCGCTCAATGTAATTCCTCGTCAGCTCTTTTTCTCCTTGAACAACGTCCATGAGGGTTGACATTGTCACATTTTGTCCCACCTCGTAGAACCTTTCCAGGAACATATGTTTAAAGCCGGCAAAGGAATGGATGCAGTTATCCGGCAAGTTGCGGTACCAGTCGAACGCGACCCCCTCTAATGCCCCGATGAACAATCGCGTGAGGATGGCGTCGTCATGCGGTAGATGGTCTGTTGTGACCTCGAAGTAGGTCATATACCGGCTCGCAGAGGTCTTCTCGTCATATGGATTGATATTGAATGGTTTGTATCGTGGAGGGAAGGGGACATCTCTCCATGCGGCGGGATACAGCTGTCGTATCCTGAGGTCCTGAGAGGATTCTCGGACGTGGAACATTGCACGGAGCTCCTGGACTTCTCTTCTTGCCTCCCTAGCCTCTTCTGCAGCAGTGGGAGCCGACATTTCGGGTGGATTGTCGCCCGGGGTTGGCGCGGTTGTGTTTGAGTCCGCATTGACAGCGGGACCCAAGCTTGTTTGGCCAGGTGTCCTTCCTTGGAGAGCCGGTAGGGCCGCCTTGATCTCGTCCACTGACTTAACCAAGGTTTGAAGTATGGCCTCAAGAGTGTCGAGGCGCTGCCGATCACTGGGACCGTCTTGATCATTCTCAGTCATGAATGCCGTTCTCACATGAGGAGAAGTGGAAGGAACCGTAGAAGACGTGCCCTCCGAATCATACCCTCGCATAGAGAAGTCGTCGGGATATGTGGGAATATTCTCCTCTGGTTCGGACTCGGAGGAAGTGCCACCCCCTGCATAGGAGGTTGCCTCGTCTTGGCACTTGTGGACGTTTTCAGGGACGTCTGAGTCTGTTGGGGGGATTGTTTCCCCTGGTTCATCTTCTTGAAACACCGGATTGTTGTGGATGTTTCGAGGAGTGCTACCCCCAAGCTTCAACTACCCCCAGGGATGTAGATGACGAATCTCCCAGTGTTGAAGATTTCGTCTTTGAGCGGGTACCTTGATAAACTGCTCCTGTGACGGCTGTGGACAACCGCTTAGATGAGAGTTTCTTGGCCGTGCTGGTTGAAATTGTCAGGCTGGAGGTTTTTATTTTCTTCCCTCCTTTGCCGATAGGGACCTTCCGAGTAGAGTTACAGGAGGCGAAAGGAAGCGCCTCGTCTCCCGAGCTTTGTTGTAGGACCGGTCCTGGCTGCTGCAGTCGTTGGAAGACGGACTGCCGGTCCTCTTGTACTGCTGTCTTGTTGCAGTAGCAATTGACAATGACTTGAGTGCAGTGACGTCCATGGAAGGACTCTTTGCACACCAAGGTTTCTTCTCTTTTCTTGCGCTTGTGAAGGATCACATCTCGCAAGTCAAGAACATCTCGATCAACCTTTACACTCGTTTTGTGGGCCCGGGAATTCCGAGCACACGAGTGCGTTGGTATCATGTTTGCTCCCTGATGCGGGGCTAGTAAAAGCACTTGCCCTCGATCATTGTTGGGAGACTCTTGGGAACCACCCTGTCCGTTTGCCGCCGGGGACTGGACAAGGGCGGTTCTGTACAACTTTACATCAGAGGCCCGCATAACAGTTAGCGGGACTCTCTGATGGTCAAAGGTTGGGACAGCTGACTGAGCTCGACGAGTCCGCGCTGTCCTAGACTTCTTCGTTCTAGCACCCAAGGGCGCGTAGTAGGAAGAGTCCAAACTGTGCCGCATAGAGTCTGACATATCCTCATTGGAGCTTCTGATGTCAGGACCGCATGAGAGGCGGTCGAAGACTGAACCGGAGCTGCATAGGGCAGATGGCCGGCTGCTGGGATTGGATGCCGCATAGGTCATCTCCCTGCGGCTAGGATTGGTGGCCGCATAGGCATTCTGCATGCGGCTGGGATTGGTGGCCGCATGAGCCTTCTGCATGCGGCTGGGATTGGTGGCCGCATGAGCTTTCTGCATGCGGCTGGGATTGGTAGCCGCATATGCGTTCTTCCTGCGGCCCTCACCCTTATGCGGCTTCTTCCTGGACCGCATAGAGTTCCCCCTTGCTCCCGCAAGTCCAGCATCGTAGTGTTTTTCTTTGCCGGACTTAGGGACAGCAGGGTCCTCTGCGGCCTGAAGTGGGGCCGCATGTGAGTCTTCTTCGCCGTCTTGGGCAGCAGAGAACACTTCTTCCAGAGCTTGGGGAGGGGCAATGGTTTTGGGCCTCCACGCCCTGCGGGCCTTCTTTGGACCGGCTCGCTTCTGGATGGGGCTAGCGCTCCCCTCAGAGAGCATCTCTTCAAACGCTTGCTGGTCGAAGCGAACAACCAGCATCTGTTGCGTGGAGCCGAGTTTGGCTGCGTCTGATTGCGTCACCAACTTCTCAGCAGTGAAGAAGTTACTCCCCAGCAGAGTCGCCATCGTGTTTGCCATTGATTGTCGTAGAACAGAACAGTTTTATAGGAGGACTGAACTTTGACTCACAATTACAAACTCGCTTGTACAAAAGAGAGCCTAGGAACAAAACCTATGAAAAGAAATCTAAGTACAATTGTTTAGTTTAGATTCTGGGAGGTGACGGTAGAGGCTCGGGAAAGTGCTATCAACTCTGCCTTACTCCTTGGACGATCGAACGCAACCTCGGCTCCGGTGAAGAAATGCTCTCTCTGTCCGGGTGTGTGTATCTCTCTGTGTGTGTGTGTGCAAAGGAATAGCACCTTGCTATTTATTGGAATTCATGAGTAATGGGGTGTACAGCCACATGGCTAATTTTGGGCCACATCCTTGTAACTGTGCCTCGAGAAGTGGGCAGTTGAGGATTGGTTAAGATTGATCATGATCTGTTTGTTGCATTAAATCCGAACTGTTAAGACTTGGTCAATTTCTGCCACGTGTCCCAACTGCTACTCTGTGGCAAGCCGCATGAATGATGCGTCTTGGCTGAGCCGCATGAAGGACTGTCCCATAACCGAGCCGCATGAAGAGTGTCTCATGACCGGGTCGCATGAAGGTCGAGCCGCATGAAGAGTGTCTCATGACCGGGCCGCATGAGGGTCGTCTCATAACTTAGCAGCATGAAGGACGTCTCATAATCGGGCCGCATGAAGGTCGTTTCATAACCGAGCCGCATGAGAGTTGTCTCATGACTGAGCCGCATGAAGGTCGCATAGGCGATCCGTATAAAGAATCTTCTTTGGAATTGTGGACTGTGTCGGATATCTTGATGATTTTTTCGTACGTCTTGTCTTTATGTCAGAGTCATCATCTCTGTCAGAGCTGTCGTCTTTATGTCAGAGTAATTATGACCAGCTGCTTAGGCTGATTTCGAACCGCATATGGCTCCCTGCTATTTGTGGACCGCATGAAGCTTTCTGAGCCTCGCATGAAGCTCCCAGGGATTTTGAGCCGTATGAAACTCCCCAGGTTTTGAGCCGCATGAAGTTTCATGTTGATTTTGGGCCGCATAGAAATTCCTATTCTTTTTCATGCTTCTACAGCTCAACTTGGCATAGAGCTGATTTTCTCGTAGAGTCTATAACACTGTTCTCAAATGCTCTGCGTGGTCTTCTCTGCTCTTCGAGTAGATTAGGATATCATCGATGAACACGACCGCAAATTTATCCAAAAAGGGCCGGAAGACTCTGTTCATCATATCCATGAAAGCGGTAGGCGCGTTGGTCAGTCCGAACGGTATGACCAAGAATTCATAGTGTCCATATCTGGTTCGGAATGCGGACTTAGGAACGTCATCTGGTTTGATCTTCAACTAATGATAGCCTGAGCGAAGATCAATCTTTGAAAATACAGACGCCTCTTGCAACTGATTGAAGAGGTCGTCTATTCGAGGCAATGGGTACTTGTTCCGAATTGTAACTCTGTTTAGCTCACGATAGTCGATGCACAGCCGCATCGATCCATCCTTCTTCTTCACAAATAGCACCGGAGCACCCCACAGAGAAACACTGGGTCTGATATATCCCCTGTTCAACAATTCTTGTACCTGCACTTTGAGTTCCTTTAATTCAGTAGGCGCCATCCTGTATGGAGTCCTTGAGATCAGACGAGCATATGGAAATGTATCGATAGTGAATTCAATCTCTCGGTCCGGAGGCATTCCGGGTATCTCGTCAGGAAACACATCAGAAAATTCTGCCATGACTTCAGTGTTAGCTGAGTCTGCACCATTCTTGCGTGTCTCGAACAGAAGCAAGGTACCATTCGCAGCCAGAATGTAACATTCGCTGGGCCGTAGTAGCTGAAATCACCATCGATGCCTTCGCCGACGAACTGACCCAGTAAGAATTCTGTTTCTCCAGGTAGTCGAAACACAACTCGCTTCTTCGCACAGTCAATCGTCGCACAACATGCACTTAACCAATCCATTTCCAGAATGATATCATAATCCTTGATATCGAGCACGATTACATCTAATAATAGCTTCCTGTCCCCGATACATATGTGACCATCCCTACATATCATGTTAGTAGGTATCTCCACTCCCGATGGAGTACTAACACTAAGATATAAATTCAACATTGACATTTTTATTTCATGTTCCTTAACATAGTCTTCAGATATAAAACTATGTGTGGCACCAGAATCAAATAAAGTACGTGCAGGAATGCCATTAAATAACAATATGCCTGTCACGACAGTATCTGATGCAAGTGCTTCTTCCTGAGTCAATGCAAACACTCAACCCTGAGCATCGGGCGTCTGATTTTGTGGTGGCTGATGGGGTCGTGGTGCCTGTCCACGATTCTGTTGATACTGGTGATGGTGCTGCTGCCTCGGAGGGTTCTGATGGCCCCTCCCTGGACAGTCTCTGAATCCGTGGCCCATGCGACCACATTTGAAGCATCCACCCTCTAGCACCTGACATTCATTAGCGAAGTACCCTTTGTTGCGGCACTCGTTGCAGAATGGTCCACCCTGGTTGGGTCGTTGATAGCCACCGTGATTCTGGCGCTTTGACGCCTCATATCTACCCCCGTTGTTCGGTCTCTTATTATGAATATTCTGCACCGACGCTTGCACTGGCGCCGTCGCAGGATAGTGTTGGTCCAACTCTTTTGCGTGCTCATAAGACTCTTGAAAAGTCTTATACTTCTGAACCACAACTTGAGCCTTCAGAGCAGGCCTCAAGCCCTGCTCAAACTGACGAGCCTTAGATGCTTCGTCAGTAAACTTCGTAATTGCATACTGAGACAGTCTTGAGAATTCTGCCTCATACTCCTTCACCGTCAAATTTCCCTGTTCAAGTTTTTGGAATTCCAATTCCTTAGCTCGCTGCTCAGTCGAAGAGAAATACTGAGCCAGAAAGGCCTCCCGGAACATCTGCCAAGTAATTTTTGTTGTCCCATTCAACCCCGCAAGGATCCTTTTCTGACCTTGCTACCAGTAGTGTGCGTTGGAAACCAGCAGTAGTTTCACACACGATACCCTTTTGGATCCAGTAAACACCCAAGGCTTCCAGGTGGTCCTCCACTTCAACTAGCCAATCCATACCAATGGTGGCTTCTTCTGTTCCTTTGAATTCTTTGTTGCAGATTTTCTTGAACTTTGTAATGTCGGTCACAGCAGTTGTTTTGTTAGCCGCCGGGGGTTCCTCTGCCTCCACAATCTCGCTCTCCCTTGAGACTGGAGTGCCTTGAGCCCCATTGTTCACCACTGATCGGACCAACTGTTGCAGGGTATTTAGTTGCTTTTGTTGGGCTTCAAATTGCTTTGCGTTTTGCCTCTGCTGGTTCTCCATCGTAGCCAGCATCCTCTCCATCGGGTCGGTTGAGGCACCGCCCTTGAGCTACTCGCATTGTTCGTGGTACCCGCCTTCGTTATCTCTGCGAAAACAGAGAAGCTTGTTAGTCTTATAAAATATTTATGGACTTATTGTATGGAACATCTCATTTCGGGGCATTAAAACCAAAGTTTTTCAAAAATCAATAAAGCTTGTGTCATTTTCGAAATCTCAGAACCAAGAAATTTCCAAGGAAGTAAAGCCGTGCTTTGATACCAAACTGTCACGCCCTGATTCGAGGAATCGTTCGCCTCCGTTTTGATTCACGCCGAATCGTTCGTCCTCGCTAAGGCGTGATCGTACAAGTATGGAATTTCACTTGTACAAGGCGTGCTCGTGTTCCTTTACAAAAGAGACATTTTGAATAGAAATTCGCAACAAGTTAACAAAGAAGTTGGACAACACAGATATGTCTGAAATAAGCTCTTTATTGATATCTTTGAAACAGAAAACATAAGGCTCTCAAACAGCTGAGATGAAATGCCAAACTTGGCTACAACTTGCAGAAATATTGAAATGAGATACAACTTGTTCCATACATCATATCCCTTTATTAATAAGCGACAATAACCACCTTCAGCAAAATGCCTTCTTCTTCAAGTGGAAACTTCAAGAACGTATGAAGCTTCTAAAGAGTCGGACAGCAAGCCTTTAGCGTCTAAGATGATCCACTAGGTTCCCGACACCTGTGGAGAAGAGGGTCAGTACATTGCCACATATGTACTGGTGAGCGGCGTAACCACTCTCACCATAAATCAACAGTAGTAAATTACATGAATGTTCACTATTGATTTGTGATCTTTCTATCTTGCCTTGGGGTCCATTAACAATTCATATATTTGATAAAAAAATATAAGAAGCACACAGTGATGTTAGAAACATAAGCAATTTATATTGTTCTAACATAAGCAATTCATATTGATCACCAATTTGGTGAATCTTACCCACGGTCGATAGCCATCCCTGTATATTTATGAATAACACTTACTCTTGCCTGCATAAGACATTGTTAGCTATGACACCTGTCTATATGAGGGTCACAGACTACACGCCATCTTGGACATCATGGTCAGACGGCTCCCCTTCAGCGGTGGGTAGCTAGCCCAACCGGAAGGTTCCCGAAAGACCGTGCTACTACTTCAGCACTGTGCTACTACTTCAGCACTATTGTTCCTCCTAGGCCAAATCGGTTCCGTGGCCTCGGAGTACCGTTCGAGGAACTATACCTTGTATACAAGTTGTCTATGATCATGCATGTGAATGCAACTTAACTAAATAAGAAACATACATGCATGATAACAGAATTCAAGTACGTAAGCCACAGTTCTCATTCATCTTGCCATCTTATCATCTTACCATCTCGCCTTGAGCCATATGCTCGCATACTCGTTCATCCAACCAAGGGACTATTCATTTGTATTATCATTCTTTCGAACCAAAGTCCGATATACTTACCGTCCAATACTTGGGTCTTTGCATCACCTGTTCAACAATTCATATCGCAACATACAAGCATTACTCGATTTGCAGCATAAGCCTAGCCATGTGATAATTTATCTTTCATTATCTTTTCGAGTTATTACTAGGCCTCTTTTATTAAGTACCGAACGCAATAACAAGTCTACCATTGTTACGCGCGAAGATTAAGGATCGTCGAAGGATCAAAGCCACTGACTTGTTGGTGAATTGCCGAGAGAAAGAGGTCTTCCATGCAACGTCAAGCTCGGTTCACTGCGTTAGCACCTGCATTGGCACCAACGTCTGGTCAGCATACTTCTTCTCTTTCTCTCAGTGATTCGATATGAAATGCGTAGACAGTGAAAGTAAATCCATGAAAACATTCATCGAAAACAATCACGAAAACGCACACAAAAACCAACAGCAAAAGCGACATCGAAAACCAGCAGGGCAACGGTCTCGGGGCAAGCGACTCTTATATAGAACTCTTCCCCCAAGACGCGCGCCACTGCATCTTGGACATCATTTCAAAAGAGTCCAATCCATAACGAGGAAAGGATCTCAATTCATTATCCCGCGATCCTGGTAAAGTTTTTCCAAGTAAAGTTCCCCAGTTCTCATCCGACTCGGCCATTCGGCCGCTAGCCTGATCCGTGCTCCGCAACGGGATTCAGGGCATTACAGTTATCATGATATGACATCAAACTAGTTTGATAAAGTGCTGTTAATACTGATGATTGTAGTCCTATTAATTTGGAAGGAAAATGATTTGCATACCCTGAATAATGAGGATACACATCCCTTATTCCCTCTTGTTCTATGAATGACATCATTAACATAAAAATCTGATGATATTGATACCTATTTTAGTGTTGTTGGCTATGAAGATACGATCTGAAGGAGTATTACTTATTGGAAAACGGGGTATTACTTAAAAACCAAAAATAAAATAAAATAAAGAAAAATTAAGAAAAATACTGTGACAGATTGATGCAAACTTATAAACCTCAAGGATTAACTGTTTCAAGTTCAACCATATGCTAATGGCTGATAGAAACATGCTTAAATGTATGCACGACTGAATCGCTGAAAAGAGTTGAAAGCCACACTCTATGTGCAAATTTAATAGTTAAAAATGAGGAATAGAGAATAATGGATGCTTTTACTAAGTTGGTATAGAGCCCTATTTATATGATGACGATTGAGATCCCCATGTTACATTAATCATTGTTGTAGTAAAAGAGACTACCTAAGAAAGAAATATATTGTTGTACTTATGAGAACCGGAAGAGGGATGACCTACGACGGTGACAATCTATTGTAGAAATGGAAGCTAATACAGGCGAACGGGTGTCAAGTGGTGCAATCCATTTGCTTCAGGTCTCCTTCAATCACTTCCTTCGTCTTTGGATCCTGAATGACCACAGAAGAGGGAGACAAGAATTTATGGAGTGACTATGATCTTTTGTAAGACGATTAACGGTGAACATGTTAACTCATACGGATGATAAACTAAGAACTAAGTGGAGATTTAATGAGGGGGTTAATTGAACGGTACTTGAGTGACGAACAGGAGTGGCGTCACCATTGGCAACGGAAATTAATTTATGAGAATTAGACATTGAAGATTTCAGTATAGGACATGACCAAAGGTCTCAAACCCAGAACCCAGGTACTCGAATGTGACATAAAAGTGATACCTGGGGTACTAGATAAGTTGGCAAAGGAGTACGTGGTAAGAGGATATATTGTAGGTTCTACATGGTTTCTCATGAGAGTGATGAAGGCCCCTAGAGGATGGTGTGGAAGTGGCTGAAGTGCCATCATAAGTAGGTGCAATAGCCTATCGAGTTGTAGGAATGGTAGCTACTCGTTAGAAATCTATGCTTCTACCAACTCTAGGCTTTGGTCTGGTTGGTGTGTCTGCAGTTAGTGAAGTAGAGTGATGTACGGTCACGTCGGTTACGAATAGCCATCAAATTGTGTGGATGTCTTCGACTGAATTCTGGAGTTGTCATCTATATCCTTGGGGGAGTAAGGGTGAAGTAATATCATAATTCTGTTTGTTGTAAGTTCTTCTTGAATCCTCTGCCTTTTTGTCTCATCTATCAACGACATGATCTGTTATTTACTGTTCTAAATAATAGGGTATCCGTAGTGCCAATAAAACCTAACAAGAACATTGTTGGCCTGCTAGAATTCCAAAGATCCAGAGTGAAACAAATCCAGACTCACATAAATTGCTCAAAAGAAAGGCAAATCGAGCCCTTCAACCTGTTAAGTGCTGCAAAATTTGGTTGGTTGGAAACATGGTTTGATGTGACAAGTTGGCTGGTCAACTGGCTGCCCAGTTTGGTTGGGAAAAATTTGAGTTCAGTTTGGACCATTCTTCTCTATTTACTGAGATCTTCACTTTTGGTTCGCTTCTGTAGCTTCCTGCACCGTTTAAGCCCACTATCAGTCTTCCATACATTAAGTGCCAAATGTAATAAAAGCAGATGCATGCTGATTGCTGAAAGATTGTAGTCACTGCAATACAATTTGCTAAAACTTGGGTTGGCTTGTTTGTTAAGTTTCAGCAATATTCCTTATGTAACTAACAACAAGGGTATCTCACACATCCCAAACTCCAGTCTTACATGATTCTCTACAGCTCAGCTATGGTTAGTGAAATTGGTTAGACTAGTCAATTTTAGTCTTTGATATGAAAACTATATAATCTCTTTGGATCTGGGTTGATAATATTTCCATGCCATTTTCTATGTGATCTAAGCTTTAGTGACTAGTCTCTTTTGAGTCTATAATAATGGATGCTAATAGTATATTCTTATATGATTCAATTTGATTGAAGATTATATTCACAACTTCACCTGTTCTATATTGAAATCTTTATTCGCCATACTAGCTCTCACCTTCTTGGTGGCTTCAGTATTCTGGAGTCACAACAGAATAGCATGACGAAGTGTCTTCTTGCCTGCAGGAATCAAGCCTCCCAGACGTACTTCCTGTGACCAGTCCAGTCTGCAAAAACGCATCCCTGAGCAACCAGGTTATTGGTAATGTCTCCCCTGGAGAAGCTCCTGATCCATTGAGCAATCAACATCCGCAAAGTAAGGTCACAAAAGTCCATGATCAGGCTGAGTCTAGCACTTCATTATCAAACATAGATCCTTCTTGTTTGATGGCCACTATGGAACAAATGAACATAGATCCTTCACGAAGAAATGATACAGAGGATGCAAGGCCTATGGTACATGCACCTGAGACCTGCACCACCACTTCTGCCTCTGAGGGTAGTAGTGGCTATGCTGGATTCCTTGAGCCTGGTGAAGTATCAGTGGATAGTCTTAGTGTATGCCAAGTCGTTGATTATCATCGTGGGTCCATGACACTTCTTCATCACAGAAATGCACCCCTACAGATCTGTTGTCAAGGCCTGAGAGTCCAATTTGGCATCAGTGCTAAATATGCCGACTATGCTGGACGGCCAAAGTTGAACATTGTTGTCAATTTTCCTGCAAGCCTATGTGAAATTTTGGATGCTTGTGACCGTCTTGTGCAGAAGTCAGGTGTGGATTCTGGTAGCAGATCTGAATGGAGGCCTACAATAATGAAGAATAAATATTCAAATTCTTCCAGCATTCGTTTGCAGTAAGTTTCCTTTACTTTTTTCACCCTTGGTGTTTATTTACCTTTCCCTTTTTACCTTGAGTTAGGAATTACGAAGAGGATGTCTAAGGTCAGTTTGGTTTGCTGTTATGTTTCATCTGGAACTCCATTTGATGCGAAATGCAAGGTACAAGCCAAACGGTTTTCATTCCGGTTGGACAATTTTTCAAATGTGACATTCATTTGGGGGAACTGAATGGGTGTTTCCGAAATGCTAGCCCAACAATTGAAGTAGGCGTTTGAGCAAACCGGATGAAGTGTAACTGCAATCCAAACTAGCCTAGGTGTGTTCCATAATAACTATAGGTAAGCTCTAACTTGTTGGTATGAGCACATTATACGCATCGTAAGTTCCTCCTCACCCCGCAACTTCTATCCCTATATGCGCAAGGTTTCTATATATTATTGTGGCACATTTCATCAATATAAGATAAAATTAGTATTAACTTTTGGAAGAAAAGATCAAAAACAGGTTGAAAGCGATTTAATCTCAAAACACAATCCGATTTTAATTTAATTTAAACCAGGTTAATCCAATATGTCTTGGTAGGGAAATAAACTTTGTATGAAATTATGGCCCCATCTTTCGAACATAATTATCTGTGGGAGCCTAAAGCAGTAAAAGCCTAAAAGGGAACTACTCCTGTTTAATGCCAGAGAGCCTTCTTTGATAAGAAACAGAAGCCATGGGTAAGAGCATCATTAGTAGTTGGGACTCTCCAATGCAATTTGGAGCCCAAAATTTCAAAAAAAAGGTAAATGTAGAATGGGTTGGGTTTGTATGAGAATAGTAAGAAATGATAAAGTGAGCAACGGTCCCAAAAATTGTGTGGTCAAAAATTAATGTAGGAAAAAAATAATATAAAGTTTAGAATCTAGAAAGTTGGGCTCCAAATTGGAACTTACTATTCTACAAAACGAGTTTCTACAATCTAGAATCTAGAAATTGGGAGGCCCAACCCTTAGCACCCATGGATGGGTTGGGACCGAAATTGTAGAAATTGGGACTAGGGATGAGACTTATTATTCTACAAAATGAGCTCCTACATTCTAAATCTAGAATCTAGAAAATGGGATGGGCCTTACTAATGATGCTCTAAGAAAGACACTAACAAAACTCTTCTTGCTTTAACCGTTTCCCTCTTTTCTTTACATCGTTCTCTTTCTTCTTGACAACAAATAACTGTGTGAGATCTACCTTTTTGTTGGATAATGTACCGATGATGTGTGTAATATCACTTTATCTGATATGTTTATATTAATAAAATAATATATAATGTAGCATTTAGTTCTTCATTGATTTGACTATATCCTTCGGTATGATATTTTAGACAATTCTAGCAACACAATGATGCTAGAAAGTACATTAGAACAAAAAAATATGCTCTACATGTTTTTATATGAGTTCGAACGATCTCATTCTTCCGAACACTATTTTCAACAGCATTTTTGGTATATTTTTGATTTATGAGATAATTACATAGATCTTTGTTTTTTGTAAGAATACATTATCACTACCAAATGAGGTGGTATATATAGTTATAGTGTATTGAAAGTGTTTATTGTCATTTATATTCGTTGTGACTCTGTAGCTATTTCTTTTCACTCGTTGGCCCAATTTGTCATAGAGATGCACCTCTTGGTCCTCTTCATCCAGACTCTTTATAATTTAGGGAACGTGGAGTGTGCTCCATGGTTGCATGAGCTTAAACTACATAGCCAATTAAAGGTAGGTCTACCTAGTCGCCAACTGGCTGTCCAGGTTTTCATGTTATGACCCTTTCATGCTCATAGCTATTGGCTAGGAATTTGGCACCAACATAGAGGGTTGACGTGAGATCGACAACCGCTCGTATTAACTGTCAATTCTTAATGGAGTTTTTATGATCCATGGCCGACCCCATTTTGTTGGGAGGAGGCTTTGATGATGATGATATGACTCTGTGCTAACATCGATTCCCTCGAGCGAAAAGGCTGCTAATACAGTGGAGGCACACACTTCAGATTGAGAATATGTAAAATGTTGGCTCTAGGTTAATACAGTTGAGCAGGCATCACACATCAGATTGAAAATATGTTATTACTTATTAGCCTCTAGGTTGCTTAGTCACTCTTACAGTCGGTAAAATAGCTGACTATATGACAGTGGTGGGGATAAGCCCTATTTGACATTTATCCATAGTTCTTTAAGAGGGTGGGGCTACGCCCTTATATGCGGGTCATGAATAGTCGCAACACAAGTTCTATGATTATAGATTCCACTAAAGACGTTCAACAGGTAGTAACATGCTGGACTCGTGATCGCATGAAACATTCATGTTTGGATTTCGATGCCCTTGGAGCTTCTCCAATCCAATTCATACAGCGGTCGTATATGTGACTGGATGGGTTGAATTCATTGCTCTTAATAAGTCTGAGCATCACATGAGGTAACTTATGACATGCATCACTAGAGGATCTACTTATTTTGGGGGCCATTGTGAGACAGGAGTTGTGCTACATAAGCTAATCCTTAGCAGCCTTCACAAAACAGTACCATATGCAGAGCCAAATCAAGTGTCAATGCATTTGATCCAGTGATGGAGTTCATTTGTGTGTTTTTCTTTATATTGGTAAAGTAGCATAGTTTAAGCCTTAGAATTATAATTACCTTCATTTGCGACAATTATTTTATTTGCTTCAAGGTGCAAAAATTATCTACACCGATCACAAAATTTGTTATTTGAGCCACCCCTTTTACATTTTGCTCATTTATTTATTTTATTTACATTATTTAAGACTTTCCTTTTGGGGTGATTTTAGATGTTTGCTAGATTTTTTTTCAAAAGATTCTTGCCAGTAATTAGGTTTTTTTTTTTTTTTTTTTTTTTTTTTTCCGTTCTGGGGGAAGCTTTTGCCCTGGCCGATTGCATGATGCCAACTAGTAGTCCTTTAGAATATTTCTCGGCATGTCTTACCCACATACTGGAGCCTACCTTCTGTTGTAACTCCTTAAACACGAACTGCTTCATATACTTGGTATATAATTTAAGCATGCCAATCATCATATCTATATGTAGGAAGTTATAATGTGAACTATGCTTTTCCACTTTTAATCCAGTGATGTGCTGATGTCTAATCTTCTTGTTATGCAATTCTTACAGCAAATTTGATGTTGCTAATACTGTTGCTATCATCATATTTTACAGCTTACCTCTCACGGGGGCTATTCCAAATAGTGATGTTGCAATCTACTCGACAGAAATATTCAAGAAAGAACCATCTGGGGACATCCAAGAGCTTAGTAGCAGATCTACTGTACTTGAGCAGCTATTCGTTCCAGGAACCGTAATTGATGCCTATTTCTCTCTTGACGTTTATGATTTTCAGCAGAATGCTGGCATCCGGTTAGTGGCCAAAAGGCTGGTTGCTCATACGATATAGAAAGTCACTGTTTTCACATCGATCCAACAAAGTTCTATTCTGGGCGTTAACATCGTAATAGAACCCCTCCTTTATCCCGGCCTTGGAACTTGCAGTGAAAATATAAACATTATGCACGGATCGTGCGGTGTTTGAGGAATCACCATTTGAATTGTAAAAAAAAAAAAATGATACTTTGATGGAACTAACCTGAAGAAAATTATTGTAATATCTTAATGTGTACTACTATTTGTGTAGAGTAGACGACACCACGACTGACAAATGCAATTGATAAATTTTACGTTTGATACCATGATCTGCTGCCAAATGTGATTAATAAATTATAAAACAGTCTTCTTTGCAAGTTGTTAGGGTACATGCTGCAGTTTTATTGACCATAAGTTTGAAGCTGCTTCTGAAATAGAAAGACTTGACTTATTTCTTGCCCTGTGTTTAGGCTATCTGCTGCAGCAATCTCATTACCAGAAGGAGGTTCAAACTTGAAATTTTGAAGCTTTGAAGCGAATACTAATGCAGAAGCACATGAGTTTCAGTTCACATCCATATCTACCTCTCCTTATCTCTCTATTATAGAATTTCCATATATCATTAAAAGTTTGGGTCTTTCTTTCCATGTCCTTAAATTTGTACCTTCTTTTTTACAGTGTTGCCAGCTTATCTTTCGTAGATTCAACCATACCTCGTTTGGTTCGCGGAATCTCCGGGTTGGGAAAGAAAAAGTGATTACTTTCCTATGTTTGGGTGCCAAAGGAATTGATGAGGAAAGGAAAGTGATTTCCAATGGAAGGAAAATTATGGAGAAAAGTGATTCCATCCATCCAAGCAAGGAATCATTTTTCCATATTGAAGTAATCACTTTTTTTTCCAAATTTTTTTGACGTTTCCAAACATCGGAAAGGAAAATCAATGGAAAATAAAAAATTTCAAAGGAAAGGAAACGGCAAGGAATTGATTCACTTTCCCTTCCATTCCGCGAAGCCTAAGAGCGCTACTTGTAGATTCAACCATAAGAGCATTACTTGCTTTCACTTCTTATATAGCATAATTTGTTCGTATGTTCATAATTCTGGACTTTAAAGGGTCTGCTTGGCAATTATCGGGATAGCGGTTATGAGGTGTTTTTAGAGTACCGGTTATGAGCGGTTATGAGGGGTCCGGTTTTGGATGGTTTTTAAGTAGCGACTTTTAAACCAGTCCAATCCATGCTTGATAATTCACTAACGAGCGGTTCTGAAAGTTTTTTACACAAATAAATTAAATAGGGAAGGGTATCGGTAGTTATAATTATATCTATTTTTGTGAGGATATAAATGGAATAAAAAAATAAAGCCGCTCAAAACCCGCCGATTTGGGGTGTTTACAAAGCCACCCAAAAATACATTAGACCGGTTTTGGAGGATTTTTGAGCCGACGAAAACCAGTGCCTCAAAAAAATTAACAATCAGGGGTTTTCATAAACGGTCGGTTCAAAAACACTCCAAAACCGGTGAAAACACCATTACCAAGCAGACCCTAAAGCTTCAACCAAAAATCTATGTTAAAGACGAGCAACAGACCTTAGGAGGTATTGTGCAAGGTTAGATAAAATAGAGAAAAAAATAGAACACCGCTAATCTATGTTGTCACAGGCGACGTCTAGGCGGTCCAGGTGTGCAGGTTATAGAGGTCTCACCTCGATTCGGAGAAATTTTTCTGGGTGAGGTTTTGCTCGCCTAGGCGTCCGCCTAGGGTCGTCCAGGAAAAAAAAGAAGAATGTCCGCCTAGGGTCGTCCAGGGGGAAAAAAAAAAGGGTTCGCCTAGGGTCGCCTAATTATGCTTACTATCTTTACTTATGTTGAATATTGGTTATTTCATATTTGTTGCTTCTTATATTACTTTTATGTTTATTGCTTAATGTTTATTACTTATTAGTTATACTACATATTTGTTGTAATCATAGTTACAAAAAAATTTGATTCAAAGCATCGGATCCTGCACGAGCGCCTAGACGTGCCTAGGCGAGGCAGGTGGCCTGTCGCACCGCCTCGGCTGGCGTCTAGTACAACCTACCTGCTAATATAACTTTTAAGTAACAACTAGATTAGACTGCATGGCGATTGAACATCATCTAAGACATTGGATTTTCTTTAAAGTCCTACGGCAGATATCAAAGACCTGCAGTCGAACAAAATTTTAGATATATACGATCATTAATGGCGACAAAATACATACCTTGAGTACTCGGACACCTTACTGATGAAACTTCGAGCTCTGCAATGCCCTCTGAAGGAAATTGTGACCATATATGTGGTATCAGAGCTTTGGGAGTCTAGCAAAACTTTCGACAAAGTTTCCAGAGAAAGTTAATTGGGTGGATTCTTGATATGGATATGAAGGAAATTGTCCAAAAATAGGCACATGACCTTCTTTGACCATATATATGGTAATCCTATACAAGATTGGATTGACCATATATGTGGTAATCCTATATGGAATTAGGATTATATTTTTTAGCCTACATAGGATTGGATTTCTATACTATATAAAGGGGTCTATAGGTTCTCCTTGAAATATCTCATATTGTGCTCAAGTTGTTGAATAAGTTCAACAAAAGAGAGCTAAAGTTGTCGAATAAGTTTAACACAAAAAAAAAAATTTGAGAGATTTTTTTATCTTTGTGATAGAGAGTTCTTGAGTGCAAGGAGATAAGTGTTGAGAGCTATTGTAATTCTTTTTCTTATTCATAGTGGAATTAAATTACCCTCGTTTGTGGAAGTAGGCATCTTGGCAGAACCACGTAAATCATTGTCTTTGTGGTTGTGAATTTTTTCTGAGTTTTTTGGGTTTATTTTTGCTGTGCCACAACAAATTGGTATCAGAGCTTTGGGAGTCTAGCAAAGTTTTCGACAAAGTTATCAGAGAAAGTTAATTGGGTGGATTCTTGATATGGCTCCGTCAAGCAGGATCGGAAAGTATGAAATTGAGAAGCTCAATAGGAAGAATGATTTTGGCTTTTAAAAAAGCCAGATGAATGACGTTCTCATATCTCAAAAGCTTCATAAAACTTTATGGAAAAAGTCCAAGAAGCCCACTGACATGACCGATGATGATTGGGATAACATGGATCTCGAAGCATGTGCCGTTATTCGCCTGTGTTTGGAAAGTGATGTCATGTACTCTGTGAAGGACGAAACCACCGCCGCTGGGCTCTGGTTGAAATTGGAATCACTCTACATGACGAAGACTCTCACCAACCGACTTTATATGTTAAAGTCGCTCTACAGACTAGTGATGGAGGAAGGTACGTCAATTAGGGATCATATTTCAAAATTCAATCGAATTATTTCCGACTTGAAGGATGTTGACATACATGAAGAAGATGATCGTTTGGCACTAATCCTATTATTTTTTTTGTCCGATTCTTATGAGAATCTTATTCAAACGTTACTGTACGGAAAGGACTCAATTTCCGTAGAAGAAGCTACGAGTGCCTTATTGTCTAATGAGGTGCGAAGGTTGGCATCTAATGACGAAAACGGTGGAGGCCAAGCCCAAGGTTTGACGGTAAGAGGAAGGACAAACGATAAAGCATCTTTTAGCAGAAGGTTAAAATCCAAGTCCAAAACACTTATAGAGAAGGTGAAGTGCTTCAACTGCAATGAGAAAGGACATTATACAAATAAGTGCTCTCATCCAAAGAAGAAGAACAAGAAAAAAGAGAATAAGACAGAGAGAGAAGGTGATGAAGTAAACTGTGCTTCAAAAACTGATAGTGACGGAGTCTGTCTTTCGGTGGCACATGACAACATGAGTGACCGTTGGATTCTCGATTCGAGATGCTCGTACCATATGTGTCCAAAGAGGGAGTAGTTTTCTTCCTACAAGGCGACAGATTGTGGTTCTGTGTTGATGGACAACAACAATGCATGTCGAGCTGTTGGAATTGGGTCTATCAAGGTAAAAATATTTGATGGAATTGTGCGAACTTTGACCGATGTCAGACATGTTTCCGACCTCAAGAAAAATCTTATTTCTCTTGGTACGCTTGACTCGAATGGTAACAAGTTCGTCGCCGAGGGTGGAGTCTTGCGGGTCGTTCGTGGTTCTTTGGTGGTGATGAAAGGTCGCCGACAGGGTAACCTTTATATCTTATTGGGAAGCACTGGGACTGGGACTTTAGCAGTCACTACATCTGATTTGTCTGATAGCACGCATCTTTGGCATATGCGTCTTGGACATATGAGCGAGAAAGGCCTGTCCTTACTGAGCAAGCAAGGATTACTGAAGAACTTGAAGAAGCCAAGTATGGATTTCTATGAGCATTGCGTTTATGGCAAGCAGCACAGGGTGACCTTCAGTACAAGCAAGCAGAAGACAAGAGGTATTCTCGACTATGTGCATACAAATGTATGGGGACCTAGCAGGATTCCTTCTAAGAATGGAGCAAGGTACTATGTCACTTTTATGATGATTATACACGTTATGTTTGGCTGCATTTCATCAAAATAAAGGATGAAGTGTTCGAAAAGTTCAAGCAGTGGAAAGCGACTATGGAGAACAGAATAGGCAAAAAGGTAAAGACGATGAGGTCTGATAATGGTACTGAATATACCTATGGACCTTTCAAAGATTTCTGTGCTAAAGAAGGTATCGTTCGACATTGGACTATTAGAAACACACCGCAGCAGAATGGGTTAGCAGAGAGGATAAATCGAACCTTGCTTGAGAAAACAAGTGTATGCTCTCCAATGCCGGTTTAGGTAAGGAATGGTGGGCGGATGCTATACACATGACGCGGTACTTGGTTAATAGATCATCAACTTCGGCTATAGATTGTAAGACTCCATATGAGGTGATGACCGACAAACCAGCAGATTACAGCACTTTGTGCATGTTTGGAAGCAAAACTTACTATCATGTCAATGAGGGTAAGTTGGACCTGAGAGCCAAGAAAGCAATATTCTTGGGATATGCACAAGGAGTGAAGGGCTACCGTCAGTACTGCTTGGAGGATGAGAAGTTCTTAATCAGCAGGAATGTCACATTCGACGAGTCTTCAGTGTTGGCTTCGAGCAAGAAGAGTGTGTAGTAACCCTAAAGGGGGGTGAATAGGGTCAAGCTAACTAATCAAGCACTTGGCACAAGCTAATAGGCAATTTAAAAATATAAGTGCAAGAGAAGAAGCAACAACAATACCGACACACGATATATCCTGGTATCCTCCCAAGGGGCACTCCAGTCCCGGAACTCTCTCTGGCTTTAATCCACTATTTAAGTAAATAGTTACACACGAGTTTGGATCCGAAGAACTCGTCAATTTCAACACGAGTTTGGATCCGAAGAACTCGCCAACTTCTTACACGAGAGCTTTAGTCCGAAGGCCTCTCCGACTTCAACCGAGAGTTTAGATACGAAGACTCTCCAACTTCAACCGAGAGTTTGGATTCGAAGACTCTCCAACTTCAACCGAGAGTTTGGATCCGAAGACTCTCCAACTTCAATCTTTCACAATAGGTTTTGATCTTCTTATACAACAAGATGAAGATCTTACTTTTCAACTCAATAACTCTAACACAATTTGTGGATGGCAAATGAAAGCTTTGTAGAGTTGTTTGTGGATAGGCTTTGGTGGTTTAGAAATTTTTAGGCTCAAAGCATCAACCTTGAATGAAGGGGTTCAAGGCTATTTATAACCAAAGCATTGAAAAGAGCTCAAAGGCAACTTTTCAGTCAGCGATCGGTATACCGTCGGAATACCGGTCTGGAATTGCAACGGCTAGAAATATAGCCGTTGGGATCATTAAATGTTCAAAATCCGACCGTTGGATTTTCAACGTTACTGAATCGGTATACCGTCGGTATAGATCGGTATTCCGTTGGTATGTCGATTTTGTAGACAGAAACTTTCTGTGAACAAAAATCGGTATATCGTCGGTATAGACCGGAATACCGTCGGTATGTCGATTTTTATCTGAAAATGATCCTGGGCTAATTTCTACCATAGCTTTCAATTTTGCCATCCATTTCTTATGTTTACAATTATTCCTAAGACTCATTACAGACTCCAGATATACTGTAGCAGGTACAGGCTTCTTCAAAGTCTTGAAATGATGATGGCATGGCATGGCTTTTTTCTTTGACAGATGTTGGCTTCTTCCTTGACGTCAGCTGTCCAAAGATATCCAGTTTGTGAAACTGAATACCTTTCGGGGGCTTCGCCCCCGAACCCCCGACGAGGGGCGCTGCCCCCTCGACCCCCGTCAGCTGATCGGGCAGCGGAACCCCCGAGTGCATGGCTCCGGAGATGTCATTGGGTAGTTCAGAGAAATCTTGTGGGGTCCGTCGTCTTTGGCCCACCATGATTTCTTCATTGCATATGTCCACATTGATCTTGCTTATTACTTTTCTGCATGTACATGTTAGACGAACAAAGCAATATACATAGTAGCAAGTATGATAAGTTTATTGCACATTAGGACAATGCTGAGTTTAAGTATAAGTGTTAAGGTGATAGCATCAATGTTAGTGATATCATAATGATTAAACTTAATTGAATGACTACAATCAAAAATATAGTTTTGATTTTGGCAACCCGATTAAATTTAAGATAGATAAACTCATATCACTAATATGTAAACCAATAGGCACATATCACCAAAGGTATAAGTATAAGTAGAAATGCTATAGCGATAGTATGAAGATTAGTGATAACGAAATGCTAAACTTAACATATTAACCATATTCAAAAACATGATACAATCATTGGGCCAACAAAGTGAGTCCGATCATGATGGTAGTGTATCTAGCAAATCTCAAATAATTGAGATTGAGCCGTCCGAGGATGCATCAGATGAGGTAGAGGCTTTTGAAGATGTTCATCAAGTCCCACAAAAGCACAACCAAAGGATGAGCAGCACCAGCAGCAAGATTCCTTGGCCACCACTAGGCCGAGGAGATCAGTCAAGCCAGTACATATGTATGGATTTGAGAAACCGGTAAAGCATTATGGACAGCTAAATGTGGTGGCATATGCACTACCAGTGGAGGATGACGAGCCTATCACATTCAGACAGGCGGTCAAAGATACTAGCAGCGAGAACTGGATGGTGGCTATGCAGGAAGAGATTGAGTCTCTCCACAAAAATTGTATATGGGATCGGGTTCCATTGCCCAAAGGCAAGAAGACTATAGGCTGTAAGTAGGTGTACAAAAGGAAGGAAGCTTCTCCAGAGTCAGGTGGCACTCGGTTCAAGGCAAGATTAGTGGCAAAGGGCTTCGCGCAGAAGGAGGGAGTGGACTACAATGAGATCTTTTCTCCGGTGGTCAAGCATACTTCTATTCGTGTATTGTTGAGCTTGGTAGCTCATCATGATCTCGAGTTGAGCAACTCGATGTGAAGACAACATTCTTGCATGGCAATCTTGACGAAAAAATTTATATGCATCAACCGGAGGGCTTCAAGGTGGTTGGCAAGGAAAATCATGTGTGTTTGTTGAAAAAATCGTTGTACGGGTTGAAGCAGTCACCTCGACAGTGGTACAAGCGGTTCGACACCTTCATGACACGACATGATTTCACCCGAAGTAAGTATGATTGTTGTGTTTACTTTCATAGACTTCGTGGTGGAGACTATATCTATCTATTGCTTTATGTGGATGATATGCTTATTGCCTCAAAAAGCATGGTAGAGATAGATAAACTGAAATCTCAACTTAGCTCGGAGTTTAAGATGAAAGACTTGGGTGGAGCCAAGAAGATTTTGGGGATGGAGATTAAAAGGAAGAGGGAGAAACAAAAAATTGTCTTTGTCTTAGAAGTCGTACATTAAGAAGATCATTTCTCGTTTTGGTATGGAAGATGCAAAGACTGTTTCTACTCCTTTGGCTGGTCACTTTAGGCTCTCAGCCAAGTTATCCCCTACTACAGATGAGGAGAAGGAGCACATGGTTCGAGTTTCTTATGCGAGTGCAGTTGGCAGCTTAATGTATGCTATGGTGTGCACTCGACCTGACATTGCACAAGCCGTAAGTATGGTTAGTCGCTTTATGGCTAATCCGGGAAAGAAGCACTGGGAGGCTGTGAAGTGGATATTCAGGTACTTGAAGGGCACCACTGATGTGAGATTACACTTTGGTGGAGACTTTAGTCAAGTCAGTGGATATGTGGATTCAGACTATACTGGTGATCTGGATAGGCACAGGTCAACTACTGGATACGTATTTGTTTTACATGGTGCACCAGTCAGTTGGAGGTCTATGTTGCAGGCTACAGTTGCACTATCGACTACGGAAGCAGAGTATATGGCGGTAACAGAGGCAGTGAAAGAAGGCCTATGGCTTTGTGGTTTGATTAATGACTTGGGGGTGAAACATGATGTAGTTGATGTGCATTGTGATAGTATGAGTGCTATCCACTTGGCAAAGAATCAAGTCCATCATGCAAGGACCAAGCATATTGATGTTCGCTACCACTTCATACGGGATGTTGTAGGAGACGGTGATATTGCACTTGAAAATGTGCATACCAAGGACAACCCCGCTGATATGTTGACTAAGGTTGTTCCTGGAGCTAAGTTCCAACATTGCTTGGACTTGCTCCAAGTCCAACCAATTGCTTGAGAGCCCTTAGGGACGGACTTGACGAGTGGTTGATTTGGTGAAGCTATGCGGTGGAGAAGTGTCGGCTCAATTTTGTAGCAAAATCTTGCCGAGGTGGAGATATGAAGGAAATTGTCCAAAAATAGGCCCATGACCATTTTTGACCATATATATGGTATTCCTATACAAGATTTGATTTGACCATATATGTGGTAATCCTACATAGGATTAGGATTATATTTTTTAGCCTACATAGGATTGGATTTCTATGCTATATAAAGGGGTCTATAGGTTCTCCTTGAAATATCTCATATTGTGCTCAAGTTGTTGAATAAGTTCAACACAAGAGAGCTAAAGTTGTTGAATAAGTTCAACACAAATTTTTTTTTTGAGAGATTTTTGTATCTTTGTGATAGAGAGTTCTTGAGTACAAGGAGAGAAGTATTGAGAGCTATTGTAATTCTTTTTCTTCTTCATAGTGGAATTAAATCATCCTCGTTTGTGGAAGTAGGCATCTTGGCCGAACCACGTAAATCATCGTTTTTGTGGTTGTGAATTTTCTCTGAATTTTTTGAATTTATTTTCGCTGTGCCACAACACCCTCAAAGCCTTGACCTCCTTCTAGCAGGTCACAGTATCTTGTGGCATCATGCTCATCTGCCTGCTTGTCTCTGATGATGGCAGGTGTATGTGCATCTTTATCACTTCGGGTGTCTTCAATTCAAAAAAGGACTGGAAGGAGTCTAAAGTTGGATAGGTTCAAACTTATTTGGAGCAAATAGGTTAACACCTTAATAACTATTAATTAGATGCCAGTTGCAATGCCTTGGCAGAGATGGGGATCAAACATGTTTTACTAGTGTGCAAAAGAATAGGAAAAGTGCTGCTCATTCTTAAACGGCTCATATACTACTTAATCTTTGGAAGTTATGCAAGACTGAAGCTTGGCCTTTGAAGGGATGCATACATACAAAGACAGTTGTAGATTGTCAGGAGGATTCATTCGAGAAACAAGATGTTGTCCTGGAAAGTCCTTCATTTGCACAATGACTTCGACAGTAAAGACCCTGGAAATTTGCACAATGACTTCAACTTCGCTGTTTGTGGTTTTGATATGTTCTAAAGAGAAATTAACCAACTGTGGAAAGTTACAGTTGCTATGTTCTAAAGAGAAATTATTCAATGGGGCGGCTCACCACGTGGCAGTGGTGAATGGTGAGCCCGTCCCACTGAATAATTTCGTCTAAAGAATGCTGGTTTTGGCATGGACACAAATACAATACGACATGGTTTTGGCTTCTTAGTGTATTCTACGATATCAGACATTTTTGGGATATGGATACTGATATGGATAAGGTCTTCTAAAAGAGACCATCGGTGCAACAATTAATTTCTCTTTTGCACGTATGCTCCGCCAGAGAGCTGCATCCGTGGGCTGTATGTGTCCGATATGTTTTAGACACAGGACCGGCCACGAGTAAGCTTGACAAGACTTCGAGCTTAGGTAACATTTATCATCAGATCCAGCGTGACCTACAAGAGGTCGGGTTCGCAGGCAAGGGCGGAGCCAGAATTTCAGTTTACCCCTGGCTGAACTTAAAACATCATAAATTTTTTTAAAAACAAAATAGATGTTGTGTCAGTATCGTCATGTATATCTGATCGTATCCATACCGTACCGTGTCTGGCTAATGTAGAACCGTGTCCAACATAATAAAATAAATATGAACCGGACAAAAATTATTTAGTTTACCAGGTACTCTTTTAGGCATAAACTCGAACACTAAAAGCTTTTGGTATCCTCTTTCACCATCAGAAGAGGATTCGTGATGTGGCAGAACTTGCCGTTAGTATGGAGGTTCGGACGATGAGGGTAGTGCCAGCGGCGAGACTTAGACTTACTGGTTATAAGATCCTGTTCCATAAATTTATTTTAAGGATTATTTTGTATAAGGGTAGCAGGTTTAGAACTAAATAGACTTGGGTACTGAGCTTGTCCGTTTTAGATGCTTCTGTTCAAAAAATTTATTTTAAGGATTATTTTGTATAAGGGTAGCAGGTTTAGAAATAAATGGACTTGAGTACCGGATTTGTCCGTTTTAGATTTTGGGTACTCAAATTTTTTTTAGTGACGAACTTGGACTTTTAGTAACGAAATGAACGTTTTAATGACGAATGTTCGTCACTAAAACGTGTCAATAAAAAGTTCAAGTACCCAAATTCTAAAACGGATAAACTCAGTACCCAAAGTCTAGTTATGTCCTAAACCTGGTACCCTTGTACAAAATAATATTTTAATTTTAGTTGTGAACTTATCACATGTAAAGGCTATTGAGATTCTGCTTTCTTTCCATTTTCGAATGAACTTACCCCTCTATCAGTAAGAGTTGAGAGAGTGGGCTAGGAACTGTATACGGAAGACTCTTCATGCTATATAGCTTGACTTCATGCTATATTTTGGTTGACAGATTTGATTTCTTTGTCAAATGTACTGGCCATATATACATGTCTTAGGTATCTGCAAACGTTTTAAAATCTAAGTTAACGATCTATATATATATAATTCTATTCAAGTAAGAGAAAATATGAAGGCCTTTGTATGAATTCACAAATGAACAAACCGATCGAGTCAATATCATTCACAACCTTCAAATATATATATATATATATATATATATATATATAATTCTTCAAAATAAAAAAATATATATAATTCTTCAAAATTTGGGGTGGGCTGGAGTCCACCCCAGCCAACCAATATATCCGCCTATGTTCGCACGTTGGAAAAGAAACGCGGAAACCTTTCCCCAAACTAGACAGTACCCGCGAAAGAACCGAGCAATACAACGCACGAACCAAAACAAACCACGCAGACACAGAGAATTTTTGACGTGAAAAACCCTTGCGGAAAAAACCACGGGACGATTGGAGTCCAACCCTGAGAAGCCTTCACTAATGAAATAAAGGAGTACACCCTCTACAAACTTCTTCCGATCCAAATCGGATCCTCACAACACTTAGAAGCAAGAATAATGATTACAAGGCTACGAAGAACAAAGAATAATGATTACAAGACTAAGCAAGAATAATGATTACTTACGTATTAGTAGTTGGATTGCTGCCTTATATTCTGTAATCGTGCGTTGGTACTGCACAATTCTTTACCTTTATTACTGTTGTTCATACGTGCTATTTCTGTTACATTTTATCATGCTGGTTTTCTTCGCCCGTCCTTGAGCCTTCCTTTCTGGTACTTGCTACGGTTGGCCTGACCAACCCTGGATTGTTCCCAGATTTCTAGTGACCGACCCTGTGGATCTTCCAGACTTGACTTGAAGGACGTGCTTCAGTCTATGACCATGAGGGAACTGTGTGGGAAGGTATTCTTGTCTACATTATTTCTTATTGTAGACTCTCTGATTATCATATGAGTATTTTCTATTTTTCATATGATTATCTCTCTTGTCGTTATTTCATCGATTATTGCCTGTGGATATAAGATCAGATTTAGGCCATAGACTGCTTGCATGCTAGGATACCCAGCAAGATTGACAGCCACGATCACCGTATGACGTTGCCTAGTCCGTCCCAGTATTTCGGTACTGAAGCGTGACAAGGTTTTAGTGGTGGCCCATGCAGGTCTCGTTTTGAGATATTGTTGGATATCACATGATTGTTGATCTCAGTCCACTATTCCTTGGGATTCTAACTTGCTACACTTGCCCTTCGCTCCTTTGAACTTGTGAATTGGTCCTCATCTCTACCTTGACCTATTTTGCTTTGCCCTGTCTCATTTGTTGTTATCTACCCCTGATCCTTGTTTGATAGATATGATCCTATAGTTGGTCATGTCGATCGTTTTATCCGATGAGATGTCATCTTATCTCCATCATTGGGTTACTTGATTATCTGTCTTGGGTTCTGTACTCTCTACCGGTGTTTCACCTTGGTTGATTTCTTGTCATCCCTTTCGTGCGTTGACTTCGTGTTGACTTAGTATCATTATCGCCCTCTTCGAGCGTTGGCTGGATTGCTGCGGAATGAAGATTCCATCTGGACTCTGAGGTTGAATATTTTAACATTTGTTGAGTATCCAGGGGATATATTTGTATGAATTCAGCTCCTTTGATTCTGGACAGTTCCGCACTTATGATTATCTGTTTCAGATATTATTTTTTGATATACTTTCCATACATTATATTTTGATATGGATCCTTGGTTTGGAGTATTTTCCTAGAAAAGATATCTTGTGGTTATTATTGAAGATATTTTTGGATGTGTGTTACGATTCACCTGGATTTTGGATTATGGATTTTGATGATTTTCTAGGACTCGTTATATCGTTATAGATTTTGTGATTTTTAGTGATTCGGATATTTGGGTTATGGATTTGATTCGTTTTGGGTATTTGTCAAGAGTACCGGGTGACCCTAGTATACCTTGACGGCGTGGTAACGAAAGTTGCAGCCGCTCGATTATAGTGCCCTGATGCATCTTTTGCAGCCATTCCGGATGGCGTGGCAAGGAATGATCATGACACACATTTTTCGGATATTAGTAACTACGGTCATCGATTTGAGACATATCCTGTATTTTATGATTTGTGAGGATTTTTATGCAGTTGGAATTTTACGTTTTCTGATACTGTTTTCGACATTCTATACTTGTTTTGATTTATGGGGTTATTTCGTGTATGCGAGACTTTGATTTTCGAGATTCTTTCGATGTTTTCGATTTACCTTGCGAGTTGATTTATCTAGACCTTGTTCTTTTTGATGTTTTCATATTGAGATTTGGTTCGTTTCTTATTGTATTACTTGATTTATGTAAGGTGGGTAGAGTTTTCATGGCAGATATATATGTACTAGTTTTGAAAACCCTATTTTAATAATTCTGAAATTTCGAGGACGAAATTTTTGTAAGGTGGGTAGGATGTCAGATCCCTATTTTTGAAAATAGGTATATGACTGTATTTCGACTGTATTTCGTATTTTGGAGGATTTTAATTTTGGGGTATATTTGAAATTTTATTATTAATTATTGGAGGTGAATTTTTCTCATTTTTATTATTGCTACTATTATTTTCTTGATCCTAAATCTACCCCCTCTAAAATATCTACCTAACCCCTCTCATTCTCTCTCTTCCCCACTCTCCTTCCAGGAGAAGCTTCTCCTCTCTCTCTCTCTCCCGACCATCTCTCCTCACCCCCAGCCCTCTCTCTCCTCCCTCAGCTCTTCTCCTCCTCCCTCTCGGCCTCTCCTCCTGGCTGCGGCCGCCACCAACCCACCACTGCAGCCGCGACCACCGCCTGCGCCACCATCTCCCACCACTGCCACCTCCATCCGCCACCCTCGTCGTGGTCGCCCCCGTCTCCAGCCCTCACCACCGCCGCCATCACCCTCCAGCACCGCCACCGCCACTACCATCAGTCACCTCCACCACCACTGCTTCCTTCCACCACCGTCTCCATGGCCGGTCGCCGCCACCCCCTCGCCGTGGCAGCTCCCTTCGGCCGCCAGCACCACCGTCATCATCTCCGCCACCACTTCCAGCGTCGCCACCATCATCATCGTCGCCATCTCCATCCTCCCTCCGCTGCCGCGAGCCCCCCTGCCGCCGCCGTTGACCCCAGCTCCGACGACGACGGGCCTCCTCCGGCATTTCCCTCTCCCCCTGGACTTCCTTCTCCAGTCCGACGGACCGACCTGGCCGAGCCGCCTCGCGCACGCCGGTGAGGTTCCCGAGCTCCCCTCTCCCTCTCTTTCTCGTTTTGTGCGCTGCCTCGTCGAACGTGCCGTCTCGAGCAGCGCACTCTCGTGCAGCGAGCCCTCGTGCTCTGTGCGCTTCCTCGGGTTGCGTTCCCCGATGTGCGTGCGCCTCGATTTATGCGCAGTCTTGGTTTCCGTGCACCTGGATCTACGTATTGCCTTGGGCAGCGGGTCGCCTCGAGCCCCGCGCTGCTTCGGGTGACGTGCTATCTAGGTTTTCGTGTTGTCTCGTTTTTCCGTGCCTCGGCCTTTGTGCCTACCTCGTGACTAGTGTCATCTCGGTTTGTGTGCATGTACGTACCAATTTGCGTGCATGCACCAATTTGCGTGCCGCCTTGGTTTGTGCGCCCCATTGGCCTCCGTACTGCATCGATTTGCGTGCACACATCGATTTGTGTGCCGCATCGATTTACGTGCTCCTTGGACTTTGGGTCGTTTTGATTTACGTGCTCGCCTCGATTTGCGTGTCGCATGATTCGTGGACCATTCTGGTATTTGAGATTTCCTCGATCTACGTGCGCGTCTCGATTTACGTGCACGTTGTCTCCTTTTCATCTCGATCCTCGAGTCATCTCGATTTTCGTGCGCATCTCGATATATATGCATGTCTCGGTTCACGTGTCCGTATCGATCCGCGTACCTCGATTTCCGTGCTCGATCCCTGTACTGCTTGCAGGACCCACACGGTATAGTCTTCTGCCATCCTCCGTAATTTGCTTCATTATTTTATTATTTAATTCTGATGATTGTTTATTGTGTGTTCTGAGGATCTCGATTGGCGTGCTAGCTTGGATCGTGACTGCCGAAGACTTGCTTACCTAGCCGAGCCCCCTAGACAAGTATTCCTTGCTCATCGGCGGCTCTAGCCATCTCTCCTGGATTTTTATTGTATTTAATTTATTGTAAATTATATAACCATGAGTAGTGTAGCTTAGCAGTAGAACTGCCATGATAACCTAGATTAGCTTGGTCCGATACTGGAATAGACCGTATCGGACGACTCGGATGGGTCATCCACACCTCCGAGGACACGAGCACGACTCACTTGTACGGATTGTCCCCATATGCCCCGTGTCCGACTTGCAGTCGGGTAACGGCTTTGGTTAACTTTACTTGTGGCGGTGATTGTGCTTGGGTTAGGGATTTATAGACATGTGTTGTGGTGCGCCCTGCGAGGCGGTTAGTTTATTATTATGCATGTTGGTTTGGCGTCCAGTATGCATTGTAGCGCTGCTGGAGGCCGGGATTTAGTGGTCTCGGGTTCGATTGGTTTCCAGTACGCGTTGTAACGCTGCTGGAGGCCGGGACTTAGTGTTCTCGGCTATCGATTTGTTCCCAGTACGCATCGTAGTGCTACTGGTAGCTGAGACTTAGTGTTCTCAGCCCGCGAGTCCGCGATTCTGCGATTCTGCGTTTCTGCGGTGGGTTGCACCGAGAGGTTTTAGCCCCTATTCGTAGGGTGCTCCCATCCAGATTACAAAGGAGACTCTGCCGGATTTTTCCAAAATTCCCGGTTGGGAATTTGGTTCGAAGGATTGGACAGAACCATTCCTTTGATTTGCGGGATTGAACTCATGCATGTTCTTCTTGGTATAGCATCCCTGATCTCATAGCCTGCTAGGTAGACTTCCGACTAGATTAGTCGCCTAGCGTCTTGTCTGTCTTGTCCGCCGGATTGTGTAAGAAGAGCGGTTCTACTCGGATGAAGGTCTGCAACCCTGGTCCTTGTTTGGTTTAAGGGTTGTGGATCTGATCCAGAGTGGTTCATGCAATCCTTGCCTTTTCGACGGTATCACCCACCCATTGGACTCTTGACCCGTGACTATTCTTCTTAGATGGTGTTCTAGTTTAGTTTGTTATCCCATTGTCTGTCCTGTCCGTCGGATTGCGTAAGAAGAGCGGTTCTACTCGGGTGAAGGTCTGCAACCCTGGTCCTTGTTTGGTTTAAGGGTTGTGGATCTGATCCAGAGTGGTTCACGCAATCCTTGCCATTTTCCGACGGTGTTGATTAGTGTTGACCCATGTGTTGGGATTATGATCTTATTCGAGGATTGACTATGAGGAGATATGATATTGAGATAGTGGTTATGGTAGACTAAGTGGATTCTTAGATAGTGTTACTAGTTCTTTGGTGATGTTCTAATTTGATCAGATATGTCTTGAGGACTCTTGGATTTTGATATTGGTGCGAGTGTCTCGCGGAACGAATAGAATATCGAGGATATCAATATATAATTTTTACTCGACTTCCCAAACGCCCAAACCTAGTACCTTTGCTGTATCCCGGTAGTTGGGAGACTTAGTTGCTGATAGCCTGTGATCATTGACTCGGAGGATTCTTGTGAGCTAGAGGGCCTAGCATTGTCTATAGTGATTAGCCTAGTACCAAGTGATCGTATTTTCCTGATATGATATTTATCCCATCGAGGATTGGTAGACTATTGATAGATTGATCCGGTGGGTAGACCGACTTGATGATTGGAGCTGTAGGCTTCCATATATGCTTGAGATGTTATTATAGTAGAGGTTCTGGTCTTGTACTTGACCTGATATCCATGCCACGATGTGGGCAGATGACTTCTTGTGACTGACAGAGTTGTCCTTGTCCCAGACCTGACTACCTGTATCCGTGCTATAAGTCCAGCTTACCCTTTGAGGTGCTGGCCCTGACATTACACTGCGGTGCCCTTTGTCTATTGGCACTTTGAGGTGCTACTTCCATGATTATATGGCATTGCGATGCCATCTTGATATTTTGGCTATATTATATGATTACCTGCACGGGTATCTGGTAGTTGGCCTATAGTCTTAGCGTGGTTAGGATTGCTTGCTTGCTTGTTGCATAACACTAAGGATGGATCACAACTGGGACTATAGGTGCCAAGGCTGATTCTTACTTAGCGTTCTCGTACTGAGGTACGACATCTAGGAGGATGAGCATGTGACCACGGCATGTGATTCCGGATAAATGTAGGGTTAATCTAGGCAACTAAAATGGTAGAAGCATTGGGAGGGAATGGAATCCCGAGATCGTGCATTACCGGCCCCACAGGCTCGTCCTGGCGCGTCGGGGTTGGCCGCCACGGATATGGCAGTATCCGACTACTATATGTACTCCTGCTTCGCACGGTGGCCTTCTGAGGGACCGTGCATACCTACCTGCTATGCGTTATTTGGCCTCGTTAGCCCTTGCGGGATATGGCACGATCTGAGGATTCCTATATTGCATTGTTGGGGTAACCCAACCTCCACATAGATAGCCGTAGATATTTGAGTGGCCGTCTATTCACCTAAATTGTATGGCTTGTTGCTTGCTAAGCTGGCTGGCACGTAACGTTGTCCCGGTGCGGTAATTCATTCCCTTGTTCTTGTTTGATGTAGGGATGGGTTACTGTTTCGATGACAGACTACGAGTTCCAGTCGGCGATGCAAGCATTAGTGGATGTTAGGATGACTATGATGTTTGTTGGTTACTTACGTATTAGTAGTTGGATTGCTGCCTTATATTCTGTAATCGTGCGTTGGTACCGCACGATCCTTTACCTTCATTACTGCTGCTCATACGTGCTATTTCTGTCACATTTTATCATGCTGGTTTTCTTCGCCCGTCCTTGAGCCTTCCTTTCTGGTACTTGCTACGGTTGGCCTGACCAACCCTGGATTGTTCCCAGATTTCTAGTGACCGACCCTGTGGATCTTCCAGACTTGACTTGGAGGACGTGCTTCAGTCTATGACCATGAGGGAACTGTGTGGGAAGGTATTCTTGTCTACATTATTTCTTATTGTAGACTCTCTGATTATCATATGAGTATTTCCTGTTTTTCATATGATTATCTCTCTTGTCGTTATTTTATTGATTATTGCCTGTGGATATGAGATCAGATTTAGGCCATAGACTGCTTGCATGCTAGGATACCCAGCAAGATTGACAGCCACGATCGTCGTATGACGTTTTATACCTCATACGGAGTAGCTGGCCTAGTCCGTCCCAATATTTTGGTACTGGGGCGTGACATTCCAGCACACTGTCATGTGTTGCACCCTTCAAGCTACTTAAGGGTACACGTGTTTCTTGGACGATGTACCCACATGAACTCAACCCCTAATTGCGTCTGGATAACCTGGATGGTCTGTAGGGCTTGTGGCTGTTGGAATAATCTCATTACATCTTACTAGTAACTAGGCCTGTAATAACCCTAGTTAGTTAAAGTATTAAGCCGTACTTATTGCTTGGCCGTGAATGTTGGATAGAGTCTAACTAGTCTAGTCTTGTCCTGATCCTGTACAAGATTGTTACATGACCCGATTGCTTGTGCTACCTTATCAATAAATGGTGGGAAACCAAGTTCCGTTCAGATGAAGGGTTACAACCCCGGTCCTTGTTTGGTTTACGGGTTGTAACCTGGTCATCTGAATAGTCCCATGGTTATCTTATCGTATATCATCATAATTTTCCATATTTCCAGTCCTTTATTATATAATTATGTTCTTGTGCTAATTGCTGGTTTTAGTTCTTAAGTGAAGCCTCCTTTGTGGCACTTACTCTTTCTGGGATCTGACCCAGCTAGTTTTGCGTGGCGAGATACCGAAGCGGCTCCAGAGGATCTCCCTACCTTCCAGCCAGATGGTGACCACCAGGCGTAACCCTGGCAACGAGTGGATTTTATTTTTGCTCTCCCACTCTATTGTAAAAATAATCTTTTGAGGCGTTTAGCCGACGAGCACGTGTTAGCTCGATTGTACTTTACTTACTGTCTACCTACGGGCTGTAGCATGATTAAGGAATCCTGTGGTTGATCATGTATGACTGAAACTCTTGCTAGTCTTCACCTTTTGTATGACTAGCTTCATGATCATCCAAATATGTAATGTATGGGATGCCTTACTATTGTATATTTGGTGCTTTGACATCTTGTAAACTGCTATTATTTGCTTGAGATTGAGACAATAGGCTTGTTCATGACCATAAGAGACTGACGGCTTGTAGTTATAAAACCCTCATGTATCTAGACAACCGTGACCGTATAGTGAGGTGGATTGCACTTCAATATACGTAGCTGGCTGTGTCTGTCCCCGCTCTCCAGTATTCTGGTTCTGGGGCGTGACAGCTTTAGGCCATGTCATAGCGGCATAGCACCACAAGAAAAGCGCAAGGCATCATGCCATGTCTCTTTAATAAAGAACTCACCTATAGTGTATGGACAAAAATAGCAGGCCGTCTCTTAAGGGTAAACTTGTAGACGCCCAAAATTATACACTGAAATCAGGCTGGCACAGGGCCTTTAATGTGTAGCCAGAAGCACATGTAACTATATTATGTGAGTGGAAATAATTGCAGCTATGGTGCAGAATTCAAGGCTTAGTCCATTCTTGTATTATAGTCTGTTGTTTGACCCATGCGGGAAGATTCAAGTTGTTAGCGATATCTATCCTAATGCATGATGGATAGTTACTGTAGGGAACACTCAAATCCATATATCGAGATATGTGGGAGATTGTTGGAGCTTTTCCTTGAACATGTAGAGAGAGCTTGCTCTCAACACATGCCTACTATTTTGTCCCACATTAGAAAAGCACCATGAAGTGTATCTCAATATATACTTGGTGTGTGTTGTTGAGATATGCACATGGGGTGGTGATCCTAAGGAGGAAACCATGTGGGTAATTTTACTAGGAGGTAAGGATAAGACTCCATGTTAAAGCATTAATGCTTTTTTGCTTTTGGAATTAATTACCTTTGGAGCTAAGCCCCGTAGGGACTTAGCGACTTGGACTCGGACTCGGGCTCATGGGCTCATGAGGCATAATGTGACATTTTGTTGGCGCACTTTGCACTTAGCACGTCAGCATCGTCGCTAGGTGTGCGCTTAAGTTGCGCTCGTTGCGTGAGCCTCTACGCAGCCGATCGCGCGCCCGTTCGTGTGGCTCGATCGCACGGCCAGATGGCACGACTAATTGGCATGACCAATTGGCGCGACCAGATGGCATGCCAAATGGTACCGCCTATTGGCGCGTCCTGATGGCGCTGTCAGTTAGTGCGTAGTACGAGTGTTCGCAGTTGGCACAGCGGTACGCGATTGCGCGCGCTATGCGCAAATTGGCGCATGCTGTGCGCTAGTTGGCTCAATCGTGTCTGTGCACGATTTGAGCGGTTACAGAACGTTCGGGGCAGTTTTTCCCACGTCTTGAACGTTCTGCATACCGAGCAGTTACTAGACGCACTTATATAAAGTCCCTCTCTTCTCTCTCAGTGTACAGTTCTCATTGATCTGAAATTTCCTTACGAAATTCTCTAAGTTTAGAGCAGAGAAGAGAGGTACTTTGAGAGCAGAGTTCCGCGGCATCCGAGGAGTGAGAAGAGCGGAGTGTTCCGAAGTTCTCTGTTGAACTTGCTGGTTCCTGGAAGCTGTTCGTGTAGGCGAATCGAACTTTGAGCGCCGATGATAATTCACCCCAGCATGCATTTTCCTTTTCTGATCTAATCAGAACCTTCTCTTCATCTTTACTCCACTTGTAACTCGTTCAGAACGAGAACAATTCTGATATAATCAGAAACTGTTAGTGGAATTTCGCTGCTGCTGCTATGAATTCTTCTGTGCCTTCTTCGAAGTAACACATTAGATCTCGTTTCTCAGAATCCTCCGGGATCTCTGTCGTGCACCTTCTTCGAAAATATTGCATAATTTCAATTTTTCATCGAAAAATTATGTTCCAGGACTAATAGGCTATGCTGAAATAAAAATCGTCTTATAATAAAATATGAAACGTCTATAGAATTTGCCTTTTTTTTTACTCCACTGCGTCGAACAAAGCCCCTATTGGAAACGTTTGACGTTGCCTCTAATTTGTAATTTACCATAAATCGTTTTCAAAATTATATTAGGACCCTAAGTTCGACTTTCGAGTATTGTTACTTTATACCATCTCCAATGAGGGTTTTTATCTTCCCTATTTCTATGGAAGAAATCTATTTTAGAAAAAACTTCTCCCAATGGTGATTTCTATCACCATTTCTATCCTAGATGGCAATGATGTAGGATAAAAACTTTCTAGGAGGATTTCTACATGTAGAAACTCTCATAGAAATTCTCCTATCTCTCATGACAATTATTATTGGGCTCCACACCATTAAATTGGTCCTTTTACTATGTGACACATAGGATAGAAATGGAGAACCATTGGAGAATATTTTTATATGTCTACAATTCCTATGTAGAAACTCTTCCAACTAAGATAGAAATCTCCTTAAAGTACAATGCCAAGTAGGATAAGAATTCAATTTTAGAAATCACCATTGGAGACGGTCTAGTTGGAAGAGTTTCTACATTGGGTCTAGACCGTCTCCAATGGTGATTTCTAAAATTGAATTCTTATCCTACTTGGCATTGTACTTTAAGGAGATTTCTATCTTAGTTGGAAGAGTTTCTACATAGGAATTGTAGACATATAAAAATATTCTCCAATGGTTCTCCATTTCTATCCTATGTGTCACATAGTAAAAGGACCAATTTAATGGTGTGGAGCCCAATAATAATTGTCATGAGAGATAGGAGAATTTCTATGAGATGTAGAAACTCTCCTAGAGGATTTTCATCCTACATCATTGCCACATAGGATAGAAATGGTGATAGAAATCATCATTGGGAGAATTTTTTTTTCTAAAATAGATTTCTTCCATAGAAATTGGGAAGATAGAAACCCCCATTGGAGATGGTCTTAGGACCCGAACTTGCGGTTCCCAAGTCTTGTGTCCTTTGTATGAAAATATTATAATTTACTAAGGGTGCGTTTGATTGCAAGGTGGAAAATGTGTGGAAAAGAAATTAATTACATGGAATTATTTTCCTAGGAAAAAAATTCCATGGAATTTTAAATAATTTCCATGGAAAACTTAATTTGGGTGTTTGATTGCAATTATTTTCCACAAAAAAAGTTATTTTTCATGAAAAATGATATTTTCCTATGGGTTGGATAAGTTTTATTTTCCACCATTTTAGATGGAAATATGAAAAATGATAATTTTTTGGAAAATAATTTCATGAAAAATATAAGCTATCAAACACTACAATTGGTGGAAAATTTGTGATGGAAATATTTTTCATGGAAATATTTTTCATGGAAAAATAGCCCAATCAAACACAGCCTAATTAATAAAAAGAGAAAAGGAAAAGTAAGAGAGGAAATTTTCATTTTCTCTGTCTCTCTCTCTCTCTCTCTCTCTCTCAATCCTTGGTTGCTAAGAAAATTATATATTATAATACTTTTAACACCTCCCTGCCTTCCTTGACTGCATCCCGAAGACGGAATCACAGAGAAATCAAACCCCCTACTGATTTCAGATCTCTCCATTGGTAATGTTCTTTTCCGTCACCTATTTTCGCATTCAATTTACGATCCTCTCCATCTTCTTCTTCATGTTTATAATTGTGAACAGGAAAGTAATCCTTGGCAAGAATTGGTTGTTGTACGTATTTGTTCTGATTTAGTTATGGTGCCATCTTTATTTGTTATCAGTGCTGTCAAGTTTATAATTTTGTGGGGATTTAGAAATCCAAGTCAATTAAAGATCTGGGTACTAACTGTTCTCATTGATAAAGATCATGCCTATGGATTTTACAATCCTAGTTTTACATGGGTGGCATTATTTTCATGAATTGTGATGAAAAACAGGTGCATGGAGGAATTAATTCTAGGGGCACTCTTGTTTTCTGTTGCTACGGGTTGGTTGGGTCCGGGTTCTTCTAGTCCCAGACATGTATCCTTACTTTCTGAACTCGAACCTTTAGGGTCTGCTTGGTAATTATCGGGGTAGCGGTTATGAGGTGTTTTTAGAGTACCGGTTATGAGCGGTTATGAGGGGTCCGGTTTTGGATGGTTTTTAAGTAGCGGCTTTTAAACCAGTCCAACCCATGCTTGGTAATTCACTAACGAGCGGTTCTGAAAGTTTTTTACACGAATAAATTAAATAGGGAAGGGTATCGGTAGTTATAATTATATCTATTTTTGTGAGGATATAAATGGAATAAAAAAATAAAGCCGCTCAAAACCCGTTGATTTGGGGCGTTTACAAAGCCACCCAAAAATACATTACACCGGTTTTGGAGGGTTTTTGAGCCGACGAAAACCAGTGCCTCAAAAAAATTAACAAGCAGGGGTTTTCATAAACGGTCGGTTCAAAAACACCCCAAAGCCGGTGAAAACACCATTACCAAGCAGACCCTATAAAGTCCTTGCCGCTGCACCAAACTGATAAGACTTATGACTGAGGGTTAGGTATTTACACTTTTTCCGACACACCCCCGCAGAGCCAATGCTCAAGTTATGGGCTGAGGGCAGGATATTTGCAGTTTTGTTTTGTGAAATATGCTTACGTAACCTGGCTTGCGCAGATATCATGTTAAACATTCTGCCATGCACCAAAACCTCTAGTTTGTGATGGTGTTCGAGAGTTAAATTTTATATTGTTCCAACAATCTCACTAGAATCTATACAAGAATAAATAAAAGCTTATCCTATGTGTACTTCATGTATATTTTTTTTTGCATCTTCTGCATCTGGACCAGGTCCACATGCTAGTCGGATAGTATCTATATTACAGCAGATAGTAAGAATATTATTCTCATAATCCTTCGTCTGTGATATGTCCACATAGATTTTGTGGACTCATCCTTTTGAGATGTGTTTCTGATATTTCGGAATAACAAAGAAGCTTGCCAAGATTCTTGGCCTATTGGACTTGGTGAGAATCATTCTTTGTTCTTAAATGAGAAGTGGGAGAATCTCATCTTCATTAGCACTTTTGAAGAACCACCTGACAGCCACTAGCTGGACTCTTTGTATAATATTTAATAAAATGTGTACATGTGTTTTAACTATGAAAGTGTTCAGATGTACAGGGTGTACGTGGTTTAAGAGAACCTGCATGATTGACACGCAAATTCTCCATGTGTATGGTACTTAAATAATTCCTCTGCCCTGGTAACTTGTAGACATGGAAGACATCGGACATGAATCAATTTCCAAACTCTTCTCTTGTTAGCTCGGTTAGCTCCTCTTGTTAGCTCTTGGCGTGTCTTATTTTATTCAATCCTATATTTCGGTGATGACTTATTCTAGGATAGAAATATGAAGAGAAGCTTCAGAATATATTTGATTTACAATTAGGATAAAGTTGCTTATATGAAATGTAACTTTGACAAAACTAGAAGTGAAGGACAATGGATATTGAAGAGTGATTGGTTTCATCATAATAACAAATCATTTGTCATAGTAGAATTGTGGGAAGGCCTGGGATATGGTACTCAGAGAACTGTGTCATAATACATTAGGTGAAAAGGTGCTTTAGAGTTGTAAATGGCTGTACTTGAAACTGCAAGATGTAACTTTAAGACACATCAATTATAATGTTAGAATTAGGCACTATTATGTCCAGAAAATAAGAGAATGTTGAGATAAATGAGTCGCTTGGAGTGGAAATGACATTTGACAGTAGGTTTTTAAGATGGGCATATAACGATCCTTGCTTTTATGGTTAGAAGGGTGGAAGTAATCAACATGTACACAAAATGGGAGAACGTTGACATGGTCGACTGAATTACAATATTGAGATTATTCGAGGCAATTAGAGGACTTTCAGCTGTAGAGAAGATCAGAGAGTATTGTTTGAGATGGTTTGGGCACATAACTGAGACCAATTAATGCAGTCCTAACAGGAGTTCAACTTGTAGGATTCTAGTTAGATGAGTTGCTAAGTCCAGTAAAGTAGCTTGGATGGAGGCACTAAAAGAAGCTGGTAATTGATAATTTGCCAAAATAGATGGGGCTCACTAAAGCTGAATGGAAGAAAATAATTCATGTGCTGACACCAAAATTCACTCCAAGATTTTGGATACAGTGCTTGCTATTGTTGTTTGTCACCGTCCTAATTTGAGCCATACTGTTTTTAGCACGGGATATCTGAATTGTGACACAGAACTGACAATATCTTTTAATTTTTTATTGGAGAGTTCAGAGAATTGTTTTTGGTGAAGTTAGCTCAAGTTCTCTCTCCTATTTTCTCTTTCCTGTCCTAAACTTTTTTCCCTCTTATTTCCAGGTTTTTTCAATTGCAATTTTCTACTTCCTGTAGTTAAATTAAGAATTGAGAAATGCCGATAATTTTTTGTTCACCTAGAATATTTAAATAAGGCCTAACAGTAAACTCAGTTTTTAATCTTAAAAGGAAAGGATTTCTTCTTGATTAGCTTTCTCCTATTTGTTGGAGTTTGACTATGGACTTGGATAAGAGTTAAATCTAAATATGGTTTTCTATGAAGTTATCTAATTTATAATCCTAAAAGCATAGTTCGCAGTATCGGCCGATACCGATACAGTTTGGCATGTCCCGATCCGATACCGAGCGATACCCGATACTGACCGATACCGACATTGGGGGTCTCTTTTCCGGTCAATTCGGCAAAAAAAATTGAACGAAAAAGGCCAATCAGCAATGGTGTAAAAGCATATAAAGGTTATAAAAGCATGTAAAAGAAGAAAACTTATATATCGTATATAAATCAATTGGTAAGGGTGACTACTATTTCATTCAATTCTCCAAAACTACTAAGAAACAACACTAAAAATATTAAAATTATGCCTAAATTTATAAAATATATTTTCTAAAATGTTAATAATTTATTAATAATTATTTGCTTTTTGATACCAAAAAATCCGATACTCCGATCCGAAACCTGCGATACTGTCGATACCGTCGATCCCGATACTCATAGTAATGGTCCGATACCGATTCCGATACTTCGAACCTTGCCTAAAAGGAGTTGGATTGTTTTGGACAGTATTGTTAATGTAACTTGGTAAGTGAACATGGGTTTCTTGGAACGACCATATCTAGGAGAAAAGAAATAGTTGATTGATTCTTATTCTCCATTTGATTTTTTTAATATATTTAATGTTTGGGTTCATTGAGAGGATTGTGGGGTTTGGCAGAGTGTTGATTGCAATTCAAATTATTAGTTGAAGGAATTTCTTCTTCTTTCCTGTTAATTGTTCATATAGTCTCGAAGTATCGATACTATTTGCACAACACTATCTTCCTTTTATTCTCCACAAGTTTCTTACATCTTCTTTCTCGATACTATTAGCTTAATGTTTTTGGATTTTTTCCACACATATATGATTCATTGTTGCCGTTAAAGATAAATCGTAAAACTTGTTATTGGATCCTTGTCTATAACAACACCAAAGCCTTTATCCCAAATGGGGGACGGCTGTTTGAATCCTCTTCTCTCATTCAGCTCTATTAAGGGACATGTCCTGTATAACGTTAACAAAAATCATATCCTTCTTTAAAACTTCAGAAAATGTTTCTATTTGTCTGCATTTCACACGTCCAAAGTCCAAACCACCTAAGACAATTTTCGGTCATCTTGTCTCAATTGACACAAATCCTAACTTCTTACCGATAAACTCATTTCTTATCATATCCTATTTTTTAAGTATTGCTAATCATTCATATTACCATTCTCATTTTTGTCACACTACTTTATGGATATGTTTCTTAATTGTCTAATACTCTAATCCATAAAGTATGGCTAGTTTTATAGCAGTCTTGTAGAACTTTTCTTTCAACTTCAAAGATATCTTGCGATTACAAAGTACTCCAGAAACATTTCTCCATTTAAACATCCATTTCAACCATTCTATTTAATTCTACGTATGACATCCTTCTCAGTCACTCGATCATGATGAACTATCACTATTATGTATCTATTATCCATTTATATGGATTCACCTTCATTTCTCTTTGACTTTCGTAGACTCTGTTATCAGATCTTTTTTTATCCTACCAAATTAGTTGGGAATTTGCTCTTTTTTCTGGGTTTATTATGTGCTCATTATCAGACATCATTCAATTTCAGCTCCTAAATATAAATCCCCAACCTTACTATTTGATCCTACTTCTAGATCTATACATCTGGCATCTCACATTTATTTGTCAATCTGATGGCCAAAACAATTTTTAGACCCTAATTTTCCGATCTTTATGTGTATTTGAATTTGCTGGACACCAGACGTAAACTTCGGAAAACATAGAAAAAGTGCCCTCCCCGATATCCAAAGCAGCATATTATAGTAAGTTAACTCTTGTAGCATCGAAACCAAAGATAACTATCAACTCTAGACATGTCTTGTATATGTCAGGTTTGTCTTGTCTCCACCGTTAGATTCTGAAAGTTTGTGAACACCACATGCAACATATTTTCTTCTAATTTTTTTTTTTTTATGGGTTCTAGAATTTTGATTCTCTTGTCAAATTAACTTGATATTTGGTTGCTTAGCATGCATAAGTCTGTTGGATGACAGAGGCTTGCCTTATTATTGTTCTGTTCCTTGAATTTCATGGGTACTAGTTCACCTTATACTCTTGATTGTCAGATGCAAGATCTTTTTCCTTGCTAACTGATTATTTGCTTTGGGCCAGTATAGGAGATATTCCAAGTTCCCTCACATCTTGTGCATTGAGATCTTAATTGTGTCAGAGACTTTCAGATGCCTCGCAGCAGGCTTTCCAGTTGGTTTATCTTTCTCTGATAGATTCCTGTGTCCCAAGTTTGGAAAATCATGTCATCTGTATTTGGACCAACTAGCAACATGGCAGCCTCTTCAGAACTAATAAACTCGAGCAAATATCATACTAATTGGAAGAGAAAACATGCCTTCATTTACTTCTTTATTTCCTCTATTGTGGCAGTAGGGTCATCTTTCCTTAACAATAATAAGGAGTGAACAAAGTGTTTCCACCTTGTCTCTGTTAATCCTTTCTTATTGACTGCCAGCCACGGATGTTTATTTGTTTGTGTTTCGTGGAACTAACTGGCACATATTTGCTTCTTTCCACTTACATTGGTAATAGTCAAAGACGATTACCTTGACCCTTTGGTGCACATGTCAAAGTGCAAAGTGCCGTTTAACGTTCCGACTGTCGGAAAGTGAAGTGTCAGATAGTGTTACACAATGGTGCAAAGGCGCACACCTAGGTGCAAAGGCGAAGTGCAACTGAGGCATAACGTCTCATAACCCTTCAGAAAGACAACTATAATGAGGTGGACGGCTTTTAGGCTATTAAGGTGCAGTACATCTACACCTAAGTTAAATGACTATCACAAGTGCAGCATATAGTGCAACTTGTTAGAGAAAGAAGGAAATTTACTAGGCTAGGTCAAAATCAATGGTTTCAAGTTCACAAGAAAGCTTTAGGAAGAGGAGGTTGAATATATCAAAGAAGAGATGTGCAAGAAAGAGAACTAGTCTTAAAGCTAGATTATGATGGTGACTTTTAGGTTTTAGGCTTTTAGCTTAGCAAAATGCCTTTTCTTTCTATAGATAAGTAGGCCGGCAATAGAGTCAACCTTTGGTAAATGCAGAGACTATAATAACTACTTTCTTATTGGATAAATGCATCTGGACTATACTTATAGACTGCTAACTAAATATTGAAGCCGGCATGCTGGCTATTCCATAACCAAATCAATTTGTGGTTTGTAAGCACCTGGATGTACTATGCAGTATGCACCCATGGTGCCTCTTTCTATAATACTGCTACTAACTTCATTCATGATTCTCCATGTGGTCATGTTTTGTTAGTATGCTATTTGTGTGGATACTTTTAGAAGATATAGAGATACAACTGCTGATGGTGGAAGAGTGTGCTCTCATTCTATACTTTCTCAAGTCATAGTAGGTAGACAACAGATTCCAAGCAGCTGTAGTGTCGCTAATTAGTCACAATCTTTTTCAGATTTGCTGAGGGATGTGTTGCATGTGGATACAAATTTAAGGGGTTACCAACATATTTGTTTACAAGCATGTAGCAGCTCTTGATGTTTTTTTTATAACTACAGAGATGATCCTTGCATGATTTCTAATTCAAACTGTGTTAACTGCATGTTTAATAGGAAAGTTATATATATATATATATATATATATATATATATATATATATATATATATATATATATATATGGAAAAATGGTAATTTTTATTTATGAATGAATTCAATACATCTCAGTGTGAGGCTCCAGGAGGATGCCTCATACACGATACATCATACTCAATATTATGGGAGATTCCTCGCTGTGTTGTGCTCCCCTCATCGAAAATACGTGCGTTCCGCTCCCGCCATACATGCCACACTGCTGCCGCCACCCTGATACGGATCTCCCAGTACCATTGTAGACCTCTCCGTCTCCGCATTTCAATCTCTCGTAGAATCTCTACAATGTCATATGTAAAGCTAGTCGGGATTTTCAGCTTATTTTCCTGGAGTGCCCATATTTGTTTAGCAAAGTCACATTGGAAGAAGACGTGCCTCATCGTTTCTGCTTCTTGTCCGCATAATACACATAAATTTGAGTCACACTGAACACCAAATCTTTCCAACCTGTCCCTGGTGAGCAGATGACCCATGAGTAGCTTGTATAAGCATATTTGCATTTTCCTCGGAGTCCCCTTACACCATACGATGTCCGCCCAGCCCCATTTGTCATGACCAGTTCTGGCTTGATCATATGCAATAGCAGTCAAGAACTCCCCAGTAGTGGAACCCACCATAGCCCATGAATCTTTGAGTATGTCCGGCTCAATCTGAACCTGTCGAATCTTTGCCGCGTGTACTCTGGCGAACCCATTCACTTCCGCCTTCCATACTCCATTGTACAATATAGAGGCGACCTTGATACCGTTATAAGCTTCCGGGGAGGCGTGGCTCCCAGTCCAGTCAAGTAGACCTTTGTGCTTGATCCACGGGTCAAGCCAAAGGTCGGTATCTTCCCCATTCTTGATTACTCTCTCCAGTCTCTGACTCACCGCCCCTCTAAATTTCAGAATTTGCTTAAATGATACTGACTCATTATTGTTGGTCGAATATGTCCAAAAGTTCTCGCCTTTCAGATATATGGCCTTCAACCAGCTTGCCCACATGGAGCCTCCTTTTAGAAATTGCCACACCAACTTCCATCCAGCTATCGTCCTTATGGTGCGTAAGGAACGTAAAGCAACCCCGCCTTCCTCCCTTGGACGGCATAAGTCTGTCCACGCGATCGTGTGTATCCTGCCTCGCCAAACGAACTCTGCACAGATCTTCTCAAGTCTATCAATAGTAGAAAGAGGAAGAAGTATAGACTGTAGCCAGAAGCTCGCAATCAAATGGATCACCGAACGAACCAGCTCAACTCTCCCGCCGAATGAAAGGTTTTTGGCCTGCCATCCCTCCATGCGCCTTTGGGCATACTCCACCATACTCGAACAATCTATATCCTTCGCATAGTTCACTGATAGGGGTATACCCAAGTATTTTACCGCAAGGTCTCCTCTAGTAATACCGAGAATTGCCGCTCTTTCCTCCTTCTGGCTGCATCCTTTACTGAAGAAGATAGTACTTTTGTCTTTGTTAAGCTGAAGTCCAGACAACTTACCGAATTCTACCAGGACCTTTGATAAGGAGGCAAGTCCAGTGAATGAGGGGACAAGAAGACTAGTAAATCGTCCGCATATATTAGATGTGTAATCTGCGGTTGGACATGCTGGTAAAGTGGTATAATCTGCCTCTCACATACTGCAATGTCCATGAGGCACGTAAAGTACTCTATAATTAGTGTGAATAGCAAGGGGGAGAGTGGACATCCTTGCCGAATGCCCCGATTGCTTCTGAAATAACCATGTGGTTGTCCTCTGACCAATACCGAGAACGACGCCGATGAGATGCACTCCCTGACACAGTTAACCCAGGCTTTGTCGAACCCCATGGATACCATGATATGACATAAAAAATCTCGATTAACCATGTCGTAGGCCTTTCGCAAGTCCAACTTAATACACGCTTTGTTAGCTCCTGGTTTATTGAATTCCCGCACCAACTCATGTCCCAACAAACTATGTTCAGCAATCGCTCGTCCTTTGATGAAAGCTGCCTGGTTATGTGAAACCAAGCCTTGCATCACGCCTTCCATCCATCTACACATAAGATGCTTGATAATCTTGTACAGGTAGTTGCAACAGGAGATGGGGCGAAAGTCCGATAATGCAGAAGCTCCCTCCCTTTTCGGCACCAGAGTAAGGAATGTATGGTTCAGTTCTCGTAGCAATCTACCGTGAGTGAAGAAGTCGTCTATCATGGCCACCACCGACTCCTTTAGCACCACCCAGTGTAGCTTGTAAAATTTGCTACCAAACCCGTCTGGACCCGGGGTTTTCTCGGATGCGCTCGATTTATAATCTCTGTCACTTCATCTACTGAGACTGTCACTTCTTCTACTGAGACTGGTCGAAGTAGGGCTTGGTTGCCGGCAGTCGTCACCAGTTTTTTGCAAATAATATCTGGGAAAATAGTTGGATAATTATTTTGATTGTAAAGGTTAGAGTAGTACCTCACCGCTTCTGCCCCTATTTCTGGTTGGGATGATATCATACAGCCATCTGCTCCGATTAACTTGTGGATAGTATTTCGGTTATGGCGTGTTCGGACAATATCATAAAAGAATTTAGTGCATCTATCCCCTCCTGAAGCCAGTTGCACTTTGCCCGTTGCGCCATTTGAATTTCTTCAATGAAACGGAGGGTGCCCACCTCACGCGCAAGCTTCCGTTCCCACGAGGCTAGTTCCACATTGAGCATATCAGCTTGCAGCTGACTTTGTAATTCTCGTAGGGACGCCTCCTTGGTGGGCAAGTCATTCATGGAGACCGGCGTACCCAACCCAGGAGACCCGCATTCACCCCTTTGAGCCGTTGGACCAAGCCGTACTGAATATTTCCCGGTAAAGTAACTGCCAGAGCTTCGCGTACCGTGTCCATATATCCCGCCTTTAGGTGCCAGGCATTATTATATCTAAATAGCCTGGCCGTCCGTTGTGTCACCTTGGATAAGCAGACCTTCAGGGGGGAATGGTCGCTCGTTCCCGCAGGTAAACCCTCCGAGGATGCATGTGAAAATAACTCGAACCATCGACTATTCCCCAGGGCACGATCGAGCTGGCACGCCACCCTTTTCGTCGTGGACTTATTGTGCCAAGTCCAGATATGTCCAGTGCGTTCCAACTCCCTCAAACCAGAATGGAGAATACATCTATGAAATTCCAGTATAGTTTGATCAGGAACACGTCTTCCTCCTAACTTTTCGTGACAAGATAAGACAACATTGAAGTCGCCAATCACCAACATTGGAATTTGGATATTAGAGTCCATCAATTCGCTAAGGTGCGATATGGCCTGCCACAGATCTCGTCGACGGAGGCGATCGTTGTGACCGTACACTAGGCATAGGACAAACTGTAATCCACCAGCGTTTGTAAAGTGTATAGCAATGATTTGTTCCTCCAGTTGAAGAACACACCCATCCCAATAATTTTTGTCTCATCTGATCCAAATACGAGCCATATCACATAAGTGAAGGTTGTTCACTTGATCCCAGTTCATTGGAGTTCTTCTAGTCAGCATACGGTCTGATTTGATTTTGGTTTCAAGTAGGATACTAATCGAACAATGTCCTTGTCTCAGTGTCACCGTAATCTCCTTCCACCGGCCTATCGAACACGCCTCGCGGACGTTCCAAACTATCATAGACATTGATCGTCGATTGTATCCCCCTGGTCCTCTCGGTCCTTCCCTCTGGAGGAAGAGAGGGAAGTAGTTTCCGTCATCTGTGGACTATTCAGCGCCATGCCTTTCTTTTCCTTCTGCTAAAGCTTTCATTAAATTTCCCCATTGAGGGTTATCACGCACGAGCACTTCTTCTTCTTGAGGCTGTGCCTGGCTGTTGCTTCTCAAATCTTCCCGGGTGTCCCCCGCGTGACATTTTCGACTGTAACCTTATGTGGCCGCCGCCGGTTGTTTAGCCCCCGCTTTACCTCCTCATGATCCCTTTCTTGTTTGTCTACGGGTCAACGTCCCCGTCGATGAGCCTCCTCCCGCGGAAAAGATTCGTGAACTTCCCACCATGTCAGGACTGATCAGCGCTAGAGTGAGGTCCGCAACCGTGTTGCTTTCTTGGCCCTTTCCTCTTTGTTCTAAGATTCTCCCTCCATTTCTCTGTAATTGACTACCACTGATACCTGTCTGTATCGAATGAGTATCAGAGATACCAGGTAGAACTAATGCTAGTTCCAAGTCATGCCTTGTGGTTTGACTAGTCTCCTCCTGTGCTTCGCAAACATCCATCCCATGACCAGACGCCTGAAACATCTCTTCTTCTCTATTCCCGCCTTCTTCCTCGCCTCCCCCAGCGAGTGTGGAATTTCCTTCCTCTCTTGATTCTTTCTGCAATTTGCACTGTTGCGATAGATGTCCAAAACAAAGGCACCGACTACGTACGGGGGGAACCCACTCATACTCGACCTTCTGAGTAAACACTTCTCCAGATGGGATCTCGTAGTCTAGCGTCTTAGGGAGGATTTTGCTCGCCTCTATCTCAACGAATACCCGAGCATATTGTAGTCGGGTTCGTGATACTGTTGCTTCATCCCCCTTAATCGGGGTTCCAATCAGGCTAACTAGCTTCATTAACATCTTGGTATTCCAGTATGCGATTGGGAATCCTGGGAGTCTAACCCATATAGGGATCGTGTGTAACAAATTACGCTCACATTTGACCCCTTTATGCCATTCTTTTAAAATAATAAGTCTTCCATCGAAAGTCCAGGGGCAACCCTTGAGTATACGATCGAAGTCCTCTTTCATGCCAAATTTTACCAAGTAGAATCCATCTTCCCTAGCGAAGAAGTCCATGCTTCCCTTTGGACGCCAAATCCTTGACACAAATGCGCGGATTTGGCTATAGAAAGGTCTCTCTCCTAAGACATATAAGACCATCGTATTCTGCCAATGTTCAACCGTCTTTGCGATCTCTTCTGCAAGAAATACTGTTCGTTCTTTTCCGTCTACTGACTTTGGGGGAACGAAGGTCATAGAGCTAGCCGTAGCCTGGGAGCTTCCTTGTAATAGTTCAGCCCACGAGCATCCCACCGCCGGCCTCATCCCTTGTTCTATGCCATTGACGCCTATATTGTTGATTCCACCTCTCAGCCGCTGGGATGCATCTCTGGTTCCAACCTCCAGATCCCATCCCTGATGATTCGACTACATTTTACCCCTATGCCCGCTTCTCTGTCCATCTGGGCACCCAAGATCTCCAGGAGGGAACTATTACCCATCCATGGGTCGAGCTAGAGATCAGTGCTCGTCCCATCTTTCATAATCCTGCATATAGAAGACTGTAGAACCGGTCTGCACCGATGGATAGCCTTAAATGAGATCGAGAAATTGTTATCGATCTTGTATGTCCAGAAATTCGTCCGCCGCAAATATCTGTTAGCCATCCACTCTGCCCAAAGCGAACCTCCCTTGATGAACTGCCACACCATCCTCACCCCAGATGCCTCCCTAACCGCCCGTAGAGGTCGCAACCCCACTCCTCATTCCTCCCGGGTCCGGCAGAGTTGTTCCCAAGCGATCGCATGTAAACCTCCTCTCCAGATGAAATTAGCACATATGGTCGCAACCTTATGATAGCTACCGGAATCTGAATCGACTGCAACCAGAACATAGCGATGTCAGAAATAACAGATCTCACCAGATCAATACGGCCACCAAAAGATAGTCCAGCTGCCTGCCAGCCTTACACTTTCCTTTGTGCAAAATCCACCAGACTGTGACAATCCTGATCCCTAGCATAATTGACTGTCAGCGGTACCCCCAGATACTTCACCGGTAACTCTCATTTCTCCACTACCAGAACAAGGGCCCTTTCCTCCTTGAGGGTGCACTGAGAGCTGAAATAAACTCTGCTCTTCTCCCTATTCAGCTGAAGCCTGGACAACCTCCCAAACTCCTCCATAATATCTGAAAGCACACTCATCCCCCTCATAGATGGATGAAGGAACACCAAGAGGTCGTCAGCATAGATCAAGTGTGACACTACCGGCTTGACCAGCCTGAAGAGAGGGACAATTTTTCTACATGCAAGTGAGCACTCCATCACCAGAGTGAATAGGTACAGGGAAAGAGGATCCCCCTGCCGCAGTCCTCTGTTGCTCTTGAAGCATCCATATGGAGTACTGTGGATGAGGACCGAAAATGTGGGAAAGCATATGCACTCCCTCACCCTTGCTACCCACCCCTCATCAAACCCCATAGCTAGCATAAGGTGGCACATGAAGTCCCCGTTGACCGTGTCATAAGCTTTCCGCAAATCCAGCTTCACACAGGCCTTCATCCCCCCGGCTTGTTGAAATCTCTCTCCATCTCATGAGCAAGAAGACTGTGCTCAGCAATCGAGCGCCCCTTGATGAAAGCCGCCTGATTTCGAGACACCAGGTCCTGCATAATCCTCTTCATACGACGACACATGAGGTGGGTAATTATTTTATATAGATAATTACAACACGCAATAGGCCTAAAGTCGACGAGGGATGTCGCGTCCTCTTTCTTCGGAACCAAGGTCAAGAATGTGTGATTCAGCTCCTTCAACAACTTTTTTTCCAAGAAAAACTCCTGCACTGCCTCCAGGACTCGGAACTTTAGCTCACCCCAGTGTCGCCTAAAGAACCCACAAGAGAAGCCGTCACGCCCCGGAGCCTTATTTGGATCTGCCTTCATCACAATAGCCTCCACCTCCTCCAATCTCACAGGGGCCAACAGCAAACTATTCCCATGGTGCGTCACCAGCCTCTTCGTGACAAGATCTGGGAACGTGATGGGATAATCAGTCTGCTGATATAAGTCAGAATATAATCTGACTACTTCCTTCTGAATCTCCATTGGGTCTCCAACGAGCCTGCCCTCGCCATTTAGCAGCCTGGGGATGCTGTTCCGGTACTGTCTGGCACGGATCACATCGTAGAAGAACTTGGTGCAACGATCCCCATCCTTGAGCCATGAACACTTGGCCCTCTGGGCCGCACTAATCTCCTGCTGAAGCCTTATGATGTTGACCTCCGCAATCAGGTCCCTCTCCCTAGCTGCCAACTCCCCGCTCAACATGTCAGTCTGCAAAGCTTCCTGTACCTCTCGAAGGTCGGCCTCCTTATCCTCCAGGGACGACCGTGGCATCTTCTTCACCCAATCTCGAATAGCTCTCTTGACCTGTTTGAGCTTGTAAACCATGTGAAACTGAGCCGTACCCTCCCGAGAATACTGCAGCTCTCCCATAACAACCTCCTCATATCCAGCAGAAAGGTACCAGCAATTGTTGTACCGAAATGGCCGAGCCTTCCAGGTGGGCCCCTCAGAAACCTACCCGGATAGGGGAGTGATCGCTGGTCCCTGCTGCAAGCCCTTCCGCCACGGAATTTGGGAAGTAGCGAAACCATTCGCTGTTTTCCAAAGCCCTATCAAGCTGACAGGCGATCCTGTTGTGAACCGCCTTTTTGTGCCAGGTCCAGATGTGTCCTGCTCTCTCCAGTGCCCTCAGCCCAGACAAGAGGAGACACCTCTGGAAGTCGTATAAGATCGGATTCGGCACCGGACGACCTCCCACCTTCTCTTGTCGATGCAGCATGGCATTGAAGTCTCCCATAAGCAGTAGAGGAAGATGCAGGTGCTCCGCCATACGTCCTACGCGCACAATGTCTTCCCACAAGGTCTCACGTAGCCGCCTATCATTGTGCCTATAGATTCCACCAAGAATGAACTAGAATCCTCCTTTGTTCATATGCCAATAAGCTGCTGTGTCATCAGAACTTGTTCCCCCTCCCAACTATCTCTGTTCCTCCTAACCCAGATCCTAGCCATATCGCAAAGATCCAGGTTGTGAATTTGAGCCCAGTTTGCAGGAGTCCTGCGAGATAACATTGTCGCCCCTCTAATCTTCGTCTCAAGTAGAATAGAAATGTCACACTTTTTTCGCTTCAGAACTCCACTAATCTTCCTCCATCTCCCAATGGAACATCCTCCACGAATGTTCCAGGCAAGGACCGACATTAATTAATTAATGTGGGGTCCCCCTGGACTCCATCTGAACTGACATCCGAGGGAAGTGTCCCGTCCGTCAGATCTAAATCCTCCTCCATCCCCGTCCCCGAGGAGGGTGCAAGATGGGCCCGAATCCTGGAAAGTGTCAAGGTCCAATCTGGGTTGGCTACGGTCTGATCATCGAGACCCCCTGGCTGGGGCTCATCTTCCCGTAGGGACGGGACATGCCTTTTCCTGTTATAAACCTTTTCTACCATAGAAGTCTCCATCCCATCCTGTCTGCTATCAAGTGTACTCATACCCCTGGTTACCATACTCCTCTGGGCATGAACGAGACTATCGCGCCCTGTGAACTCTTCTTTCTCGGCGGGGTGTCAGTCTCCGACCTCCTGGCCACCTCCATTAGAGTGTCCTCCTCTGTCGGCCTGACTGTCGACGCCACTCCGGTGATGGGACTGGGCGCCAACTCTGGCTCAACCACCTCCATCTGTGCTGCCGAGGTCCTAGCTGTCTCCGTCCCTTCAGTCGTGTAGGCACTAGATGAGTGACCAAAGCACTCACAGAGGGAACACATTGGGGGGACCCAATCATACTCCACGACCTGAGTCAGAACCTCCCCGGACGTCACCTGATACTCGAGGATACTCGGGAGCTCCGTCCCAGCCTTTATCTCCACAAATATCCTGGCGTACATCAGTCTGGTACGGAAAGCCGTAGCCTCATCCGCCTTGATCGGCTTACCGACCAAGCTAGCTAATCTCATTAGCAGAGGAATGCTCTAGTATTTCACTGGGAACGCAGGAAAGCGAATCCAGACGGGAATCGCATTCAGCACCTCCTTCTCACATCTCAACTCCGGTGTCCACTCATTCAGGATAATGAGCCGCCCGTCAAAGGACCAGGGCCCTCCTTGAATAATCCTGGACACATCCTCCTCCAAACCGAATTTCATAAAGTAAAATCCATTCTCACGGAAGAATATCTCCATGCTTCCCTTGGGACGCCATACCCTCTCTGCATACCCTCGTATCTGTCCGTAGAAAGGTTTACTTCCCAACACATACATCACCAGCATGTTCTTCCAGAAGTCCGTGACCTCTGCAATCTCCTCTGCTGGAAAATATGCTCGGAGACCTCCTACCTGCATCGGTGGCACATACTCCATCGACGTCGGGCTCTTGTTCCCACCCGGCATACAAACATCCTTCCAGGATTTGGGGAGTGGCCCGTCTGTGACCATCCTGGGAGTGGCATACGGAGGCACCGGCCTCTGACTCCCAACATCCCCAGCAATATCCTTTCCTTTCTCTGCCGCCGTCGCCTTTGGCCGCCATCCAGACACTACGCGCCCCGGTCCTCCTCCCTGTCGCCGTGTACCACCTAGGCCGATGGTTGGCCTATTCCCGTTCCTCCCAGGGCCTGTCCGACTCATACCGTGATTCTGAGCCCCTCTTCCCCCTCCCGGACGCCGTCTCACAACCGTCGTCCAGCCATCGTCATCCGTTCGACCATCTCGAGCCCCAGACCCCGATCCGAATTCGAATACCTGGGCACTTGTAGTGACCCGTTCCGCCCTAGCGGAACGCCGATTCAAACGGCAAGTGCAACGACTCAAACGAGCTGTCGACCCGAAGAGTTGGCATCGACCTGAAGAAGAATCGATGCAAGGCTTACATTGGCCCGTCAAAGATGAATCCAGACTTAGACTTTCAAATGCGCGCTCGGAGTATCGCTCGGCCGATGCGAACATCGCTAAGGTGGGTGGCTCCGATGAACCCGTCTTTGCTTAGCCTAGACACATAATAATACGGACACTATCACTGAAATCGCTAGGCGATAACACCACGCATGCTAATAAACGAATGACTCAACGCACCTAGCTAAGGGAATAATCCCATCTTGTATGCTTGTATAGAATATGGAAAAGAACATGGAAATTGTGAGAACTCTCGCACCGCGCTCCACGCTCGTGCTAAGGCACAAGCTTACGTTTACGTCCCTGATGCGTTCAAACAATGAAACAATGAATGGTTTACAACAATGAAACGGAAGACTATCGATATAGTCGTTCCGAGTAGAGTATAGCAACATTGAAAGATTTCGGGACCGATGGGTCGCCAAGGCGACTCCCGTACGGGGAGTTGCATAACGTATGAATGAAAGAATGAACGAATAAGTGAATAAATGAACCAACGTGCGAATGAATGAATACGTGAAGAACGAATGAATGTATGAACAAGTGAAAGAAAAGAAATGAAAGAATAAATAAAAGATAAGAAAGAAAGGAATAGTTAGCGACAGGTGTGACGGGCACGTGCAATGGGGCTCGCTACCCGCGCTGCACGGACGCCAACCTGGTCGATAACGCATTGTGGCTAAGGGTTAGCCTATGTCGATAAAATACGAAATGGTCGTGGACGGACCCGTGCACGGGTGATACGGATTCCGCGGCATGATCAAAGGGAGGATCGTGGCCGGCCTGGGCGGGATCAAAGTCATGGCTTACGGGCTGCCTGGGTGCGGACTCGGCCACACGGGGGACGTAAGTGCAGGAGTATTTCAAGAGACTAACGGGGTGTGTGCCAGTCCTCACCCTACGCTAGTTGAGAAATACCACGGCTTGGAAGTGTCCAAAATGGCTTGTGATGCCAGCGACCGGTGCATATAGATTTAAGTGGGCTTTGCTGGTGGCAATCCACATGCAAGTCCTTGCATTGAAATCAAAGTAGTCTAAGTTAACTGTACAAAGCACCTTCTGGATAGGCTTGAATATAACACACAAAATGATCAAGAGTACTTCGAGCAAACGAGTTAGAAAACGTGCCTACGACGTGTTAGAACCCGAGGCAAGGACACGCGCTTGACATTGAATGCTTATATGAACTACGTTAAGTTATTTTATATGAATTGTTGACTAACTTGGTTTACGTTGGACATGGAAGGCCGGACGGTAAGTATGGGTAAGTCGTGCATGTATTTCCATGCGACACTTGAATTCAGCAACACGAGATAGGTCATGATATGTGCCATGAAATTGACCCTAAGGCAAGATTAGAAAGACAATGAATGATAGAGATGCACAAAAGTAAATGGAACGTGTTTGGTAATGATAGCATTGTGGGCGAGCTAGCCTCCCCACAAGTGCATAACAATGTACTGATAACCCCACAGTCTGCTTGCAGGAAGCAGGAAACGTCGGCGGGTGCGGAACTTCCGTCGAACGTGCTAAGGCGCGGAGCTATCTCTCGAGCCTTGGAGCGTTGCAAGGAGCTGGAGCACCATATACAGGACGTAATGTATTGGAACATCGCCATGAATTATTCCATGTTGTAAGCCACTTGGCACGCCTTTTATGTTTCAGAGAGAGAGAGCTTGAGCGATTTGTAATATCGGCCTAGCGCCGCTTGTAAACTTCTTGAAAATCAATAAAGAGTTTGAATTCACTTCAATTTTGTGTTCGTTTACTTTTCGCTGCAAATGGGGACACTCTGTGCGACTCTGTGGCCTAACTCAAATCGGCCGTTTCTGGACTTAGCCTTGCACGGACGCAACCTAGGCCCGTGCGGCATCACGCCTTAGCGAGGACGATCGCTCCTGCTGGAGCGGGGCGTGGCAGCACTAGGGGCATCAAATCCGTTGGTCGCCGGAGTAGCTTCAGCCACCCGGACCGCCCTGCCCTCCGCCTCCACCTGGGAGGGGTCGGCCGACCCCCCATTTGACGTCTCCAGCCCCCGCCGCGGCCGGCGCCAGTGCTGGTGGGGGTCCGCCCGACCCCCGGAACCCGCCTCCAGGCCCCCCCCCGCCTGGGGGGCCGTCGCCGCCCGCCAGAGGGGGCCGCCCGCCCCCTCCCTTCCTTCCTGGCCTCCTTCCAACCTCCGTGAGCGGATCTGGAGGTCGAGGGGGAGGCGTGAGCAAAACCCTAGGTCCGCTATATGGATGTGTCTAGGGTTTTGCTCACGCCTCCCCCTTGACCTCCGGATCCGCTTGCGGAGGGAAGGAGGAGGCCAGGAAGGAAAGGAGGGGGCGGGCGGCCCCCTCTGGCTGGTGGCGGCGGCCCCCCAGGATGGGGGGCGGGCCTGGCGGTGGGTTCCGGGGTTGGGCGGACCCCACCAGCACTGGTGCAGGCCGGGTGGGGCTGGAGACGTCAAGGGGGGGGGGGGTCGGTCGACCCCTCCCAGGTGGAGGCGGAGGCCAGGGCGGCCCGGGTGGCTGAGGCTACTCCGGCGACCAACGGATTTGATGCCCCTAGTGCCTAGGTGTTCGAATTTGGATCGGGATCTGCGGCTCGAGATGGCCGGACGGATGATGATGGCTGGACGACAGTAGTGAGACGGCGTCCGGGAGGGGGAAGAGGGGCTCAGAGTCAAGTAATGAGTCGCACGGGCCCTATGAGGAACGGGAATAGGCCTACCATCGGCCTAGGTGGCACACGACGACAGGGAGGAGGACCGGGGCGCACTGTGTCTGGATGGCGGCCAAAGGCGACGGCGGCGGAGAAAGGAAAGAGTATTGCTAGGGATGTCGGGAGTCAGAGGCCGGTTCCTTCGTATGCCACTCCCCGGACGGTCACAGACGGGACACGTCCCAAATCCTGGAAGGATGTTTGTATGCCGGGTGGGAACAAGAGTCCGGTGTCGATGGAGTATGTGCCACCGATGCAGGTAGGAGGAGGTCTTCGAGCGTATTTCCCAGCAGAGGAGATCGCGGAGGTCACAGACTTCTGGAAGAACACGCTGGTGATGTATGTGTTGGGAAGTAAACCTTTCTACGGACAGATACGGGGGTATGCAGAGAGGGTATGGCGTCACAAGGGAAGCATAAACATCTTCTCCCGTGAGAATGGGTTTTACTTTGTGAAATTCGGTTTGGATGAGGATGTGTCCAGGATTATTCAAGGAGGGCCCTGGTACTTTGACGGGCGGCTCATTATCCTGAAGGAGTGGACATCGGAGTTGAGATGTGAGAAGGAGGTGCTGAATGCGATTCTCGTCTGGATTCGCTTTCCTGAGTTTCCGGTGAAATACTGGAGCATCCCTCTGCTAATGAGATTGGCTAGCTTGGTTGGTAAGCCGATCAAGGCGGATGAGGCTACGACTTTCCGTACCAGACTGATGTACGCCAGGATATTTGTGGAGATAAAGGCTGGGACGGAGCTCCCGAGTATTCTCGAGTATCAGGTGGCATCCGGGGAGGTTCTGACTCAGGCCGTGGAGTATAATTGGGTCCCCCCAATGTGTTCCCTCTGTGAGTGCTTTAGTCACTCAGCTAGTGCCTGCACGACTAGAGGGACGGAGACAGCTAGGACCTCGGCAGCGCAGATGGAGGTGGTTGATCCAGAGTTAGCGTCCAGTCCCATCACCGGAGTGGCGGCGACCGTCAGGCCGACGGATGAGGTCACTCTGATGGAGGTGGCCAGGAGGTCGGAGACTGACACCCCGTCGAGACAGGAGAGTTCACACGGCGCGATAGTCCCGTTCAGACCCCAGAGGAGTATGGTGACCAGAGGTATGAGTACCCTAGATAGCAGACAGGATGAGATGGTGACTTCTATGGTGGAAAAGGTTTATAGCAGGAAAAGGCATGCCCCGTTCCCACGGGAAGATGAGCTCCAGCCAGGGGGTCTCGATGATCAGACCGTGGCCAACCCAGATTGGACCTTGACACTTTCCAGGATTCAGGCCCATCTTGTACCCTCCTTGGGGACGGGGATAGGGGAGGATATAAATCTGACGGACGGGACACTTCCCTCGGGTGTCAGTCCAAATAGAGTCCAGGGGGACTCCACATTAATTAATTAATGTCGGTCCTTGCCTGGAACATTCGTGGAGGGTGTTTCATTGGGAGATGGAGGGAGATTAGTGGAGTTCTGAAGCGGGAGAAGTGTGACATTTCTATTCTACTTGAGACGAAGATTAGAGGGGCGACAATGCTATCTCGCAGGACTCCTGCAAACTGGGCGCAAATTTACAACCCGAATTTTTGCGATATAGCTAGGATCTGGGTTCGGTGGAACAGAGATAGTTGGGAGGGGGAACAGGTTCTGATGACAGAGCAGCTTATTGGCATATCCTTTATGAACAACGGAGGATTTCACTTTATTCTTGGTGCAGTTTATGGGCACAATGATAGGCGACTTCGTAAGACCTTGTGGGAGGACATTGTGCGCATAGGACATATGGCGGAGCACTTGCATCTTTCTCTGCTGCTTATGGGAGACTTCAATGCCATGCTACATCGACAAGAGAAGGTGGGAGGTCGTCCGGTGCCGGATCCGATCTTATACAACTTCTAAAGGTGTCTCCTCTTGTCTGGGCTGAGGGGACTGGAGAGAGCAGGACACATCTGGACCTGGCACAATAAGGCGGTTCACAATCGGTTCGCCTGTCAGCTTGATAGGGCTTTGGAAAATAGCGAATGGTTTCGCTACTTTCCGAATTCCGTGGCGGAAGGGCTTGCGGCAGGGACCAGCGATCACTCCCCTATCCGGGTAGGTTTCTCTGAGAAGCCTACTTGAAAGGCTCGGCCATTTCGGTACAACAATTGTTGGTACCTTTCTGCTGGATATGAAGAGGTTGTTATGGGAGGGCTGCAGTATTCTCGGGACAGCACGGCTCAGTTTCGCATGGTTCACAAGATCAAACAGGTCAAGAGAGCTATTCGGGATTGGGTGAAGAAGATGTCGCGGTCTTCCTTGGAGGATAAGGAGGCCGATCTTCGAGAGATACAGGAAGGTTTGCAGACTGACATGTTGAGCGGGGAGTTGGCGGCTAGGGAGAGGGACCTGATTGCGGAGGTCAACATCATGAGGCTTCAACAGGAGATTAGTACGGCCCAGAGGGCCAAGTGTTCATGGCTCAAGGATGGGGATCGTTGCACCAAGTTCTTATACGATGTGATCCGTGTCAGACAACACCGGAACAACATACCCGGGCTGCTAAATGGCGAGGGCAGGCTTGTTGGAGACCCAATGGAGATTCAGGAGGAGGCAATCAGGTTCTATTCTGACTTATATCAGCAGACTGATTATCCCATCACGTTCCCAGGTCTTGTCACGAAGAGGCTGGTGACGCACCATGGAAATAGCTTGCTGTTGGCCCCTGTGAGATTGGAGGAGGTGGAGGCTATTGTGATGAAGGCAGATCGAAACAAGGCTCCGGGCCCTGACGGCTTCTCTTGTGGGTTCTTTAGGCTGACGGCTTCTCTTGTGGGTTCTTTAGACGACACTGGGGTGAGCTAAAGTTCCCAGTCCTGGAGGCGGTGCATGAGTTTTTCTTGGAAGGGAAGTTGTTGAAGGAGCTGAATTACACATTCTTGACCTTGGTTCCGAAGAAGGAGGGCGCGACATCCCTCGTCGACTTCAGGCCTATTGCGTGAAGCTGGATTTGCGGAAAGCTTATGACACGGTCAACATGGACTTCCTTTGCCACCTTATGCTTGCTATGGGGTTTGATGAGAGGTGGGCAGCGAGGGTGAGGGAGTGCATATGCTCTCCTACAATTTCGGTCCTCATCCAGGGTACTCCATATGGATGCTTCAAGAGCAACAGGGGACTGCGGCAGGGGGATCCTCTTTCCCCGTACCTGTTCACTCTGGTGATGGAGTACTTTACTTGCATGATGGACCTGGCTGTGCATAGTAGGAAGATTGTACCTCTCTTCAGGCTGGTCAAGCCGGTGGTGTCACACTTGATCTATGCTGACGACCTCTTGGTGTTCCTTCATCCATCTATGAGGGGGATGAGTGCGCTTTCAGATATTATGGAAGAATTTGGGAGGCTGTTCGGGCTTCAGCTGAATAGGGAGAAGAGCAGGGTTTACTTCGGCTCTCAGTGTACCCTCAAGGAGGAAAGGGCCCTTGCTTTGGGAGTGGAGAAAGGAGAGTTACCGGTGAAGTATCTGGGGGTACTGTTGACGGTCAATTATGCTAGGGATCAGGATTGTCACAGCCTGGTGGATTTTGCCCAAAGGAAAGTGGAAGGCTGGCAGGCAGCTGGACTATCTTTTGGTGGCCGTATTGAGCTGGTGAGTTCTGTTGTTTCTGGCATCGCTATGTTTTGGTTGCGATCGATTCAGATTCCGGTAGCTACCATAAGGAAGGTGAAGACCATATGTGCAAATTTTATCTGGAGAGGAGGTATGCATGCGATCGCTACGGGCGGTTAGGGAGACATCTGGGGTGAGGATGGCGTGGCAGTTCATCAAGGGAGGTTCGCTTTGGGCAGAGTGGCTGGCTAGCAGATATTTGCGGCAGACGAATTTCTGGACATGCAAGATAGATAATTTTTCGGTCTTATTTAAGGCTATCCTTCGGTGCAAACCGGTTCTCCAGTCCGCTATATGCAGGATTATGAAAGATGGGACGAGCACTGATCTTTGGCTCGACCCGTGGATGGGTAATGGTTCCCTCCTGGAGATCTTGGGTGCACAGATGGACAGAGAGGCGGGCAGGGGGGTGAAATGTAGTCGGATCATCAGGGATGGGATCTGGAGGCATGAGGAGTATCCATTCACTGCTCAGTTTGGAGAGGCGATTCGTCATATAACTATTGATACTAGCCAGCCTGCCGACTCCTGGAGATGGGTTGACCCTGGTTCGAATGGACGGTCAAGGATATTCCGTTTTAAAAGTTGCTACAATCTTGTTCGGACTCCACATGACAGGATTGCGGAGTATAACTTTATATGGGCAAAGGGGATTGCTCGCAAAATGCAGCTTTGTTCATACAAATTCCTTCTAGGTAGGTTGATGACGAGGGACAGACTTCTCAGGTTTGGGATGCAGATTCCAGATCCGAAGTGCGTACTCTGTACAGGTGAGGCCGAATCTATGGGCCACCTATTCTTTGAGTATCCGATGACTTGGCACATATGGTCAGAGCAGTGCATGCGAGCGATGGGTGGAGTTGGCAGTGCTAGAGATATACGGGGGATCCTCAGCAGGATCAGAGATCGTCGAGGCATGGACCCTGGTTGGGCCAAGATTGCTAGAGTTCGACTTGCAGCATCAGTTTGACACGTCTGGAGGGAGCGTAACAGGCGTATCTATGAGGGGCTGGCTACTCCTCATGTAGGAATTCTACATAATATAGAATTCGATGTATCTGTAATGGCCCCTTAACTGGGAGGGAGAGATGTGAGAATAGTGTATTGTAATACCTTTACTGCGATTTGCGTGGAATAAAATTTATCCTTATTCCAATATATATATATATATATATATATATATATATATATATATATATATATATATGTAGTGTTCTAAATGGCGGATGTGGCAGGCGCCTAGGCGCGCGGCGGTCCCCCTCCGCGCCGCCTTTGCGGTTGGCGGTGGATTAGGCGTTCGCCGGCACTGTGGCAGTGCAGTGGTGGCGAGGCGACAGTGTGGTAGCCTAGGCGGTGTTCAGGCGGACATGGAAAGGTCAAAAATTGGAGAAACAAAATAAATGCCAACCATTGCTTTGGTTTGGAAAGAAGAAGAAGAAGAAGAAGAAGAAGAAGGAGAAGAAGAAGAAGATCAAAGGTAGGTTTGCTTTGGGGAAAAAAAGGTTTGCATTGAAAAAAAAAAATAAAGACCAAAAAACTGGAGGCAGGAACCACCTTCTCAACCGACGGCGACTCTCCGTTGCCCAACCTCTCCGGCGACCAGGTACGAGTAGTGTCATTTTTGGTTTCTCTCTCTCTCTCCTCTCTATTTGGTTCTGTGGAGACTGATGAGTCTCTCTCTATTTTTTCCCTTTGGTTATACTGAGAACAGTACTGTCACTGTCAGTCCCTATTTGCTTTTGCTTTTATTTCTCTTTTGTCTCTATCGTTGCTTTTTGCTGGCTTCTGTCACTTTTTTTCTGTGTTGTCTTCTTTTGTTTTTTAGTATGCTGTCTCTTTGGCTTTTACTGTTGGTTTTTTTTGTGTTGTCTCTTTGGCTTTTTCTGTGCTGTCTTCACTTGTAGACTCCAATTGGTCCATCTAGCTACAGAGAAACATTAACGTTGGTTTACATTTTTGTATGGAACAATAGCCTATTAAGGAGCAGTGACTTTGAGTAAGTTACTTGTACATATTATGCAACATAAATTAACATGAGTAAAATAAAAGGAAAAAAATGGACAAATATTTCAAACGTCGAGACGGCGCCTAGGCGGTAGGCGGTCCCTTACCGTCGCGCATCCGTCTACCGCCATTTATAACCTTATAGGTAGGCGGTCCCTTACCGCCGCGCATCCGCCTACCGCCATTTATAACCTTATATATATATATATATATATATATATATATATATATAGGGTCCGGATCGAGAGCCCCGTCGCCCTCGACCGTTAGATCGAGCGGGAGCGTGCGGGGGCCCCACACAGGCCCTCCAATCCGATGGTGCGCGGGGGGGGGGGGGGGGGGGGGGGTTGGTGTTTGGCGGGCCTCCTCCTGCGGTGTTTTGATCCGCGCCTATCATATATATATATATATATATATATATATATATATATATATACACACGGAGAGTTAATGTGGTTCGCACCCAAGGAGAATCAAACCTTTGACTAGTTTTTCAGTCAGTTTTATCACTTTTATGTCCACTTGGATCAGTGTTTGTTGACCACTCTTTATATATATATATATATATATATATATATATATATATATATATTGGAAAGGGGCAATTATATTAATTTAAAAAAGGGTGTTCTGACTCAAATGCCTAGCACCCTACAATACACTCACAACTCCTTTTCACTTGGTACATATGCAAATGACATCAAATCATTCTATTATGTTGTCCCTTAGTGCTCCTAGTACCAAATCGGATACTAATTGACATCTTTTCTATTTTGCATCGCACACATACCCTTGGTTCACATTTATCAGTCCGCTGCATGAGACGAAGCTACTTGTCATTCTCCTTAGTCAACTGAAGCTCGCCGCCTGGTCGTTCGGCTTCTTCCTCAAATTCCCATGTAACACTCTCAGCTGGCCCCCGATAATTAGTAGCTTGTTTATGACCAACCCTCTCAGGAAGCTCCTCCCCTACATCACACAAACACGACTCCTGCCGTCCTCCATGGCCAGACGAGGCCTCTATACCGTTTCCGACAACGGCAAGTTCTTCATTTTTTCCCTTGCAGGGGGGGGGGGGGGGGGGGGGACTGCAGGAACCCAGAGCTGAGTCCAGAGACCATCACATCGTTGCCTAAGTTAGGCAAATAGATCGATTGGATGGTGACAATATGCAGGTTAGCTCTGAGATTGGCTCGATTAGAACTGTCATTACCACTTAAATAACTAGGCACCACAGATCTAGATATCGAGGCCATAGGCAAATGAACCGACTGAAAGTCCTTCTCAGCATCACACGGAGTCGCACCATGAGACGGAGTAACATACGAGTACCCCTCCCACTAGCCGGATCCAGGCCACCATGGGTGCGGATAGGACCGCCTCTTCTGTCAACACCCGGAGAAGCCCTGTCTTGCTACAACCCAACTTCTGCACCGAGGCTCCATGGATGCCTAGCTTCTGCCTCCTTGCCCACCCGTGCCTCAGTTTTTAGAGCGCCGCACAACCATCCAGCCCTGCTCCTCTTCTCCCTCGCCATGTGTAGGACAAGCCTAATCTGGATCTGTGGCTTCATCCTCACGCATGGAATCATCTACTCGAGCACTACTGCTTCCGCCACACACACACCAAATCAACTGCTGGTCACTTTCAGAATTACTGTAGAAAGTTTTGTCTAATAGCCGACCAAATGGCAGACTCTACGGCGAATAGCAGTACCGCAGAATACTAGTGTCAGCAACACACTAGCGGGACCAACAGGCACTAGCACGATGATTTTCTCAATTCGACTTGTCGATAGACGGTTGGAAGGGCTAGAGGGCTACTCGACATGGAGAAAGAAGGTCGAGAAGACGCTTCGATGAATGCGGTTGTCCAAACATCTGACTGACAACCCTCCAACAGAAGATGATCCCATCTTTGAGCAATGGGAGACAGATGACAGTCGACTGTTTACAAAGTTAATAAATTCTATGGAACCGTCGGTGGAAGATATGGTTCAAAATACGGACTCCGTAAAGGAGTTATGGGAGGTACTGGCGGCGGCGTTTGATGGTAAACGCGATTTGTCTCATATCTATGACTCGGTCGTTGGTATATACCGATTAAATCAGGGAGAAAAATCTCATAAAGACCATTTTTGGGCCTTTAAGGCAATGACGGATGAGATCGACCGCGTATTACCTCTTACATCGGATATTAATGAAGCAAGGGCTGAGCAACTTCATGTCATAGCTTATTTTGCTTCTCTCCGCCCTGATGCGGACTATGCTCGCTCTCAGATTATTGCTGGATCGGATGTACCGTTCCTGTTGGAAGTGTCCTTCGGACAGCCAAAGTCGTTGAGACTAGTCCGGGTGATCCTCCTGCTGATCGCTCTGCTCTCGGGGCCGCTTATACGGGATTCCGTGGTGGTCGTAGTGGCCGACGAGGTGGACGAAATGCTGGTCGCGATGGGGGACGTTGCAATGGCGGACGTGATGGAGGAAGACCACGCACATGCTTTAATTGTGGTCAGCTTGACCATTTCTATTGGCAATGCACTAAATCACCTGTTGCTAATATCACCATTGATGCTCCTGATGATGGTGTCTGATCTATTCAGTTGACTTCGGACACATATACAGAGTTTCTTGATTTCCAGGCTCAACGTTGTTGTGACGCTTCCACGTCTGGTTCCACAGCAGGATATTCAGCAGCGTGCATAGTTAAGCCCAAGCAGTGGGTAATTGTGCGTCCTCCCACATGACTGGTGACGCAAGTATGACACATGATTATGTCTATGTCCGTCGTGTTTCCGGCATTACTATTGCCAATGGAGGTTCCCTGATAGTCCGAGGACATGGAAGTGCCAGTCTTTTTTTTCGGACTGTCACTCAATTCTGTGCTACTTACTTCTGGGAACCCGTTCAGTTTAATTTTTATTAGTCAAATTACTCGTGAACTGCATTGCTCAGTAACATTTTTTCTTGATGGTTGTGGTTTTTCAGGACCTGAAAACTGGGAAGACTATTGGTAAGGAGCATGTGGCTGGAGGCTTGTATCTGTTTGACACATCATCTTCGGTGGTCTGTGCCGACGTGAAACTTGATCTTTTCGAGTTACATTGTCAGTTAGGTCATCCATCAACTCAAGTTCTCCAGAAAATGTATCCTTCTTTAGATATTCATATTTTTTTCATTGTGAGCCATGTAGTTTAGCCAAGCATCAGCGGGCTCTCTTTCCTGTGAGTCAAAATAAAATTACTTTCGCTCCTTTCGAATTGGTGCATTCTGATGTATGGGGATCTTGTCCGGTTGAATCAATAATGGGTTTCAGATACTTTGTTACTTTTGTTGATGATTACTCACGTGTCACTTTTGTTTATCTGATAAAAAAATCGTTCTGAATTGTTTAATATTTGGTTCAATTTTTATGCTGAAATAAAAACACAATTTGATATTCCAATCAAAATTTTTCGAAGTGACAATGGCCGTAAGTATTTATCTCGTGATCTCGACAGACATTTGGCCCGTAATGGCATCATCCACCAAACTTCTTGTGCGTACACCACAACAAAATGGTGTGGCCGAGTGCAAGAATCGTCATCTCTTGGAAACAATACGTGCTCTCATGTTTCAAGCACGTACGTCCAATAGATTTTGGTCGGATGCGGTTCTTACTGCTTGTTACCTTATTAACCGCATGTCATCGTCAGTTTTCCATGATAGCACTCCCTTCTATAGTCTCTTTTTCGGACGAGAGCCATTTTCACTACCTCTCAGAATCTTTGGCTGCTTATGCTATGTTCGGGATATCCGTCCAACTCTTTCTAAATTAGATCCTAAGGCAATATAATGTATTTTTCTTGGGTATCCTAAAGATCAGAAAGAGTATCGGTGTTATTCCTCTGTCCTGAAGAGAGATTTTTTCACTCGAGATGTTACCTTTGTCAAAACTGAATTTCCTCCACTCCAACGGGTCCAGTTCCCCTCGTCTATCCAGAAGAGAATTTTTTGTTATTTCTAGATCAAACAAAACAGCCCCCCGTATGGGTGCCCTCCCTTACCGAGCCAGTTTCCCAAGCCGATGGTCCGCAAACACCGATTCAGTCAGTGCCGACATCGCCCACAGAATCCTCCTCCTCTGGTTCCACTAGCAGCTCCGGCTCCAATGAGTTGCCTCTACTTGCTCCACCAGCAGCTCCTCCGGTTCCACCAGCAGCTCCGACAGTTCCACCTCTCGAACGTCCTCGTCGTGCCTGTCGTGATCATCCCTTGTATGTTGACAACTATAAAGGACTTACCAGTCACACTCAGTCTCTGGTGGCTACTATTGATGGAATTCAGATTCCCAAGACCGCTGCGGAGGGTCTCAAACATCCTGGTTGGCGTGCTGCTATGAATGGGAAGATGAAAGCTCTTCAGAAAAATCATACTTGGGACTTAGTCAACTTACGTACTGGTAAACAGACAGTAGGTTGCAACCAAGGATATGAGATCCTTGAACTATTTCTGGGCATTGAGGTCATACGGGATAAGCGGGACATTGTAATGTCCCAAAGAAAGTATGTGCTGGACATTCTAAATGATGCAGGCATAATGCAAGCCAAGGGAGCAACCTCACCTATGGATCCAGGAGCGATGTTACGTCCAGACGAAGGGGTCCTGATGACCAATCCAGATCAGTATCGTCGAGTAGTTGGAAAACTCAACTACTTGACGGTCATGACTCGTCCGGATATTTCTTTTGCAGTGAGTGTTGCAAGTAGATTTATGGTTTCTCCAAGAGTTCCACACTGGCAGGCAGTTCTCATAATCCTGTGTTATCTAGTCAAGAATCCAGGAAAAATGAATTCGGATGGAGAATAATGGACACACTCGTATTGAGTGTTTTACTAATGCTGACTGGGGAGCAAGTCTGACAGATAGACGATCTACATCTGGTTACTCAGTATTTATTGGCGGAAATCCAGTGCCATGGAAGAGCAAGAAACAAAGTGTGATAGCATGCTCAAGCTCAGAAGCAGAATATCGAACTATTGTTCATGGCACATCAGAGGTATTATACATGAAGCATCTCTTACAAGAACTGGAAGAAGACACGGGATCTTAAGCTACAGATCTATGGTGTGATAACCAATCTGCTATTCATATTGCCACCAACCCAGTATTTCATGAAAAGACAAAACATATTGAAATTGACATCCACTTTGTTCGTGATGAGTATACAAAAGGAGTGATAAAGTTCCAACATGTGAGGACCAGATAGCTGATATCTTCACAAAGCCTCTTTTGGGTCCTCGGGTTCAGTTTTTATGTAACAAGCTGGGGATGATTGACATCTATGCTCCAGTTTGAGGGAAGGTGTTAAGTGTTATATTAGAGTTATTAGTTAATGGGCTTTAGTCCCACATTGCTTAGAATAATAGGAGAGGGGGCTAGCCTCTCCTATATATATGTAGTCTCTCATCAGTAATAAATCATCTTATTATTTTCAACTCTCCTCTCTATATGGATGATGAAGGCACCTTGCATTAGCTGTTTTACTGTTTCAGAGGCTCAAATCAATTTCATGTTGCTTATACTTACTGGTTTGGGTCGATCTTTAAAACTCGGTCTTCGATAAGACTCTATAAGCGTTGTATCCCTTTTTGGGCCTCGGGAAAAGGTTCCTGTCTGATACATGTAGGCAGAATCATAATATTGGTAGGTCCATGAAATGTTTCTCTATGGTAAACCTATTTTCTAAAGCAAAATATGATAGCAATTAGGTTTTCCTACATTAAATTACAGTTTAAATCATGCACTTTTGTTGAAACTACCTGTTACCATTTTGTTCCAATCAATTTAGTATAGTGATTATAGTCTTTGTATAAAAACATGGATCCTTAAACTACTTTCTGCTATAACCCAACCATTCAGTATAGATTGTTTATAGAACACAGATCTGTTGTAGCCTAAGCTACCTCTTCTAGCCTGATCAAGCCGAATTACTCTAGAGGCCCAATATGCTACATTTTTTAATATTCAGCTACAGTAGTCGGCTCCAAGTAGCCTACCACATTGTACATCAAGCCGTTGGTACTGGATCGAAGTGTATTTATTAGTATCATGACATCCTATGTCCAAAATATCTTTTCTAGAAATACATATTCTTGACGTGGGATGAGAATTTTCAAATTCTCAACGTAGTGATATGTTCATATGTGAGTGCTGTATATTGCACTCAACATGGCAGTCCTTTAGTTAATTTGGTTCCATCATTGATTTGTCTTACTGGTTGTGAGACTGCTTAGAGGTGTGCTAGGCGTCACTTTTCGGTGAATCCAAAACATCGTAGTTGTTGAAAAGTGGAGGCTACTTGTGAATAGAATGACATTTATTTTATTGGGGCTCTTGGACAATATTTATAGGAAATACGTATAAAATGACATCATTAACACCAACTAGAAATGGAAAATACATAAAAATAAGAAATGCAGAAAAATAAGATAAATAATTTATTCTTCAATACGCCTCCGCAAGCTGGAACTTGGTGAAAACAAGTCTATCTTGGAAAGAGAGAAAGTGGAGGTCATTAGAAAAAGGAAGCCGGGGCATCGACGTCGAAGAAATTCCGGAAGAAACCATGTGATGTAGGCAGGGGCTGCGGAATCGAAGAAATCCCACAAATGATCCATATTTTTGGGGCTTCAAATTCCTGAATTAAATCATCTAAAGTAGGTATGGTCTCTGAAAAAGGAGAAATCCCAAAAATTTCAAAAGCAAAATATTTGAAATACGTTGAGGCTCAAGAACATGAGAAATTCCGAAGAAAAACATCCAAATACGTCGTGCCTGAAGTAGTCGACGAAGAGGCCGCAAATATTTTCAAAGATGAATCCATATAGACGAAAAAGAAGAGAAAAGAGATACTTGGAAGAGAACCTAGGGCTCTGATACCATGTTGAAAGTGGAGGCTACATTGTGATATAATGACATTTAATTTTATTATGGCTCTTGGTCAATATTTATAGGAAATACAAATCATATAAACTGACATCAGTAACCCTAACTAGAAATGTAAAATACATAAAAACAAGAAATAATTTATTCTTTTAAAATTAGTTTTCTCTCACATTTTGTTCATATTTATCATTTTCATTTTTTTCATGCCAACCTTTCTCATCTGCCTTACCTTTTAATGTTCACGTCCAGTTTGTACATCAAACTTTTAATAAGTAATTTTAAAATGTCCCTTGTTCGCCCTTCAAATTTGGAGGCAATGCTTGCAAATAGTTGTATTTGACTCATGTCAAATGAAAGTTTACCAATCCCGTTGTAATCTCTAATTAATACAAACAAAATGATGGTAATAATCTAGAAAAGTAATACTTTGACAGGGTGCAAGTATCAAACTTCAGATAATTGTTAGACCTATTACTGATAACAGTACTTAATAGCAGACCAAAATTTTATCCATGATATTATGCATGAATCAAATATAACATGGCCCTCGGAAGATTCTTCCATAATGGACTTTGATAAGTGAGATTTACTAATCATAGAGTCCTGATTTCCGAAGTAATCCCTTGTTGTTTAGCAAAATATTTTGTGGACTGGCAGAATATAGTACTGCGTTTGAGTTAGACTTGATGACATCTCCGAGGATTCTTTTCATTTATATTCTCTAATTTCTTGAATTGCATGTAATCTACATAAATTAATATTTACTGACAAAATGTCAAAGTTATGTTAGACTAACATGCTAAGTAAGTATTTTTCTTATATGTAATCATGTAATCTCTTTGTTATTTTTTCATTATGGCAAAATTAAATTGTGCCACAAGTATCCTTTTGATGGATATCTACTTACATAATTTGTTATTTGAATAGCAATTGGGGATACCAATGCGTAGTAGAAGCATATGTGCTTATAACACTGATATACTGGTCCAGCTTGATGTTTTATATCTATGTGCTGTTGTTTTGCAGCAATGTATGATAATCTGGGTGGCCATGCTGGGTTACAGAGACCCCCAATGACTCCTCAACCAAACCCGTTGGAAAATGCATTTTATGGAGCTGGATCTGGGCTCATCCGAGGTGGCCTGGGTGCATATGGAGAGAAATTTTTGGGCTCGAGCTCTGAGTTCATGCAAAGCAATGTAAGGATTATGTCAAGGGTTAATATACTACTAGAAAGTTGACCATTACTCTATTTCATCATTTCTATTCACACTATAGGTGCCTATTAATTCTTCATTTTTGGGTATCTTATGAAACAGATTACCAAATACCTCTCGAACCCTCAGTATTATTTTCAAGTAAATGACCAGTATGTGAGGAATAAATTGAAAGTCGTGTTGTTTCCTTTCCTACACAGAGTAAGTTGACAACCTTCTCAGTCTGTTCCTTTTTATATTTTATGCTTACCGGAACTCTCATTATTCTTTCTGCTCTCTCGTATAGGGACATTGGACTAGGATAACTGAACCAGTTGGAGGCAGGCTTTCATATAAACCACCAATTTATGACATTAATGCGCCAGATCTATATATACCTCTTATGGCCTTTGGCACATACATTATTCTTGCAGGCTTCTCATTCGGTCTTCTCGGGAAGTAAGTGCACCTCAACTGTGCTCTCTCTTTAAGAGCAACTTTAGTAATTTTGTGACCAGAAATCATCATCTTACAAGTATATGCGATGCAGGTTTAGTCCAGAAGCTTTGAGTTTGCAGTTCACGAGGGGACTGGTCGGCTGGGTTATTCAGGTTGCACTACTAAAAGGAATGTTATACACCTTGGGAGGCGGAGAGGCGCCACTTCTCGACATCGTGGCTTATGGTGGTTACGCCTTCACAGGGATCTCGTTGGCTGTACTGTCAAGGCTGTGGTGGAGCTATGCGTATTACTTTGTCCTGTTCTGGATGAGTCTGTCGATGGGAGTGTTCTTGCTAAAGACCATGAAGAGGGTGCTCTTCATGGAGATGAGGAGCTACGAGAAACACTCGAGCAGGCAGCATTATCTGCTGCTCTTCATGGTCATTGCTCAGTTCCCCCTGTTCTTATGGCTTGGAAATATTGGGGTGTGATTACCATGAGTAATTCTTGTTATACAGAAATATGTAATAACATGTATTCCTACATTTTTGTTAAGGTTCTTAGCGTATATTTATGTGATCGAATGTGTATTAGTGTCGACTAGGTTCTGATATGTAGTAAGGAAGAGTAATTTAGTGATTATTTTCATCGGTATAAAACTATCACATGCTGACTTTCCTGTTGGGTTTGATGTATTTCTGATTTTATAAAGTCGGTGCGATGTGCTTGGTATGTCTCCCTTGATATATTCTTTCTTTATCTTGTCGATGCTTACTGTTTTGTTTTTAATATTGTTGTCGGGACATCGTTGATGGAAGAAAATAACTAGATGTATAATTAACCTGATGTGGGTACCTAGTTTCAACCTCCCTGGGATGCCAAAAATTTACTTGAAAAAAAATACTTCTAAATTAGAAAAAAGAGAGTACATTAAGCTTAAATGAATAGGATACAATTCTTGATTTTGATATTATCTCAAACACGAGTGTTGCATTGTAGAGAGCATAGCAATCCCATACCATGAACGATCTTATGGAAAGTGGGCTTCGACAGGAACTTTGTGAACATGTCGGCAAAGTTGTCTTAGGATTGGATTTGCTTGACTTCAATCGTTTGTGGCTGTTGTTGCTGATGCGAGAAAAAAAAAACTTCAGTGCGATGTGCTTGGTATTGTCTCCCTTGATATATCCCTTCTTCATCTCTTCATTTGTTCAATGCATGCGGTGTTGTCTTCAATATTGTTGTCAGGATATCAATAATGGAAGAAAATTTGTTTGCGGTCTGAATATGCTCAATGAAGGCTCATAACCATATGCACTCATGGGTGGTATCATAAAGGGCGATCAGCTCAATATAATTTGAAGAAGTTGAGAACATGCTCTACTTGTAGACTTCGTAGATATCGTTGCATCCCAAATGGAAAAGACATAACCACTTTGGATTTTCGTCTTGCGCGGGTCAGATAAATTATCAGCATAGGCATAGCCAACAAGGCTGACAATATTACAAGGATCAAGGGTATTTCATCCATTCCGAGATGCATAGGATAGAATAAGCGCATATATGTAGAACCATTAGGGTAACAAAAGATGTTTTTAATGCCATACCATTATGTGTTGGTGCGACGGTGAATTCAGCCAAGAGATGCATAGCAGATGTGATGCTTGATCTAGTGTATTGAGCAAAGTACAATAATGCTCATATTGCACTTAGATATGGAACTTTATGTTCCACAAAACCTTTTCATCGTCTTCCTTAGGACGGAATGAGTCTCGTTTAACATCTCGAGAACGGACGATCATGGGTGTACTCGAGGATTTTGCTTTGTCCATATTAAATCGATGTAATGCCTTCTGGGTGGGTCACGCCCTAGTCCTAAAATAAGTGGACCGACCACGTAACACTGGCCAGCTAATACGTCGTACGGTAGGATTCAACTCTGATGGTTTCACTGAAGTGTACTCTAGCTGTAAAAAAAACATGGAACACCAGTCCCCTAAGATAAGTCACAACAACTTTATAATCTTATGCACAAATATAAGAATAAAGAAACACCTAGGGAATAACAATACTACAAATGTGGTGAAACAAAGATAGTACATTCATGACAGATTCTCATGGGAACAAACCCGCTAATACAATAGTTGAATAGAAATAAAGTGCAGGAAGATAACTAGATTCGACAATCATCTAACTAGATGAAGATGCTCGAATCCCAAGATGAATACTTACATTGATCAAGGGTACTCCTCAGGAAGAATCTCGACATCCTAGGATGGAACAACCCCTGTGTAGGCTCTCGGTCCATACTTCGGTAAATCTTCTCACCTAGGCCTGAAAGAAAACTAGGTCCTCAGAGGAAAGAGCAAGGTATAGTAACATGCTGAAAGTAAAAGCAGTATGACAGAACACCCGATAATCGAGTTAGAAATAGTAATAACTGGCTATGTGATAATACAAGTTGATGACAACTTTCGCATGCATGAGTTGTCAGGCTATGTGGGTATTATCAACTAAGTGGAACTCTGTAGAGGCACTAGCGATCATCAGAGAACACTGTTTGTAGCATGCGAGCAACTGTGAAGGCGTATAAAGGAGCTCATATGCCTAGTAACTATCCTCCTCAGTATTGGAATCGCATGAGTCGTATCCACGATAAGTACAATCATATCCTAACATCTACCTATCTATCATTATCCATGAGTTCATGAGTAAATCTCCGAAACATAAACCATCACATAAGAGCCAAAACTGATACACATTTCGATCGTCTCGATGTCTCATCGGATACGGGGAAGCATGCCAAACATATATGCGAGGTTACAAATGTGTCCTAGGATTCTGATCGTATCTACATGATACCTTAAACCATCACGATATTGCTAATCTCATTTACCAATATTATCTTTGCAAGTATCGGTACCGATCGACACCAACGATCAATTGCATTCGAATCTCACTCGGATGTGCGGTACTGATCAACGGTCTTAGTATCAAAAATACACTACCCTATACATAATATAATGTAAACTGATACACTTGTCAAGGTACACTTGTCTGAGCTGCGTCTGTTGAAGAGTCGATGTATCGGACACGAACGTGTAGCAACATGTAATAGCATGAGAGCTGAATTAGAATAAATGAATCCATAATCTGAAATAAACATCATCATGAGTTCCAGAATACGTCAGAAACAAAAATAACTACCCATAAGTTCAATTTGGACACAGGGACAAAAATTGACGTTTTGTACTGAACGAGGTCCACACGTTGTATGTGTTAGACTGAGGCTAGATACTATAGAAATGCTCTAGAATAGCTTAGAAAGTGATTTGGTAATTTTAAGAAAATTTTGGAATCACATAGGAATCATTCGAGACCTAAAACTATTTATTAATAGTTATTTATAGGCTTTAGAATTTTTAATATGAACATAGGTAGTAATTTTTTTTCCAAAATTTGATCCTATATTAGGTATAGAATTTTAGAGTTTCCCTAATATTTTCATGATTTTTAGAATTTATTTGATATTTATTTAGATTTGATTTAGTTAAAAACTACAGATAAATAGGGTTTCAATAGAACTTTAATAATGAACAACAACAGAAAAAAAATATATAAATCCAAAATGGGGACCCCAATTCCCCACCCACCTAGGGGCCCCGCTTGTTGGTCACCTATCACCCACGTGGACGGGCTCACACGACGACAACAACCGTAGGGGTGGCCCACTAATCAGCGCCATACCCCTTGCACGCCCCCTCAACGGTTGGATTGGATGTCCAAGATGAATCTTGGTCGTCCATTCAAGTTATTTTTTTTATATAGAAAATTTAGAGTTTTTTGGAAAAATTTTATGGGAAGGAGTTTCTGTCTAGCGAGGAAGGGACTTTGCTCGAAAATTTGAGGGGCCAAACTAACAAATTTGAAGCTAATTTTTTTGACTATGTTCACTACAAAAAAAACCCCTTTTACAACGTTGCAAAAACGTTGTAAAAGGTTTATTACCACGTTTAATAGAAGGTTGTTATATCCAGGGTTGTAAAAGGGGGTTATCTTCCACAATGTTTGTTTGATTGTTATAAAAATATTGTAGAAGTTCTTCCCACAACAATTTATAAACTTTGTTAAAATTTATAAAATCTGACAAAAAAGTTTATACGACATTTGACAAGTATTGTAAAAATACTTTTAAAACGTATTACAAGTGTGGTAAATATAATTTTAACAACATTTTGCAACTGTTGTAAAAATAATATCTACCACGTTTAGTAAACATTATACATAGATTTTCTACAACAGTATATAAACATTGTAAAAAGTGTTCATACAACTTTTAACAAATGTTGTATATTTTATTCAATAATGTTTACCAAACGTTATAATATATATATATTTGTATGTTGTAATTATAACAACAACAATGATTTAAAAGTATTGTAAATAAATTTTACAATGTTTAGAAAAATTGTTATAATGTTATCTTACAACAGTTTTGAAACGTTGTTGATTATGTTTCCATTTAGAAAAAAATACAATTTATAAATAATAATATATTGATTACAATTATACTAATACTAATACAAATACATTACATTATTCTGATTTTTACTCGAATCATAAACAATCAGTTCAGACGATACAAAGTTAAGGTTGAACCAAATAATGAGCAAAAGGAACAAAATAACAATAACTTGAACACAATACATATTACAAAAACAATATTTCTAGAAGGCTAAAGAAATGTTCTCTGCATCTATATACTTGTAAAACTCCACAGATGACAAACACTAGCAGATACTTAATTAACTTGCAGTTCAAACAGCTGATTTACTCAACACCCTTACGGATATAAAGTCAACCTTCTACCTGTAGTTTGATTTTGAATTTGATTTTACCGGTGATACAATCAGAGTATGATAGGGATCAGGAAGTATTCCTAAACTAACATTTTTTATACAATCCTTTGCATATTCAAAATGCTATTGCAAAATATCCTTAGAGCTTTGAAAAATTGAAACCCATGCTCACTCCACATTGACTCCGCAACTCGTATTAAGTCGACTCCCATGCCTGTCATGTTTCGGTAAGTTTTAAATGTGGAACAATATACATTGATTGCAGTTCCTGAAGGCACAAAAGAAGATATAATCATAAGTTTTACATAGAAAATTAAATTATTGCAAAACATAGTAGTAAAGAACAAAAAGAATCCTTATTTAAAGGGTATAGGAAATGAAAGGGATGTGAAAAATACCATCCTTCTTCACTAATGTTAGGGGGGGGGGGGGACATACAACTCCCTATTTTTCCTGAAACAATTTAATTACAAGACGAATAACTTGATCTTGTGTAAATGTTAAGATGCAAAATGTAATCTAGCTTTACCATGTGTTTCAATTACTAGTTATTACTAAAAGGTTCTCTCTTTAATATGAGCCATTCACTCTAGGAGTGTGCCAACAAACTTTAAAGACTTATAGGAGTGTGCCAGAAAACCGAAACAACCTTTCTACAAAACTCTGGCTCTGTTACTAAAGCAATAACACAGCAACTGTAGCTCCCCTTCCCGGAAATTTTTAAAATATTTTTTTTATATTATTTATTCGATTTAAATGGTGATTTTAGAATTTTATAAATAATTATTTAGTTAATTATTACGGTAGATGAATTTAGCCATGGTTGAGTTTTGAAGTACCAAACGACTAGGAATCATGGCACGGATAGTGCATTGACGTGCCTTGACTAGTGTATTAGTCATGCCAAGAAAGACCCAGCCATAAGAGTGTCATAACTAGGAAAACCAGGCCAAGTTGCGACTTAACCCTTACCAAAGATTTATTTATTTATTGATTATATTATTGAGTTTTAGGGACCCGGTTGTACCGAACTAGTCCAGATTGGACCCAAAACAAGCCCAAGCCCATGTAGTCATACGGTACGTCCAGCGACATTCGTATTGGTGTATTTTGGTATGATTGTGTTGTATTTCGTTTTAACGATCTAACGAATATTTTCTAAACATTCGTTAATTAAATGTTATAAAATATCATTATTTGATATTCAATGATATTTATATAAAGTGGGTCATTGTACATTTTGGGGTCATTAGACTGTACGTAATGGTATATACACCATTACTGGTTTATTGAATTTTGTTATTACTAGTATTATTATTATTATTTTATTATCAATATTATTGAGGTTATTATTAAATAATACTATTTTATTATTATTGCTTATATGTGTGTGAATATATATATGTATATATATAATATATGTATATGTATATATATAAATATTCGTGTATATATATATATATATATATATATATATATATATATATATATATATATATATATATATATATATATATATATATATATATATATATATATATTTTTTTTTTTTTTTTTGTGTATGTATATATATATATATATATATATATATATATATATATATATATATATATATTATATATATATATATAATAGATGAGGAGAAGCAGGTTCGGTTGCTAGCGCGGGCGGGTGGCCCTCTTCTCGCCACACCGCCCCCCCCCCCCCCGCCGGCTACTGGTGGGTGGGACGGCCGATTGGCCTCCACGGCCCGGCGGTCTCCTTTTTCTCCCCCCTGGGCGGACCCTTCGCCTGGCCAGCCCCTCCGTGGGGTCTCCCGCTCCTCGTCGCCGGCTTCCCGCCGAGCGGACCCCCCGTCGCCCCTCCCTTCCTCCACCCCCACCCCCCCTTTCCTCCCAGGCGTCGTCGTCGCCGTCGGCACCGACGCCACCGATCGAGGAAGGGCTCCCAGCCGGTCAGCACCTCGCCCGAGGCCGCATCGGCACCCCCGGCCGTCCAGCCCGCCCCTCCGCAGGATGCGCCACCTCCATCCCCGGCAGGAGCGCCTCCCCCCCCCGGTGATTCCCCCCACCCTGGCGCCCCCTCCCCTCGTCGCCCCCCCTTTCGGCGCCCTTTCTCTCGATCCAGTGGCCATCCGGCGGCTCCGGATCGGTCCTCGCAGCCTCACCCTCGTCGTCCCCCCCTCTCCGCCGGTGGCCCCCCCTCTCCCGGTCAGCGGTGCTCTTCCCCATGCGGCGAGCGTTGAGCCCCCAGCTTGGACGCTCGTGGCCCCGCGGTGCCCTGCGGAGCGCTCCCCCCACCCTTCTCGTTGCCGGTTGGCCGTGCGACGCCGTCCCCGTCGCTCCCTCCCCTGGCCGCTTCGCAGCCTCCCTCCGGGCTTAGGCGTTCGCTTTGGCTCACTCCTTGCCGTTGAGCGGCCCCCGTCGGCCGAGCACCCCGGCTCCCTCCGGCGGTCCTCTCCCCAGCCCCGGCCCCCCACCTTCGACGGAGTTCCCTCCCCTTCGTCTTCCTTCACCCGTCCGTCGTCCCCTTCGCCGGAGCTCCCTCCTCTCCACCCTCCCCGCCGGCCTTTTCCGCTGAGGCTCCAGCGCCACCCTCTCTGGAGCCCCGCTCTCCTGGCCGGAGACCGGCTTGGCCCCTCGCATCCTCTCGCGGCTCCCCGTCTTTTCGCCCGGCCGCCCCCGCAGCTTTCCCTGGCTCGCTCCCTCGTGCTGAGCCTCCGTAGCCCCTTCTCCGGCGACTCTCCCGCCCCCGGCGTCGCTCTTGCAGCGGCCTCTCCCCGGACCATCGTCGTCGGAGATCCGCCCTCCGCTTCTCCCTCGCCGCGGGGGGGGGGGGGGGGGTGGGTCGCCGCGGCCCCTGCGTCTCTGCCCCGCCTCCTCGGGGCCCGCCCCCTCGGGCCACGCGCCTGGACTGGCCCCTTCGGGCCGCGCGCTTGGACTGGCGCCCTCGGGCCACGCGCGCAACCGCCACGTGGGCCTGCCTCCTCGGGTTCCACGCGGGGCTGTTCCCGCGTGTTTTTAAATTTCGAATATCTTTTTTGTTTGGTTGGACCGGGCTGGTGCCCGCTTGTGGGTCCAGTCTGGTGTGTGGGCCCGTTTCCTGTTTCTTTCAATAAAAGCTCTTCTTTGAAATATATATATATATATATACATATATATATATATATATATATATATATATATATATATATATATATATATATATATATATATATATATATATATATTTTACAAAACCAAAGCCGGTGGACGACTCCACCCGACCTTGGCCCGGAGGCCGTGGCCACTGCCACCCAGCCACCTCCGTGGGAGGGAGGGCTCGAACTCGGCCCTCACCCCCGGTGCACGGTGGTGTTACCAGTACACCACGACTCGATGTGCTATACGAATATATATAAATATATGTGCGTCTGTATATATATATATATATATATATATATATATATATATATATATATATATATATATATAGCAGATGACCTCTAGTCTAGTGGTTAAGAGAGATGCATGCGATCCAAGTGGTCGGGAGTTCGAGCCCCGGTGGAGGCGAGTTCACCACAAGTACCCATTGCTTCAAAAAAAAAAAAAAAAAAAAAAAAAAAAAAAAAAAAAAAAAAAAAAAAATATATATATATATATATATATATATATATATATATATATATATATATATATATATATATATATATATATTAAAAAAATATGTATATGTATAGTAGAATGTATACATGTATGTGTATATATATATATATATATATATATATATATATATATATATATATATATATATATGTATATATATATATATATATATATATATTAAAAAAATATGTATATGTATAGTAGAATGTATACATGTATGTGTATATATATATATATATATATATATATATATATATATATATATATATATATATATATATATATATATATATATATATATATGAATATATATATATATACATATGTATTAGTTGTTAAAGAAAAAAAAATGGAAATGGAAAAAGAAATAGAAAAAGAAAAAGGAAAAGGAAAAGGAAAAGGAAAAGAATAACAGCAGTAACCAACCATAAGCCAGCCCACCCCGGGCTGGAACAATCCCCCCAGCCCAGCAAAGCTCTTTCCCGAACCCGAGTCAAACCGAGTCGTGGCCGAAGTCCCCTGCAGGCGCTATATATTGAGATCGAGAAATTACAATAAGAAAACCCTACGAACGTCGACACCCCGACAACCCCTGGCAGGAGTTCACTTGGGCGCACCCCCACACGCACGCGTGCCGTCGAGGGCCACTGTCGGCCGGCCGGAGCAGCCGCGGCCGACAGCAACTGCACGAAACAGAGCACAAAGCATGGCAACAGTAACCAGCCGAGAAACCCCTTTTTTGAGGTCAAGTTCTCTCCCATTTGTCGATCGTTTTTCATTCTATCAAATCCACCATGTACCCTATATGACCCTCTATAACTCCCATAAATTAGTTTGATTGAAATCAATCCGAAGTTTGATTTATATCAGCGTGAAATCTACGAAAAAACCCTATCCCGGACTGTTGAAAACTGTTTCAGAAACTCGACTTGGAAGGCGATTTCTCGCCAATCCATAGACCGATTCGAAAAACTGTTTAAACAGCCTTGTCGACAACATAACCTAGATTTATACCCTACTTTTAGTTTATTTTCTAGTGGATTAATTTATGTTTAAAATCGATTTGAAAATCAGGAAAAAAATGGAGAAAACAGTTTTCGAAAACTTAAAAATCCTTCGATACGACGTGCGTCCCGCCAATCCGGGCGACGTGATCACGAACTGAAAGTATCAAAAGGTGCATAATGGCTTCGTGGGCGTGTGGGCTTTGACGGAATACAAATTGGTCGCGTGTGCACGACGAATTTGATGCGTATCCGTCGAAATTTACCGTATCGACCTTTGTGCAAATTTTTTAATTACTTTGTGCATGTTCGTCAGATCGAGACAAAACTTGTGCCAACAGGACCGTATCATTTTTATGGTCCTGTATGCCAAGCTTGGTCCGATTCCGAGATAGTTGATCGGATCGCCGTTTCGCGGGCCCCACGATCCGATTCAACGGACGATTTTGTGCACGGCCCACCAAAATCCACAATTGGATATACCGTTGGATTTGTATCATCAAAACGAATCCGTAGACATGTAGTTTGATGTCTTTAGAGACCATTGACTCTGGCACATTTTTCGATACAAAGCGGGTCCAACGGCGGACACTATTTTGATCCGAAATTATCGTTTTGCCCCTGTGCCCAGAATTGGACTTAAGGACAGGCTATCCTAGCTAATTTGACTATTTTGAGAATGTTGGCAATTTTTATTTCAGCTTTCGGTGACAGTTATGGCGATTTGGGCTTTATGGCTTAGTAGTTGACTATACCTTGTTGGATCTGCGTGCAACCTCCAGGCAAGTATACCTTGCCTCCCTCTACAGTTTATTTACATGAATTTTATATTGTTATATAGTTTTACTAGTTGATTATTAACATGTGATTTGTACATCGTGCATACTAGTATATGTATATATATAGTTCTTGTTCATAGTTAATTTTGTAGTTCATATTGGATTGGTTCTCTCGTGTATCTTGATTTGGTCGTGTCGTGTCATCACCTGCACTTGGACTGAGTCGCATCGTGTCATAGGATGATTAAGTCATAACAGAACTATTGTACCTTAAATTCTTGAAGCTAATATGCGAGTCCACATTAGGGGCGATGGTTAGTAGTTATCTGTATCTTGATCCCTGAAGCTAACCTGCGAGTCCACACAAGGGATGAGGGTTAGTAGTTATTTGAAGCTAACCTGCGAGTCCACACTAGGGGCGAGGGTTAGTAGTTATTTAAAGCTAACCTGCGAGTCCACATTAGGGACGATGGTTAGTAGTTATCTGTTCCGCACCTACGAGTCCACATTAGGGGCGAGGGTGATCCTTGATGCTAGCCTGTGAGTCCACACTAGGGGCGAGGGTTAGTAGTTGATCAAACCTGCGAGTCCACACTAGGGGCGAGGGTTTGAGTATTCGATTGATTATCCGTTGACATCGTATCATCGTGTTCTCATGTTCTCATCCAGCAGTTCGTTATGCGTAGTGGTTCTCCCCGTCATGTATAGTCGTATTTTCGTGTAGTTTAGCCTTTTCCTTTTTATATCCTGTATTTACTTTAGTGCATGATAAACTGCTAGATAGGCATATTTTTATGTATCTTGCTATGTCCTCTGAGGACCTGATGATCTCTTCAGGTTTAGTGATTGCATAGAGTTAGCCAGTAGTTATGGATGGCGGATGTGATGATATGCTTGCGGGATTCAGGTATTGTTATTACATTGTTATCCTTTCGTGTTTTACTTTCCTTATCATGAGATATCTTACTTATTGATTTAGTTTAGAGACTCTTGTTATATTCCTTGGAGTCTCATCGGACATTTATGCTAGTGGGCTGCAGACCACGACCCATAGTGTTTATTCATATTTTGCACACTTATTGTGGATTTGAAATATAGACTAAATTGCCATGATTTGGCAGTATACCATAGCCTTGATAGCATTTACGTATTCGAGTCAGGCTGGAGTCCGCTTGATGCGTAGCTGGCTTGCTCATGAGCTCGCGTCCGAAAAGCGGGTGCGGGTCGTAACAAGTTTTTTGGTGGCCCATGCAGGTCAGAGCATATCATACCGGTTACGTAACTGTACTGGTACGAGCCTGCGACTATGACTAAACCCTTAGAAATCTCAATCCATATTGCCTTGAAAAATTCTCCTAAAAATTCTCTACGTCCTTGAAAACTCCATATTTGCTCTCAATTATACTTTCTTGCTTTTCGTATCATTGAATTCTCGTCCCTTTTTATTTCGAAGTGACGAACGATCGTGCTGTCTAGAATTCATCAGAAATTCTTAAATTATAGTATAATATTACATGGTTATTTAGTTTTGGTTGTTTATAGATATGAAGGATTACAGTTGCCATATGCCTAGATATCTGGCGGTAGAGTTGTTAGCAACTAGTTAGAAGACCATAAGATTTTAGTAACCATATTTTGAGGAGTAATGTGACCGAAGGTGGGTAAAAGTCCTCGAATATTCAGAGTTATAAAATGGATAGAGAAGGTTATAAAATATTTTTGAGGAGATTAAGATTAAGGCCGACATTCTTTTTGAATTTTAAGGAAATAGTTACGAATTAGAATTTCGAGGACGAAATTATTTTAAGGTAGGTAGATTTGTAGCTCCCCTTCCCAAAATTTTTTGAAATATTTTATTATTATTATTTATTCGATTTAAATGGTGATTTTAGAATTTTATAAATAATTATTTAGTTAATTATTACGGTAGATGACTTTAGCTATGGTTGAATTTTAAAGTACCAAAAGACTAGGAATCATGGCACGGATAGTGCAGTGACGTGCCTTGACTAGTGTATTAGCCATGCCAAGAAAGATCCAGTCATAAGAGTGTCCGAACTAGGAAAACCAGGCCAAATTGCGACTTAACCCTTACCAAAGATTTATTTATTTATTAATTATATTATTGAGTTTTAGGGAACCCGGTTGTACCGAACTAGTCCAGATTGGACCCAAAATAAGTCCAAGTCCATGTAGTCATACGGTACGTCCAGCGACATTCGTATAGGCATATTTTGGTATGATTGTGTTGTATTTCATTTTAACGATCTAACGAATATTTTCTAAATATTCGTTAATTAAATGTTATAAAATATCATTATTTGATATTCAATGATATTTATATAAAGTGGGTCATTGTACATTTTGGGGTCATTAGACTGTACGTAATGGTATATACACCATTATGGTTTATTGAACTAACTGCTTGAAAAAAGTAGACACATGAATCATATAAATAGAAAATCAATGATGAAAAACAATGTTTTAAAATCTCATGAAGGATTCAATATGCTAGCCTAGTAATTGTCTGTAAAAGTCAAAACCTTTGTAAGGGGACGATTTTTTGGAATCTAAAAGATCAAATGATTTTTTGGAATCTAAAACATATTCTTATGTAATTTTTTATTTCATTTTTCCTTCTAAAAGGTTTCTCTACCAAATGCTATTTCAACAGATCCTAGTAGTTGTAAAATAGTCATAACTCATAAATCTGGTAGCATTTTCCATACCAATAAATTTTGTATGAAATATAACATAAGAAATATAACACTTAGGCACATCAAATTATTAATGTGGCATGTAAAAATAATTTATGTAGAATTTCCTAGAGCTTTTGTAACGACATAATTTATTGTTTAGGCTATTCCAGAATAGGGTCAAATTGTAGGAATTGTATCTCAACTTGTACAACTCCTTTTGGAATAAATTTTTACCAACCCTTAAATTGATATGTTAGTTAGATGTGACCAATTTTTTATCCCCAAAGGACCAGTAAATTGGAAGATATATACCTTTCTCTCTTTGTTGTCCATAGTTAACTAGATAAATAGACATAAATTCCTCAAGGGCTATAAATCATATAAACTAGGCTCTGAGAAAATCATGTGTCTTGTGGTGATTAGAAATAACTTAAATATATTATTTTAGAATTTTTGGAGTGATTTTGATAGTTATTATGAATTTCCAAAGACTGAAAAGTAAACTAGAATTCATGACAGTGGGACTAAACCATAGAAATAGATAGGTATATCTATCCTACTCCATCATCTCAACGAAGCATTGCTCCTGGGACCAACAATTCTAGATAAAGGATTTCTCGTAAGTCTAGTGTTCCTTGTACTACTCCTAAGTATAACTGACGATAGTTGTCTAGTACGGAGGTAGAGGATCCAACAGTCTTCATTATCAATGAGGAGATAGATGAGATTACACCATTAGATGGAGATGATATTGATCCTCCATGCACACTTCATGACAAGAGAAGGATTGAGATCCGTCCTAAAAAACCTACGATGTAAGTTAATTACCTTTTTATTTGCTTTGATTACATATCTTATCACTGATATATTTGCTTTCATTCTCAGTATTTGTTCACTTGTTTTTGAACGTAATTGTGTTTGTATAGGTATTGAATATCGATTTTCCAGAGAACTGTAGGTACCTTTTTGAGGCATAACAATGATGGTCCTTTAGTGATGCTCTAGAGGAAAGAAAGATATTTTGGTTCCAATAGTTCAAGATAAGTAAATTAAATTTTCTATACAATTTAGCGACTTTAAATGTAGTTTTCATTAATCATAATGTAACCTAACGTATTATGCTCTTATGTGTCAATCTCCGTTCCCAATATACGTATTTATACGTATGTTATCATGTATTTCCTATATCTTGTATCAATACGATATCTTGCACGTGTTGCTTGTACCCGTCTCCATTAGTATTATCTTGTATTTCTTGATTGTAATGCCCTACTTCACGCGGAGGCATTTAGTTGATACGATCTGAATGTTGGACCTTGAATTGTGTAGGAAATCAAAATAATTAAGAATGATGCAGTCTCTTTAAGTTGGTCGGATGTGATGAGTTATAAAACATCGCTGGTGTGGCTATGTCAAGTGGGAAATATCGTGTTTTGTGTCAAATCAATCTCTGAAGGACCTGTTGAGCATATATGTGATTGTAATAGGAAGACCTTTGTGCAAGTGAGTGGAACTGTCTCTTCTCCTCTACCCCTTCATGTTTAATAAAATAGATTATTGTGTTGCTATGTTATGTCCCTAAATGTCTCATGCTTTAGTTGCTGAAATAATATAGATGCTTGTGTTGAATGGTGCTGAGATGAATAACACATAAACTATTGCTGTGAATCGTACACTAGAAATAAATTGATCTTGTTGCTCATGTTTAATGCTGTTGAAATGAATGAGACACTTGAATAATAAACTGCCTATACGGATGATACATGAGAAATGAACTGATAATGCTATTGACACAATGAAATAAATGATGAATGTCCCTATGAGAAATGAAATGATGTTTGTTCCTTATCGAGAGGAATGATGTGAGAAATGTTGTGATGTAATAAAATGAGAATATGAAATGCTGAGGCTTGGTGTCGATGAGATCACCAAGTGTGGGAATTATGAAAATGATTAGTCGTTGAACACGGCTTGGATGAGATGAGATGATAAACTGTTGGCTTGCTTACTTTCAGTTACTTTACCATGTCTTTATAGTTTTTGAGTCCTATATGCATTCACATGGTCATGGTGTTGACCCAAACAGGATCACCGTCAACCTAATCTTGAAAATTAATAAAACAATATTTGTCATAGTCCAATTTGACACATCGAGCTCAAAATCAATCTACTCAGCTCATTGGTTCAAGATCAAAGCTACTTGAAGATTTACTATTCTGTGTATACTAGAGTCTATATTTTTTATTATTTTTGAGTATAGGATGATGTACGTTGGGTCATACTGAGCAACTTTGGGCTAGACATAGCTTTATAGGTTTACTTAGCCCAAATCCCAATCAACCCATTCATCCAAAAGCCCACAAAGAATATTCTGTCCATAGGAGACAGAGTTCGGGCCGAACTCTGCCTCCACACAGACTTGGGGCCGAACTCTGCCCTCTAAATTACAGGATGCTGATTTTTAGGTCTTGATCACTGCTAGTTGTCCAATGGCCAAAAATTTGAAATCTACATACCGAATTCTGGCCGAATTCTGCCTACCCCGAACCCTATAAATAGTCCTTGGTTTCTCTTATTTGTAACTATCCAATCTTCTCTTCTTCTTCTCTTACATAGCCTATATATTAAAGAGCCTTACCTTCCCATCCACTTAGCATTCAAACTTCCCAACCGTCCAAGTTGCTCGGTACGATCCAGCTAGAAGTTTGAAGTGCAAGAAGTTGTAAGTCACTTGAAAAAGTCTAAGTTTCGCCAAAGCGATCATTGAAAGAAGTTTGGTGTGCTCTTCCGTGAAAAGGCATGTGGTTGTAACCATATTTCACAAATAGTAGATTTCAATCCTGAGCTAGAGTTCTCAGGCGTGGACTAGTCCTCCACGAGGGAAACCATGTTAAAAATCTTGCTGTGTTGTGCTTGCTCTCTACTCTTTATTTCCGTATTTTCTTTTACTCTGATTATTTAGTTGGTGAAGAGAGTTTAAGTTTTTAATTGATCATTTTTGTTATAAACTCTATTCACCCCCCCCTCTAGAGTTGCCTACATGTACTCCAATTGGTATCAAAGTACTGTTCTCTTATCAAGGACTAACATCCAAGAGATGATCCATGGCAACCACTCAACCCATGTTTTCCAATCACGGTGAAGGGCAGTCCACTCATAGGCCTTCTCTATTTGATGGAACAAACTACATCAATTGGAAAACAAGGATGAGTTTTTATCTCAAGTCGCTAGACTTCGACCTGTGGACCACTGTTACCGATGGTTACAAAAAGCCTGCCAGGATAGTTGTCAATGGTGATCTCGTTGAAAAAACCTACGATAAATATTCTGACGAGGAGAAGAAACATGCGAGTCTAGATGCGAGAGCTATTAATGCTTTATTTTGTGCAATAGACATGAATGAGTTTAACAGGGTCTCAACATGCACCACCGCTCACGAAGTATGGAGACTTCTAGAAGTGACGCATGAAGGAACCACCCAAGTCAAGGAGTCGAAAATAAGTCATCTCACTCAAGAATATGAGGCAATCAAGATGAAACAAAATGAGACGATCACACAAATGTTTACAAGATTCGTCGACATCATCAACCCCTTGTCCTCTCTCGGCAAACAATATACAAATCATGAGAAGATCCGCAAGCTACTTATGGGGCTACCAAAGATTTTGAACCCTAAGTGACAGCCATCATAGAAGGAAATGATCTCACTACAATATCCATGGAGACTTTGATGGAAAAGTTGATGACTCATGAACTTGACCTCAAAGACTTCGAAGAGCCTGCTCCAAAGGCAAAATAAATTGCCCTTAAAGCTCATCGTCGAAGAGCTGATCCTGAAGAGACTGATGACGAGAATTCAGAAGGTGATGATCAAGCTCTCCTTGTCCACAACTTCAAGAAGTTCCTTCGCTTCAATCGAAGAAAGAAGGAACAACAAGAAGATGACGAAGAAGAGCCAACATGCTACGGCTGCAAGAAGACTGGACACGTCCGAAAATACTACCCATTCGCAAAGAAGAGCAATCGATATGAGAAACCATATAAGAAGGATTCCTCAAGAAAATATGCCAACACAAGCATTTGGCATGAAAGCGAAGCTAGTGACTCCGAGGAAGAAAAGGACTCTCCTCAAGACACCGCCAATGTATGCCTAATGGCAACATCTGATAAGGTAACTAGCGAAACTCTTGATGATTTCACTTTTGATGAACTTGGTAAATATAAACATGCCAAGGAGAAGATCAAAAGTTATGAAGTCGAGATTCAAAAACTCTCTTCTTTGCTTGATAATATTAGAGACACTTCACCCACGAAAGTCACAAATAAGGTGTCTAAGCTTAAACTAAGCCTACATGATGCCGAAGCACGTATTAAAAAGCAAACACGTGAGATCACATCGCTCAATAATGAGCTTGCTGAAGAAAAGAATAGACACAAGATCTCTATTACTAAAATTTATGGTTTGAATACTAAGATTAGTGAACTGCAAGCTGCCTCTAAGAAATTAGAGACTAGATTGGAAAAACAGGTTGCTCAACCTCAAACCCAATCACATGAGACACACACAAAGCACAACACTACTCAAAATAGTCAAGCACGTCATCCACCTACAGCACGCAAACATGCTTACATGTACACCCACTTCCATACAGCACACAAACCATATGCACGTAGAAATTATTCTCGTAACTATCATTCTAATGCGACATATAATCACCATGCTACTCATGGATATAATTATCACTATGTTGCACATAAACAAAATTGCCACCATACTGTATATAGATATAATCATCATCCTGCTGCCATATATAGTCATTATCATGATGCTCCACACCACTCTTACCATGCTACATATAGACATCATCAACATGCTTCAAACATAAATAGGAATGCTATTTGCACCTATTATGGATTACATGGATACATCTCACCACAATATAGAGTTAGGAGATTAGTATATATGAATATATATGCATGGATGCCAAAAACTAACTTTTCAGGACCCTCAAGAACTTGGGTACCAAAGGTCACATCTACTCTTGATGTAGGTGGACCTTCCCTCCTCAACTAAGAGTAAGTGGATTCTCGATAGTGGATGCTCGCGGCATATGACGGGAGACACAAATCTTTTCGCATCACTATCGATGAAGAGAGAAGGATATGTATCCTTCGACAACAACCTAAAAGGGTATATTATAGGTAATGGTATTATTGGTCATCCTCCTTCTCCTGTAATAAAGGATGTCTGTCTAGTGACCGAGTTAAAGCATAACCTGCTCAGCATAAGTCACCTTGCTGATCATGGATATGATATTAACTTTAGACAAAATAAATACTATATTTATGATACGTCAACAGCAGATATTGCTTTTGAAGGGATAAGAGAGGATAATATTTACATTTTCTATCTATCTAGAGATACTAACAGTGCAGGAAGATGTCTCTATGCTCATAAGGATGAAAGATTATTATGGCACCAGCGTTTTGGTCATGCCAATATAGATACTATATCCAGGCTATCGACTAAAAAGCTAGTTAGAGGCTTGCCCGATATCACATTCAAAAAGGATATGGTATGTGCTGAATGTGAGTTGAATAAGGCAACCAAGTCCTCATTTTATTCTATAAACTCTGTAAGTACTACTAGACCCTTGCAATTACTTCATATGAATTTATTTGGTCCTAGTAGAGTAGCCAGTCTTGGTGGAAAACTCTACGCTTTTGTGATAGTAGATGACTTTTCGAGATTTACTTGGGTTTTTTTTCTTACAAACAAAAGTGATACCATTTCTGTTTTCAAAATATTTGCTAAAAAAGTTCAAAACAAAAAAGGCTACATGATTACTCGAATTCGAAGTGATCATGGAGACGAATTCGCTGATTTTGAAAAGTTTTGTGATTTAAATGGTTTTAATCATAAGTTTTCTTATTCAAGAACTCCTCAACAAAATGGTGTTGTGGAGCGGAAGAATAGGACTCTTGGCGATATGGCTAGAGTCATGTTAAATAAATTCTCTCTTCCGAAATATTTCTGGACTGAAGCTGTCAGTACAGCGTGCCATATTTTAAATAGGGTGCTCATTCGTCCTATTACGAAGAAAATATCCTATGAGCTTTGGTTTGGAAGAACTCTAAACGTTTCATATTTTTGAGTTTTTAGCTGTCGATGTTTTATCCTTAACACCAAAGACAACTTAGGCAAATTTGATGCCAAAGCTGACGATGGTATATTTCTTGGCTATGCTGCCAAGAGCAAGGGATATATAGTGTTCAATAAACGCTCACTAATTGTCGAAGAGTCTACAAATGTGACTTTCGATGAGGATAACAGTGCAGCAGCTACTCTTGATGATGATGTTGAGCCATCAACTTCTACTCCGATGAATACCACCACTGAAACCAATTCACTGGAGGGCTTGCCAAAGAAATTCTCTTTCAAGCCGTCACATCCAGAAAATTTGGTTATAGGTAAGATTTCACGCGAAGTAAGTACTAGATCATCATTAAGAGACTCTATTGCTAGTACTGCCTTCATTTCATAAATTGAAGGGAGACGCAAATCTTTTCGCATCACTATCGATGAAGAGAGAAGGGTATGTATCCTTCGGCAACAACCTAAAAGGGTATATCATAGGTAATGGTACTATTGGTCATCCTCCTTCTCCTATAATAAAGGATGTCTGCCTAGTGACCGAGTTAAAGCATAACCTGCTCAGCATAAGTCACCTTGCTGATCTTGGATATGATATTAACTTTGGACAAAATAAATGCTATATTTATGATAGGTCAACAGGAGACATCGCTTTTGAAGGGATAAGAGAGGACAACATTTATATTTTTTATCTATCAAGAGATACTAACAGTGCAGGAAGATACCTCTATGCTCACAAGGATGAGAGATTACTGTGGCACCAGCGTCTTGGTCATGCCAACATGGATACTATATCCAGGCCAACGACAAAGAAGCTAGTTAGAGGCTTGCCCGACATCACATTCAAAAAGGACACGGTATGTGCCGAATGTGAGTTGAATAAGACAACCAAGTCCTCATTTCATTCCATAAATACTGTAATTACTACTAGACCCTTACAATTACTTCATATAGATTTATTTGGTCCTAGTAGAGTAATCAGTCTTGGTGGAAAACTCTACGCTTTTGTTATAGTAGATGACTTTTCTAGATTTACTTGGATTTTCTTTCTTACAAACAAAAGTGATGCCATTTCTGTTTTCAAAATTTTTGCCAAAAAGGTTCAAAACAAAAAAGGCTACATGATCACTCGAATCCGAAGTGATCATGGAGGCGAATTCGAAAATACTGATTTTGAAAAGGTTTTTGATTCAAATGGTTTTAATTATGAGTTTTTTTGTCCAAGAACTCCTCAACAAAATGGTGTTATGGAGCGGAAGAATAGGACTCTTGGCGATATGGCTAGAGTCATGTTGAATAAATTTTTACTTCCGAAATATTTTTGGGCTGAAGCTGTCAATACAACGTGCCATATTTTAAATAGGGTGCTCATTCGTCCTTCTACAAAGAAAATACCCTATGAGCTTTGGTTTGGAAGAACTCCAAATATTTTATTTTTTAGAGTTTTCGGTTGTCGATGTTTTATCCTTAACACCAAAGACAACTTAGGTAAATTTGATGCCAAAGCCGACGATGGTATTTTCCTTGGCTATGCTGCCAAGAGCAAGGGATATAGAGTGTTCAACAAACGCTCATTAATTGTGGAAGAGTCTACCAATGTGACTTTTGATGAGGATAACAGTGCAACAGCTACTCTTGACGATGATGTTGAGCCATCAACTTCTACGCCGATGAATACTACCACTGAAACCAATTCTCTGGAGGGCTTGCCAAAGAAATTCTCTTTCAAGACGTCACATCCAGAAAACTTGGTCATAGGTGAGGTTTCACGCGGAGTAAGTACTCGATCATCATTGAGAGACTCCATTGCTAGCACTGCCTTCATCTCACAAGTTGTGCCTAAAAATGTTTTAGAAGCTTTTAATGATGAGTTTTAGATTTCTGCCATGCAAGAAAAACTCAACCAATTCGAGAGGAGCCAGGTTTGGGAACTTGTTCCTAGGCCAGCTAATCATTCGAATATTGGTACGAAATGGATTTTTTGTAACAAAGTAAATGAAGATGGTTCAGTTACACGTAACAAAGCTCGTCTAGTAGCTCAAGGATACAACCAAGAGGAAGGTATCGACTATGATGAGACGTATGCTCCTGTTGTAAGACTTGAATCCATTCGGATGATTTGTGCATTTGCTAACTTTCAAAATTTTAAACTGTTTCAAATGGATGTTAAAAGTGCTTTCTTGAATGAATTTATTAAGGAGAAAGTTTTTGTAAAACAACCCCCCTAGCTTTGAAAATCATAAATTTTCCGACCACGTTTTCAAACTCAAGAAAACGCTATATGGCCTCAAACAAGCCCCTAGAGCTTGGTATGAACGTCTAAGCAATTTCTTGCTTGATAAAGGTTTTTTAAATGGGAAAATTGATACTATACTCTTTATAAAATCTTTTAAAGACACTATTCTTTTAGTACAAATTTACGTTGATGATATTATATTCGGTTTTACTGATGAAACACTCTGTCAAGATTTTGCTAAGTGTATGCAGACCGAGTTTGAGATGAGCATGATGGGGGAGCTCAATTACTTTCTTGGACTGCAAGTCAAACAAACATCAAATGAAACTTTCATCTGTCAGTCAAGTATACAAAGGACATGCTGAAGAAATTTGACATTGACAACGTCAAACCAATCGGCACTCCAATGGCGACTACAACCAAACTAGAACCAGATGAAAGCGAAAAACCTGTTGATCAATGTAAGTATCGAGGTATGATAGGCAGCCTACTTTATTTAACTGCGAGTCGCCCTGATATTATGTTTAGCATTTGCTTGTGTGCTAGATATCAAGCAAATCCTAAGGAATCACACATGTCCGCCGTTAAGCGTATCTTTCGATACCTTAAGGGTACGGTTACAGTGGGCCTATGGTATCCTAAATTAACATCATTTGACCTCATTGGTTACTCTGATGCTGATTTCGTCGGATGCAAGGTCGACTATAAAAGTACTAGCGGCACGTGTCATTTATTAGGAAAGGCTCTAGTTTCTTGGTTTAGCAAGAAGCAGAATTTTGTCGCACTATCCACAACAGAAGCTGAATATATCGCAGCTGGTCGTTGTTGTGCACAAATTCTGTAGATAAAGCAAACCCTTGAAGACTATAACTTATCTTTTATGCACATTCCTATATTTTGTGACAACACTAGTGCTATAAATCTCACTAAGAACCCCATATGTCACTCACGCACGAAACACATTGAAATTTGTCACCACTTTTTGCGTGATCACCAACAGAATGGCACTATCAATTTATAATTTATTGACACTGATCATCAGTTGGCCGATTTCTTTACAAAACCATTATCCGAGGAGCGATTCAATTTTCTTTGTCGTGAAGTAGGAATTTTAAATAAAACGGTTATACATTAAATTGGCCTGCGTAATTATCGACTATGTCACGATTCTCTATGCTGACTTTGCTATAGGTACAAGCCGAAAGGGTCCTTCTGACAACAAGGCATAAAAGCCTAAGCGACACGGTGCACTAGTCTTCGAACTACCGCTAGCTGGGATCCGGCCCCTGCAGCTACCCCATAGCAGCTTCACCTTATTAATTTTTGTCATAACTCCTTAGTTATTATATGGTTAATTTTTATTTATAGCCTGTCTCATTTAAAAATTCTAAATCTTGCTTTTATATCTTTGACCATTTATTCATAATATTCTTCCTATCTTACTTTTAATTTCCTGCTTGAAGTTTTGGCCCAAGGGACCAGAACTCGGGCCGAACTCTGCCTCCATACAGAGTTCGGGCCGAGTTCGGCCTCCTTGTTCCAGAACCTTGGGACACTCTCAGCCGTTGATCTAATCTTTATCCAATGGCTCATGTTTCACCCGACCAGGCAACCAAAGGGACATATATTCGGGATTGCCTCTCTTTCTTCCCTCCATTGTCTTCTTCATACATCTCCACACATATTTCTTTCAAAATCCTAACCCTAGAAGTCTTCATTCCTTGGGAAATCCCTCTCCAAACTCAAAGAAGTCACTCTTGGAGTTCTTCTCCTCCATCTTAGGTCTCTTTTGTTAAGATATATCTCTTTCTTTCTCTTCAATCTCAATTTTTTTCATGGCTCCCAGGTTGCTTGGTAGGGGTAAGAGACAAAGGAGAAGTATTGGTGAATCCTCTACTAATCCTAACCCAACCCACAACCTAATCCTCCACCACAACCTATTCCTCATCCTCCTCCTAACATGATCCACCCTCTTTTTAATCCACCTCCACCCATCAATGCCGACACATACGATGACCGTATTTTTGTGTCCTTAGATGCGTCTAACGCATGGTTCGCCGACTTTTGTCATCGTAATATCTTTACGGGACACCCTATTAAGTTTACGATATTTTCCGATTTTTTTCCTAACTTTCGTGACTTATGTCTTGATGAACTTGTTGCAACTCATGAACCGATCTATGTGAATGCCATTCAAATGTTTTAATGCAACATGACTTATGACCGCGACCGCATCTATTCACATGTCGTCGGTATAGACATACCTTTTGATGATTTTGAGTTAGCCGACTTTCTTGGTTTGCCCGACCCCAACACTTGGGAACGGCTTGATGATGCCCGGGACTTTGTTTTCCCCGGTGAGACCACGTTGGAAAGTTTCAAGGGTGATTTTTGTTCTCTAAATCCTTCTCCTCGAAAACTTATGGCTAAACATCTCAATAATCATTTTTATGAACTTCATCGTATTATATTTTCTTCGGTCTTGCCAAAAGCTGGATCGATAGATGAAGTTACTTACTTTGAGATTACTGCTCTTTTCTTTCTCCACTTTTGTGTCCCCTTTAACTTTCCTCACACGATGATGGATTGGATGATTCTGCTAGGCCTAAACCAAAATCTTTGGTTTATACCATGTATCTTCCTTTGATTTTTCGTGCCTTTCATGTCCCATTGAATCAGTGTCAGTCCTTGCCCCCTCCTGCCTTTCTGACTAAGGCAAGGAGAACTATTGCTGCTGTAGCCTCTTCTGAGTCTGATGATGCTGAGGAGCCTGACTCTCCTGCACCCTTTGCTGCTTCCGATTTACCTGCTCCCGATTCTACTGCTACACTGGACTCTATTCAGACCATGCTTCGCGATCGCTTCTGTTTGGAGGACGCACGCTGGGCAGAGATGGATAATCGCTGGACGCAGATGGACTACCGTACCACTCTGCAGATGAGTGCGCTCAGAAACTCCATCCACGACATTCAGTACTCCATGGCCTCCCATCCGACGATGCCAATTTCGATAATGCGTGATCCGTCTTGCGACAGTTATCGCATTGACAATTTTTGGGTTCGTCGCTATCTTGATCCGACTTCTGCATTTGTGGATCCCCGTCGTATTGGTTCTGATGGTGCGGGGCCTTCACATGCTCCTTGATGGATATGGATATTGTACTGCCACTGATGATTATGACTATTTTTATTTTTATTTTGGCACTATGTTTCTTTTTGCTTATGTTTTTACGTTTTTAAACTCTATGGCTCAGTTTGCTCTTAGTTAGTACTACTACTTGCATGTTCTCTTTCATTATGTGGATGGTAGTGTTATTACTTCTCTATTTTTGTCTCCATTTTTGCTGATTGTCAAAAGGAGGAGAACCATTGATATTTGTCTTAAATTGTGAACCATTGCTACTTACATTAGCACTATGAATTGTATGTACTTGGATATGTATATTTGGATAAGTACTTGTCACAGGAAATATCAGTTTACGGGGGAGTACGTTTGTTCAAGTACGGGGGAGCCATAATGTGTCCAAGTATGAATATTGGACATACAAATATCATGTTTTGTCAATTATCAAAATGAGGGAGATTGTTGACCCAAACAGTATCACAGTCAACCTATTCTTGAAAATTAACAAAACAATATTTGTCATAGTCCAATTTGACACATCGAGCTTAAAATCAATCTACTCAGCTCATTGGTTCAAGATCAAAGCTGCTTGAAGATTTACTATTCTGTGTATACTGGAGTCTGTATTTTTTATTGTTTTTGAGTATAGGATGATGTACGTTAGATCATACTGAGCAACTTTGGGCTAGACATAGCTTTTTAGGTCTACTTAGCCCAAATCCCAATCAACCCATTCATCTAAAAGCCTACAAAGAACATTCTGTCCATAGAAGACAGAGTTCGGGCCGAACTCTGCCTCCACACAGAGTTTGGGCCGAACTCTGCCTCCTAAATTACAGGATGCTGATTTTTAGGTCTTGATCACTGCTAGTTGTCCAACGGCCAAAATTTGAATTCTACATACCAAATTCTGGCCGAATTCTGCCTACCCCGAACCCTAATAGGCCTTGGTTTCTCTCATTTGTAACTATCCAATCTTCTCTTCTTCTTCTTTTCTTACATAGCCTATATATTAAAGAGCCTTACCTTCCCATCCACTTAGCATTCAAACTTCTCTACCGTCCAAGTTGCTCGGTACGATCCAGCTAGAAGTTTGAAGTGCAAGAAGTTGTAAGTCACTTGGAAAAGTCCAAGTTTTGCCAAAGCGATCATTGAAAGAAGTTTGACGTGCTCTTCTGTGAAAAGGCACGTGGTTGTAACCCTATTTCACAAATAGTAGATTTCAATACTGAGCTAGAGTTCTCAGGCCTGGACTAGTCCTCCACGAGGAAAACCAGGTTAAAAATCTTGCTGTATTGTGCTTGCTCTCTACTCTTTATTTCTGTATTTTTTTTACTCTGATTATTTAGTTGGTGAAGAGAGTTTAAGTTTTTAATTGATCGTTTTTGTTATAAACTCTATTCATCCCCCCTCTAGAGTTGCCTACCTGTACTTCACATGGACGTACTTGTGCACATGTCTGAGTGAATTTCTCCAGACGGTACCTGGGGCACTGGGACCGATCCAACCTAGGAGGAAACATTGTCATATTTTAGTGGCACAGGGTAATTGTGGGACATTCCACGAGGCTTTCTACCTGCAGTAGAATGGTGCATCGCATTACCTTTGAAGTAATATATGGCATGTTGGTATTGTGGGACATTTATTGAGGCCAGCAACCTATTTTGAATGATGCATCAGAATACGTTGGGATGTCCTGTATGGTGCAGTTTTACTAACGACTATTTAGTCGAATGCATGCTAATAAATGTCTTATACGTGCAGAGTAAGTTATTTATCATATACATGGATGGATGTAGGCTATTGGTAAGAACCACCTGACGGTGACAAATATGATAAATACGATATTGTTCATAACAATGTCTTGTACATGTAGAGTAAGTATATCATATATCATGTATTTATGCAGGTATGGGGAAATCAGTTTTCGGTAAAAAATTACTGAAAAGTGATATGTTTATCATGCATGTTAATTTAACTTGACTACTTAACATGTTAACACCACTATGCTACAATGTTTTCTTTTCACGAATTTTGCTATAACATGCTTCATTATAATACTGCACATGAACTATAAACTGACGCTAAGGCCCAAATAGAAAGACCACTCTTAATAAATTGTTGCTCATATGACTATTTAGTGTTGGTTTACGCGAGTGGGCTGGTTTTGCTCACCAGTATACGAAAATATACTAACCCATATTGTGGGCATCCTTTTCAAGTGCTGATACTTGGAAAGTTTAGTACACTAAGATTGGCATTGATCAGTCTCGAGGCATCAAAGATTTGTTGGATATGCAGAATCTCTTCTTATAAAAGATGATATCTTCTGTTTGTAAAGGACATAATGTATGGAACATTGTAATCTTATTGTACCAGTGAGTTGTAAGCCGAGTCGATATATTGAATGTAAGCCAAATTGGTATGAGTTAATAGCCATTAAGAATCTTTATAAAAACATGTAAACCTTGTATTTCACTGCTATGAATAAATAAAAGAGTTATTTTCAATAAAGAGATGTGTCCTTATTATCTTCAATTTGTCTGTTGTGCCGCTACGATGTGTTTATATTATGAATATTACCAATTATGCACCGTCTTTGCCTTGTATAAGTGCAATTCGGACTTGTACGACATCATGCCCAAGCGAGGACGATCAGTTTCAAGAGATTAAAGCGAGGATAATTGGTTCCCAGAGATTAAAGTGAAGACGAATGACTCTATGGAGTCAGGACGTTACATTGATGAATATCTTGTTACTCGATTTCTTGTGCATATTCTTGCACCTAACCATAGCATGGAGTAGTATCTCTTCTCGGAATAGTGTGTTACCCCATGTCCTTGTTTGATTGTAGGTGTGGTTAACTACTTCGATGCTGAAATATTGATCTACGCTATGACACATATATTTGTTAGGGTTATATACTAAAAGCATCACTTTTGTAGTAACCTTATTTTCTTAAATATTGAATGAGAATCATATGGGCAAATGTTTGCATATTGTATTTGTTGCAAGTGTTAACGCAAATGTCTGATATTCTATATTATAGATAATATGGTGTGTGGTGTCATACAGAAGATCATATTATCAGTTTCCTATGGAGTATATAAATAGTTCACAACCTAGATGGACTTGGACAAACTATTGGAAAGGTTGTAGTGTAATCTGGTATTAGTCTATCTTGACTATAGGTTTATACTAGTACACTTTGTGTGTATTGAACAGGACCACTTGAGGTTGTTCTCTTTGTATTGACTACATAAGAGAACAAACACCTCTGTTATTACGGATGCTTGTGCTCTTAATCCGGATATAATAACGGACATGTATATGCAGTGTGCATTACTTTGACTCATAAAAGAGTGAGATTCATTATGGATCAACAACCTCAATAAATTGGGTAATAATATTGTATGTATGATGGGCTGTTGATTATAAATGGAATCCATGTCCCGATACATCGGGTTGATGATGTCCTCTTAAGGAGCTCATATAGATTGTCATATAAACCCTGCAGGTGGATTATATCCGACATGACAAATAAAGTTGAGCGGTACTACTTAAGGATAAAAGATGTCGAATCAATATAGTTGTCAGTAACGTAATTTGATCGACGGACATACGATATCTTAACATGGGGAGCCAAACGAGCATATAATAAAAGGAGCCCACAAACATAACTTAGGATTAGGGAGGTAGTGCAACAATAGCTCATTAGTGGACCAAGCTATTGTTAATGGGCCTGGATTGTGTGTTCGGGCTGAACCCGGGATATCCAGATTCGTTAGGAGGCCTAACCCAAATTTCTCCTCATGGTCCCTGTCGTAGCCTATATATATCCTCTATTCTCTGTCCGCCAGATTACTGATCAGAAATCTGAAATTTTCTCTAAATTCGTGATTCACGTAAGGAGAGAAAGAGAGGGCTGCCAAGGAGAAGAAAAAGTTGGGATATCGTCGCCCATACGACGTCCAACTCGAGGAAAGAATACGTGCAGAAGATCTTGGGGTCGTCCGCTCGACATTGCCAGAAATTACTTGTCTCCTTTCCGCCGCAGGTATAATTCGTGAACCCTAGTTTCCGCCTATGAAGGGTTAGAACACGTATTATATCTGTTTAACTTTCTATCGATCAATACGCACACCAAAGGAAGGGTCCTGGGAATTCTCAGTTTTATCAATTGGTATCAGAGCCACTTTGGATCTACGTATTGATTGATACGTCCATGTTGTCCAATAAAACCTGTACTATGTAATAGTCGGTAGATGTAGATCTGTTCTAACTCGGTTTTGTAGGCATCTTAGATCCAACTATTGTGGTCCAATGCATGTTTTTGATTGTGTTGTTTAAACCACGGACATGTCGTGGATGTTGTTGTTGCTGTGGATGTAATTAAAATCACGAGGGTTGATCGTGCTTATTATTTTAATTTTGCAATCTAGATTATGTGTGAACTCCTTCGGGAGGTATAGGATTGATGTAATTTTAATTATTTTTGATCAATCGTGATGGCGGTGGTGGCTGTTTCTGACGCCGGACGAGATACTGGTTTTAAGCAGTCCAGAGGCAGACAAATGATTTTCGATGAAGGAATCGACAGCCAAACCCTAAAAAAAAAAAAGCGGGGCGCTGCCCCGAACCTCGCGACCTAACCGGGCAGGTCGAACCCCGAATAGATCTGCGCAGCGCCAGATTTTGGATTCGGATAGTTGAGGACGGAGCAGCAAAGATGACCATAATAGTTGGATATTATCTCTTAATTTTGTCATTTTGCTTTTTCTGATTATGCATGTTTATTATTGTGTGGTTATTTTTTTAAAAACTAAGCCTACATTAATAATGGACAACATGGACATAATATCAACTAGTAGAAAAATCCTCATTGTTAAACAACTAAGTGGGAGAGGATTTTTATTTAGTATAAATCCTATGGTCTCCATTACTGGTTTGTAGGTGATGTAATTATACTTGCGTGTTGGCTTTAGTGCTTTCCTCCATATCGGATGAGTATAATTATGGATCACCAGTACAAACTTTCTTAGGGATAATTGTAGAAAGTTACCTAGTATGTGTTCACTTCTCCATCTGAAGGAACTCATTACAAGGTAATGGACTTAGTATTAAGTAATGGTATACACTTAGATACAAATAATGGTATCCTTCCCATCGGAGTCACTGCTATTATTTGTATGACCAGAGGAAGACCAGCATATTAATTTTATTTGTCATAAAGTTATATTGACATGATTGTAAAATTAATAAGAAAAATCTACTTGAACAAAGTTGAATTTGTATACGTCCACACTATCGTGGCATGCTAAATTCATGGTGTTCAAGGTATTGGTGAATTTCTTATTATTGTTTTGAGGGAATCAATATTTAGTTAATTCAAAAAGTTTTATTTTGCCCTACATAATTTTATTTATGTGATTCTCAGGATTTCAAAAATGGGTTCTTTCAGTCCACTTATGGTGATTCTTAAAGAAAACAAACTTACTGGACCTAATTATATTGACTGGAAACGTAATTTGGACATTGTTCTGACAGCTGAGGAGTACAAATATGTACTTGTTGAGGAATGTCCACCTAAGCCTTATGCTAACTCTGATGAAGAGGTCAAAGAGGCTTATAAGAAGTGGAAAAAGGCAGATGAGATGGCACGGTGTTACATTCTGGCATCTATGTCAAATGTACTGCAACATCAGCATCAGGCCATGGCCACTGCTTATGACATGATGTATAACCTCAAGGAACTCTTCGGACATCAGAGTAGAGCAGCTAGGCAGTTTGCTATGAAATGTTTGATGAATACAAAAATGGCTGAGGGTACACCAGTAAGGGATCATGTTCTCAAGATGATGGGTCATCTGAATGAGATGGAGATCCTTGGAGCTGAAATCGATGGAGAATTCCAGGTCGATATTATTCTCGGGACTCTGCCTAAAAGTTTTGATAATTTTTGCCTTAATTACAACATAAACAAAAGTTTGTATAGTTTGACAGAACTTGCAAAAGAGCTACAGGATGCTGAATCTCTCTTTAGGCAGAGTGGTCATGTTTTTGTTTCTGAAAAGGCTTCTACTTCTAAGCCAAAAGGCGGTAAGAAGAAGAATAACATTCAAAAACAGGCAAACTCAGCAAATAAGGGCATGGGACCTCAAGGCGCGGTGAAAAAGCCGAAAGGCAAATGTTTCAAGTGCAAAGGGTCAGGACATTAGAAGACTGATTGTCCACTTCTCAAACAAGGGAACAAAGAAGGTATATCTCATTTACTAGTAGTTAAAACTTATTTAGCGGTGTTATCTACCGGCACCTAGTGTGTAGATACAGGAGCCACTAATCATGTCTGTAATACATTGCAGGGGTTCCAAGAAACGAGACGGCTCAGTGATGGAGATATATGCTTGTTCATGGGTGATGCTACAAAAGTATCGGTCGTTGCATTAGGAGATGTTACTTTATCTTTTGGTAGAAATAAGTCTTTGACATTGAGAGATTGTCTTTATGCACCGTCACTTAGAAGGAATTTAGTTTCTGTTTCTATGTTAGTTAAGGATGGATATTCAGTTTATTTTAATGACAATATTGTTATTAGAAAGAATAAACATTTTATCTGTTCTGGTGCATTGGTTGATTGTAGCACCCAGTTTCCCAAATGAGGGTAATTTTGAAATTTTGTATTTATAATTAGTTTAATAATGATATTTGATTCATGATATGATTTTTGGTGATTTTAAATTATTTTAAAATTATTTAAATCAATGACGTGTGGTTTTGACGTTTTGCTAGTGAAACCCTAGAGACTGTTTGACCTAGAGCCTAACCATGTGATTATGATATTTTAATATCATTTTTGGCCTAAGAATATTTTGCATTTGACCTCTTTGAATTATTTTGATATTATTTTATTATTTATGATATTGTTTTGGGGTTATTTTAGTCGGGTTCGAATTTCAACTCAATCCGACTTGAAACGGGGACCCGGGGGGGTAGTTTGACTCTAGTGGGACCCACATACTAGTTAGACATGGCCCACATGATATTAATTTTAGTCCACATGATAGAAATATTTTAGTTAGAGGTTAGACTAATTATTATGGATAAGGTTAGTGTGATTAGAGACTTTAGAATGACTAATTTAGCCCCAACCAATTAGCCCTTTCCTAATACTCATAGAATAGGTTAGTAGGGGCTTTTGGACTTTTCCTAATAGGACAAAACCACCTTTATGGCCAGCCACAATAAGGATAGAGTTGAGCCTCCCATTTGTCATTATCCATCTATTTTTCTCTCTTGTTCTTTCCCAAATTCCTAGAGAGCAATCCCTAGCAATTTCTCCACCAAATCCTTCCATTTCACCACCAAATCTTCTTCTTTCCTTCTCCATTCTAGCCAAGAAGGAAGCTACCCAAGTTTGGGAGGATTCGGAGCTCGTTCGTGTCCTTTTGGAATTTCTACGTGTCGGTGTCGCTCCGGGAAGGTTTTTCTTCGATTCGATCTACCGGGAGGTATAAATCCCTTCTCCTTTTTATTTCCTCATGCATATAGGACTATTTTGAACCCATAGGAATGACTCCCATGGTTGTATCTCCATTTGTGTCCATTTTATGTCCATTTGGAGGTCATAGGAGTGTCCTTTGTGTTGTGGATGTGTTCATGTTACATATATAGATTTATATATATATATTGTAATGAGAGTGTATCTATATTTGTATATGTAATAAATGGTTCATGATGATTATATAATCAAGTTTGTGAGTGTGGTTCCTCATATTATTATTGCTATTATTGTTGTGGATAATTAGGATATATATTGTGTATTCTTTTGGCTCAAACTATCTAAATCCGTCATGATTTTTATCCACGTTTTTAATTTCAGCCCTAACTTAGAAATGTCATAATTTCTAGCTCAAAGCTCGGTTTAATCTCCCATTTTTTTTAAAAGAAGCGTATTGAAGTTAGCTTTCCAAAAACATATATTAATAGGCCTAATTCTTTCTGTAACTTTCTAGAGAATTATTTGAGTGTCAGCTGTACGAAAGACAAACGCGTTCTCGGTGTTTTCCGCGATTCCGGGAGTTTCCGGAAACGAAAACGCGATCCGTTTGAAGTTTCGGAAAGCTAATACATAGATCTATAACATACTTTAATCCTAAATCTTAATTCATGCTGAGATGGTACAGTATTGATTATTAGTAGGAGTTACTATTCGGCATATGTATTTTGTGCACCCTTGTGAGTAATATAATGTCCTATTTGATTTTAATCCATGTTAATGTATATACATTATGTAATTAAATAGAGAATGCAAGCATGAGTAAATGGTTAAATAAATAATGTATGAGGTGTAAGTATCCTATCTAATATAAGCATGTATAAGTATGACTTGTAATGAATATGTAGGTTCCATAGTATGTAATGTATGGTGTATATAGTGGTGTAAGAGAATAATGAATAATGAATGAATGCAAGCATGAATGTCATATAATAATAGATGTAATGTATGCAATATACAAGTTAATGAGATGTAATGTTCTATGTTAACACAAATCCTATATTGCCTCATGTACCCCCTTACACTATGTTGACACTATCACACTTGACACATTATTCACTTACACTTTGACACTCTTTGATATGTATACACTATATATGCCCATTTAACCCTCACTTGCCCCTTTGCCATGTACACATACACACACATAGCCTCTTAAATAAGTATTTATGAATATAGTTAACTTAGCTATATATGTATATTATATATATGTTAGCATATTGTGTCGTAATATATAAGTTTATATAACCAATATATGCATGTGTATATATGTGTAGACATATATAGCTTAAAGTAATAGATTACCTAGTATATATCCAATGTGAATTCTTGCCTATTTGAGTATTGAATAATTGCATGCTATATAGAGTTGGGTGTATGTTGGCTTGTATAGCCTTGTATTGATGTGTGCTTGCTAGGATAGTCTTGGTTAGGCCTAGTAAGACTTGCTGGGTTAGGACATGACCTAGTTTGACCTAGTTTGACTAGTACAGTTGACCAGAGTTGACCAAGGATTGACTTTGGCCTAGTTTGACCTAGATTCATGTAGAATGCATTGTAGTGCTTTATATTACCCTTCTGGACATGTTGTGACTTGTGCTGTTCTAATTAGGAGCCAGATACCTCTCTTCGGACAGTATCTTTACCTTGGACATTCAGATATCAGGCGAGTACATTCTCTGATCGTTTTATACTTGTCACGACTTATATTCTCGCTCTAGATTACTTTTACTTGATGCTGTCACGTTATCATCATGGATTGGTACTATATGGATCTCTTCTTGGGATGTTATCCCCCTTAGCGGGCGTATCGGATACTTTATGATATGTGTTTCATGTACATCATGTATTTCTTGCTTCTGCGTTATTCATGTACACTCATGTTCTCTCATGTTCTTACATGTACGTTCATGTACTCTCATGTTTTTTCATGTACGCTCATGTTTCCTCATGTGTTTCTTGTATAACCAAAACATCATGTCCGTAACGTAACTTGAATAGATCCTTGTGTATTGATTGTGGGTAGGGGTGAGTATAAATGGTCATGTGATTTACCCATCATGTTCACTCTGTTACTTTTCATGTTTTATCATGTACAACACAGCCTTATTGGCTGATGTCCTACATGTTCACTCATGTACATCATGTTCAACCTAAGCCAATTACATGCCATCTCGTACTCTAAATCACTAGTCACTTACAGTTCTTACTTATCATGTATATATTTCCAGTTATCAAATATCTCTCCTGTTTTCATGTACATCTTCTTACAGCATTTCATGTATCTTATTCTATTGCCTGCTTTATATTTCCTGACATGATATGAACTGCATGAGATGTATTGTGCTCGCTCATGTCCTGACTGGACCTGTTGATAAATTTTACAGATAGCCTGGGATTGCCTGCTAGCCTAGAGGAGACACAGTAGAGGTTGTTTAGATAGTTATTTCATTTTGTCGAGAGTTGTATTTACTTTGTAGATTACTGTATTTGAGTTTGAGATGTACTTCTGGATTTATGTATCTTAGACACTTAGACTTCTATCTCCTGTATCTCTTTTGGATTTCATGTTTTATCTATCTTCCATTATGCTCTACCTTAGATGTGATTTAGTTTACATTCTGCTATGTCACCCCCATTCGGGGAGTATAAACTGCTTAGCCTTATACTTTTAGATGCATGAGACCTAGGACAACGTTCTACCGCCGACACTGCGGCGTAGGCTGGGCGTTGTTACGTTCTCGTGCCCTAACTCTAGGGTGCGGGTCGTGACACGTTTTTAGTGGTGGTCCATGCAGGTCGAGTTTATGTAGTGGTATTCAAACTTGAGTACCACTACAGCCTGCAGTAGGAATAGGATATATCTTGAAGGTACTCAATCACAGTTAGGAACCCTTGAGAGATTCCCGGAACGATCCTTGAGAATCTTATTTTAACTTCGATTTGAGAACTCTTTTTCTCTTGATTTGATCTATTTTTACTTACTGTTGTTAAATTTGATTTTTATGGATTATGGTTGAATTTGAGTTATATTCATTGATTTTGATGAATGATTGTCGAATTTTGAATCTTGATGATAGTTGTTGCATCCGAGTTGTATTTTGATGGATTTTTGTTCATTTTGAATTTTGAAGTTCGTTGATAAATTTGATTTGATTTATGGGTATTCATTGTTGATTTAATTTAATTTTTTTTGACAAGATGAAATTATATGGGCTAGGTCATCTATGTTATGGAATCTAGTCTTCTATAGCCACATTAGCCAGCATGGTGAGGACATATAGTCTGACTCTGGATATATTTCTCGGGTGTGGGAATTTAAGGTTTTCGCAGCCAAGCTAGCGGCACCGCAAAAATGTTAAATACCACGATTCTAGAGGTATGTGCATAAGTCAAGGACTCTGTGATTATCGTAGCCTTGCTTACTAGTATGACGGGGATTTAGAGTACCATAATTTTGGATAGACGCATATGATTATCAGATTGTACCTTAAATATTTTCAAGCATGTTTTCTCTACTTTGATGCAGTCCTTCAAAAAGAATTATTATTTGTTTTGCTTTGTTTTGCTTCTAATTATTTAACTTAGGAGTAGTTTGTGTAGCTTCTTGCTATGAGTTTCTTCTTAATACAATGAATCGATGATTTTGCTAGACTTTATCTTGGATTTGATATTTATCTCTGGTTTCAAAATGGTTCCTTCTTTTAGGCAAATAAGCAAATAGCTTTTATCGTTATTTCCTTCTTGCTATTATTCTAGTATTGAATAATAATAATAAAACTGCCTTGATTTCGTCAATCACCTATTTTGCGATCTTGGTAGGAATCTAAATGTTGGTCTTAACGTAGAATTAATTTTTTTTGGGACATGAGAATATATGAGTATATTTACATAGTGGACACTTGCCTGATACGTATGCATGCTACACTTGATTTTCCACCTATCTAAATACATATTAATATATTGTTAATGTTAAAATTTTCAAAACCCCAATATTTCTGGTTTTCTGCTTTTCCAGTTTAAATTCGTAATTTAAATATAAATTTTATGTTATTAGTTTTGTCTACATAACTGCACATGTATGATATCTGCAGAGTTTCAATTTTTAGAGAAATTGGTTAAGTTATGTTAAATTTGTAAAATCTGAGACTGCATTATGTTAATATTACACTGGTTTAAATGTTAGCTTATTTTCAGATTTTGTATGTAAATGCTGAACTAAAACTGGGTTTAACCTTTTAATACTAAGCTATAACCCTGTACAAGGACACACACACACCCTAACTTAGTATACGCTGTCATGTAACCTAACCTTTCCCCTCTATGTTATGATCACATACTTGTATAGATATATATAGAGCTTAGGCATACATGTTATAATATATGTATATACATAACTAAATCTCTACCTCTTATAGATGTTTATGGTTAGCCATGCATGTTATGATTAAATAGGTTGTGTATTGTAGGTTGTTAACCCATATGCCATGAGTAGTGTAACAGGATAGCTCATATACAATTTCATGTATATTTCACATACACCCATACACACACAAACCATATAACATTACATAATGCTAGTTTTGCCTCTCTAACGCTCTCTCTGTATATATATATATATATATATATATATATATATATATATATATATATATATATATATATATTGTGATTTGGATTTCAATGCAAGTGATTTTCAATTCCTTAATTTTTGAATTTGATTTTCTGTACCCTTTTTCAGATAATTGGTAGTTGCCTTTATTTTGTTTTGATAAGTACCAGTTTCATATAGGATGGTAGACCGCCTTATAGTTTTGATGGTTTGTTGTTTCTGTAACTTCTCTAGTTTAGCACCCTAGATTGCTTGTATGTTTTGATACCCTATGACCGTTTCGGTTAGCATGACTAGTATACCTAGATGAGACTTTCACTACCACCGTATGCCATGACCCTGTATGTCGTCCTTTTGATCACATGATTTATTTTAATCTGGGACTTTGATTATGGGGGTTTGACCTAGAGGGAGTATGGACATTTTAATTTCGAGGACGAAATTTTTCTAAGGTGGGTAGAGTTGTAGCACCCAGTTTCCCAAATGAGGGTAATTTTGAAATTTCGTATTTATAATTAGTTTAATAATGATACTTGATTCATGATATGATTTTTGGTAATTTTAAATCATTTTAAAATTATTTAAATCAATGACTTGTGGTTTTGACGTTTTGCTAGTGAAACCCTAGAGACTGTTTGACCTAGAGCCTAACCATGTGATTATGATATTTTAATATCATTTTTGGCCTAAGGATATTTTTGCATTTGACCTCTTTGAATTATTTTGATATTATTTTATTATTTATGATATTGTTTTGGGGTTATTTGAGTCGGGTTCGAATTTCAACTCAATCCGACTTGAAACGGGGACCCGGGGGGTAGTTTGACTCTAGTGGGACCCACACACTAGTTAGGCATGGCCCACATGATATTAATTTTAGTCCACATGATAGAAATATTTTAGTTAGAGGTTAGACTAATTATTATGGATAAGGTTAGTGTGATTAGAGACTTTAGAATGACTAATTTAGCCCCAACCAATTAGCCCTTTCCTAATACTCATAGAAAAGGTTAGTAGGGGCTTTTGGACTTTTTCTAATAGGACAAAACCACCTTTATGGCCAGCCACAATAAGGTTAGGGTTGAGCCTCCTATTTGTCATTATCCATCTATTTTTTTCTCTCTTGTTCTTCCCCAAATTCCTAGAGAGCAATCCCTAGCAATTTCTCCCCCAAATCCTTCCATTTCACCACCAAACCTTCTTCCTTCCTTCTCCATTCTAGCCAAGGAGGAAGCTACCCAAGTTTGGGAGGATTCGGAGCTCGTTCGTGTCCTTTTGGAATCTCTACGTGTCGGTGTCGCTCCGGGAAGATTTTTCTTCGATTCGATCTACCGGGAGGTATAAATCCCTTCTCCTTTTTATTTCCTCATGCATATAGGTCTATTTTGAACCCATAGGAATGACCCCCATGGTTGTATCTCCATTTGTGTCCATTTTATGTCCATTTGGAGGTCATAGGAGTGTCCTTTGTGTTGTGGATGTGTTCATGTTACATATATAGATTTATATATATATATAATGTAATGAGAGTGTATCTATATTTATATATGTAATAAATGGTTCATGATGATTATATAATCAAGTTTGTGAGTGTGATTCCTCATATTATTATTGCTATTATTTTTGTGGATAATTAGGATATATATTGTGTATTCTTTTGGCTCAAACTATCTAAATCCGTCATGATTTTTATCCACGTTTTTAATTTCAGCCCTAACTTAGAAATGTCATAACTTCTAGCTCAAAGCTCGGTTTAATCTCTCGTTTTTTTTAAAAGAAGCATATTGAAGTTAGCTTTCCAAAAACATATATTAATTGGCCTAATTTTTTCTGTAACTTTCTGGAAAATTATTTGAGTATCAGCTGTACGAAAGACAAATGCGTTCTCGGTGTTTTCGCGATTTCGGGAGTTTTCGGAAACGAAAACGCGATCCGTTTAAAGTTTCGGAAAGCTAACACATAGATCTATAACATACTTTAATCCTAAATTTTAATTCATGCTGAGATGGTACAGTATTGATTATTAGTAGGAGTTACTATTCGGCATATGCATTTTGTGCACCCTTGTGAGTAATATAATGTTCTATTTGATTTTAATCCATGTTAATGTATATACATTATGTAATTAAATAGAGAATGCAAGCATGAGTAAATGGTTAAATAAATAATGTATGAGGTGTAAGTATCATATCTAATGTAAGCATGTATAAGTATGACTTGTAATGAATATGTAGGTTCCATAGTATGTAATGTATGGTGCATATAGTGGTGCAAGAGAATAATGAATGATGAATGAATGCAAGCATAAATGTAATATAATAATAGATGTAATGTATGCAATATACAAGTTAATGAGATGTAATGTTCTATGTTAACACAAATCCTATATTACCTCATGTACCCCCTTACACTATGTTGACACTATCACACTTGACACATTGTTCACTTACACTTTGACACTCTTTGATATATATACACTATATATGCCCATTTAACCCTCACTTGCCCCTTTGCCATGTTCACATACACACACATAGCCTCTTAAATAAGTATTTATGAATATAGTTAACTTAGCTATATATGTATATTATATATATGTTAGCATATTGTGTCGTAATATATAAGTTTATATAACCATTTGAAATGCCATGATTATAGACCTAATGTTGAATACCAATATATGCATGTGTATATATGTGTAGACATATATAGCTTAAAGTAATAGATTACCTAGTCTATATCCAATGTAAATTCTTGCCTATTTGAGTATTGAATAATTGCATGCTATATAGAGTTGGGTGTATGTTGGCTTGTATCGTCTTGTATTGATGTGTGCTTGCTAGGATAGTCTTGGTTAGGCCTAGTAAGACTTGCTGGATTAGGAAATGACCTAGTTTGACCTAGTTTGACTAGTACAGTTGACCAGAGTTGACCAAGGGTTGACTTTGGCCTAGTTTGACCTAGATTCATGTAGAATGTATTATAGTACTTTATATTACCCTTCTGGACATGTTGTGACTTGTGCTGTTCTAATTAGGAGCTAGACACCTCTCTTCGGACAGTATCTTTACCTTGGACATTCAGATATCAGGCGAGTACATTCTCTGATCGTTTCATACTTGTCACGACTTATATTCTCGCTCTAGATTACTTTTACTTGATGCTGTCACGTTATCAACACGGATTGGTACTATATGGATCTCTTCTTGGGATGCTATCCCCCTTAGCGGGCACATCGGATACTTTATGACATGTGTTTCATGTACATCATGTATTTCTTGCTTCTGCATTATTCATGTACACTCATGTTCTCTCATGTTCTTACATGTACGTTCATGTACTCTCATGTTCTTTCATGTACGCTCATGTTTCCTCATATGTTTCTTGTATAACCAAAACATCATATCCGTAACGTAACTTGAATAGATCCTTGTGTATTGATTGTGGGTAGGGGTGAGTATAAATGGTCATGTGATTTATCCATCATGTTCACTCTTTTACTTTTTATGTTTTATCATGTACAACACAGCCTTATTGGCTGATGTCCTACATGTTCACTCATGTACATCATGTTCAACCTAAGCCAATTACATGCCATCTCGTACTCTAAATCACTAGTCACTTACAGTTCTTACTTATCATGTATATATTTCCAGTTATCAAATATCTCTCCTGTTTTCATGTACATCTTCTTACAGCGTTTTATGTATCTTATTCTATTGCCTGCTTTATATTTCCTGACATGATATGAACTGCATGAGATGTATTGTGCTCGCTCCTGTCCTGACTGGACCTGTTGATAAATTTTACAGATAGCCTAGGATTGCCTGCCAGCCTAGAGGAGACACAGTAGAGGTTGTTTAGATAGTTATTTAATTTTGTCGGGAGTTGTATTTACTTTGTAGATTACTGTATTTGAGTTTTGAGATGTACTTCTGGATTTATGTATCTTAGACACTTAGACTTCTATCTCCTGTATCTCTTTTGGATTTCATGTTTTATCTATCTTCCATTATGCTCTACCTTAGATGTGATTGAGTTTACATTCTGCTATGTCACCCCCATTCGGGGAGTATAAACTGCTTAGCCTTATACTGTTAGATGCATGAGACCTAGGACAGCGTTCTACTGCCGACACTGCGGCGTAGGCTGGGCGTTGTTACGTTCTCGTGCCCTAACTCTAGGGTGCGGGTCGTGATATTGATAATTTGTATGTCATTAATCCTATTTCGTCCACAATGCAACTTATGGAAATGAATAATATGTCATCTAACTTAAATAAGAGAAAAGAACCTTCTTGTATGAACCAAACATATCTTTGGCACTTACGATTGGGGCATATTAACCTAAGAAGGATTCAAAGACTGGTTAAAGATGGACCTTTGAGTTCATTGGAAGTGGAGGCACTACCAGTCTGTGAATCCTGCTTGGAAGGTAAAATGACCAAAAGGCCTTTTACCGCAAAGGGGTATAGGGCCAAAGATGTGTTGGAATTGGTTCATTCTGATTTGTGTGGACCCATGACTATCCAAGCTAGAGGTGACTTTGAATATTTTTTCATATTTATTGACGATTATTCAAGGTATGGATACATTTATTTGATGCGCCGTAAGTCTGAGTGCTTTGAAAAATTCAAAGAGTACAAGGCTGAAATGGAGAAACGTCATGGAAAATGTATCAAGTCATTACGATCAGATCGTGGTGGCAAGTACCTCTTTGGAGAGTTTATAGATTATTTATCAGAGGCTGGGATTGCATCCCAATTGACTGCACCTGGAACGCCCCAGCAGAATGGTGTAGCCGAAAGAAGGAATATAACTCTTATGGAGATGGTTAGATCAATGATGAGTTATTCGGATTTGCCAGATTCGTTTTGGGGATATGCCTTAGAGACTGCAGCTTATATTTTGAACTTGGTTCTTTCTAAGTCAGTACCTCTTACTCCTACAGAGCTGTGGATTGGGCGTAAGCCTAGTATGAAACATGTTCGTATTTGGGGTAGTCCAGCACATGTGCTGAATGGGAAAGTAGATAAGTTGGAATCTCGTACAGAAGTACGCTTGTTTGTAGGCTATCCAAGAGAAATGAAAGGTGATTTATTTTATAGTCCTAAGGATCAGAAGGTCATTGTTAGCACCAATGCCCGATTCTTAGAGGAAGACTATGTGATGAACCATAAACCCACAAGTAGAATTGTTTTAGAAGAACTGAGACTTGAGACACCAAGTACTTCAGTACCAATAGTACAAGAGGATAAACCACAAATAACTACACAACGTGTCACAAATGTTACACAACAACCGATAGAGCCTCGTCGTAGTGGGAGGGTTGTGATACAACCTGATAGATATATGTTCTTGGAAGAGTCGTCAGACTTCGTCCCTGAGGAACAAGATTATGATCCCTGTACCTACAATGAAGCACTCCAAGATAAAGATGCAGAGTCTTGGCAAAAAGCAATGATTTCTGAAATAGAATCTATGGATTCTAATCAGTTCTGGGAGCTTGTAGAACCACCCGTTGGTGTAAAAGCCATTGGATGCAAGTGGGTCTATAAGAGAAAAAGAGGATCAGACGGTAAGGTTGAAACCTTTAAAGCTCGGCTTGTAGCAAAAGGTTTTACTCAAAGAGAGGGTATCGATTATGAGGAAACCTTTTCTCCTGTAGCCATGCTTAAGTCTATTCGGATTCTTTTATCTATTGCAGCTCATCTCGATTATGAGATTTGGCAAATGGATGTCAAGACAGCTTTCCTTAATGGAAGTCTTGAGGAAGACATCTATATGAAGCAACCAGACGGGTTTATTGAAAAGGGCAAGGAGCATCTTGTTTGTAAGCTCAAGAAGTCCATTTATGGACTTAAGCAAGCTTCCAGATCTTGGAACATTTGTTTTGATCGGGTGATAAAATCCTATGGATTTGATCAATGTCAGGATGAATCATGTGTATACAGAAAGTGTGACGGAAACGTGGTGGTGTTCCTAGTACTTTATGTGGATGACATCTTGCTCATTGGAAACAATGTGAAGGTATTATCTGATGTAAGGGTATGGTTATCCAAACAGTTTGATATGAAGGACTTGGGAGAAGTAGGTCACATCCTTGGGATCAAAGTTCTACGAGATCGCAAGAAAAGGATGTTGGGCTTATCCCAAGCTTCCTATATCGATACTGTACTAACTCGTTTTAGTATGCAAAATTCTAAGAAAGGTTTCTTACCTTTTAGACATGGAATTGCTCTATCAAAGGAGCAGTATCCGAGGACACCTAAAGAGATAGAGAACATGAAGGCAGTTCCTTATGCTTCAGCAGTAGGAAGCTTAATATATGCAATGCTATGTACGAGACCAGACATCTGCTTTACCGTAGGAATGGTCAGCAGATATCATTCTAACCCAGGACAAGAGCACTGGACTGTCGTAAAGCATATTTTGAAGTACCTAAAAAGGACTAAAGAGTATATGATAGTTTACCATGCAGATAGTTTAGTTTCCTTGGGGTATACAGACTCAGATTTTCAGTCAGATAGGGAATCCAGAAAATCTACCTCAGGTTATGTGTTTACTTTGGAAGGTGGAGCCATTGTGTGGAGGAGTATCAAGCAAAAATGTATTGCTGATTCTACCATGGAAGCCGAGTATGTGGCAGCCTCTGAGGCAGCCAAAGAAGCGGTTTGGCTCAGAAACTTTCTGTTGGACTTGGATGTGGTACCTAGTTTGCCTAAGTCTATTACACTTTATTGTGATAATAGTGGTGCAGTTGCAAACTCGAAGGAACCATGAGCCCATACGACAGGCAAACACATTGAGCACAAGTACCACCTGTACGAGATTTCATAAAGAAAGAAAAAGTTGTTGTGATCAATATAGCATCAGCCGACAACCTAGCTGATCCCTTTACAAAGAGCTTACCAGCTAAGGCTTTTGACAGTCATGTTGAGGGAATGGGAGTCAGATGTGTAGCAGCATGGCTTTAAGTATAAGTGGGAGATTTGTAACAGTATACTGAAAATCAATTCTTTGAGTATAAGTAGGAGATTGTTAGGGTTATATACTAAAAGCATCACTTTTGTAGTAACCTTATTTCCTTAAATTTTGAATGAGAATCATATGGGCAAATGTTTGCATATTGTGTTTGTTACAAGTGTTAATACAAATGTCTAATATTCTATATTGTAGATAATATGATGTGTGATGTCGTACAGAAGATCATATTATCAGTTTCCTATGGAGTATATAAATAGTTTATAACCTAGATGGACTTGGACAATCTATTGGAAAGGTTGTAGTGTAATCTGGTATTAGTCTATCTTGACTATATGTTTACACTAGTATACTTTGTGTGTATTGAACAGGACCACTTGAGGTTGTTCTCTTTGTACTGACTACATAAGAGAACAAACACCTCTATTATTATGGATGCTTGTGCTCTTAATCCGGATATAATAACGGATATGTATATGCAGTGTGCATTACTTTGACTCATAAAAGAGTGAGATTCATTATGGATCAACAATCTCTATGAATTGGGTAATAACATTGTATGTATGATGGGCTGTTGATTATAAATGGAATCCATGTCCCGATACATCGGGTTGATGATGTCCTCTTAAGGAGCTCATAAGGATTGTCATGTAAACCCTGCAGGTGGATTATATCCGACATGACAAATAAAGTTGAGCGGTACTACTTAAGGATAAAAGATGTCGAATCAATATAGTTGTCAGTAACTTAACTTGATCGACGGACATACGATATCTTAACATAGGGAGCCAAACGAGCATATAATAAAAGGAGCCCGCAAACATAATTTGGGATTAGGGAGGTAGTGCAACAATAGCTCATTAGTGGACCAAGCTATTATTAATGAGCCTGGATTGTGTGTTCGGACTGAACACGGGATATCCAGATCCGTTAGGAGGCATAATCCTAATTTCTTCTCATGGTCCCTGTCGTAGCCTATATATATCCTCTATTCTCTGGCCGCCAGATTACTGATCAGAAATCTGAAATTTTCTCTAAATTCGTGATTCACGTAAGGAGAGAAAGAGAGGGCTGCCAAGGAGAAAAAAAGGTTGGGAGATCGTCGCCCACACGACGTCCAACTCGAGGAAGGAATACGTGCAGAAGATCTTAGGGTCGTCCGCTCGAGATTGCCAGAAATTACTTGTCTCCTTTCCGCCGCAGGTATAATTCGTGAACCCTAGTTTCCGCCTATGAAGGGTTAGAACACGTATTAGATCTGTTTAACTTTCTATCGATCAATACGCACACCAAAGGAAGGGTCCTGGGAATCCTCAGTTCCATCATTTATGTATATATTGCAGTCATTAGAGCTTGGGTTGATAAATCAATTAACTGACTTATACAACTATTTTGGTTATTGGTTTTTATAAAAAGATAATTTATACGCAAGACTACCCTAGACTAGTAGAATACCATTGGCATTTCCATAGACCTGTGCTAGGACCCATACGTAGAGCGGCGTACAGATTTTTCCCAAAATTCAATTTTGGGTATTAGACCGGTATACTAGCGGAACAACGCGATACACTGCCGGAATACTATCTGCTTGCAGAATGCCTACTCAACCCACTTTTGGGAACTTCATTTTTATCCATTGGTCACATGGTTCTGTTTAAGTGGCTGAGATTTGAGGAAAGGGCCATTGATTGATGACTTGACATGATCAATGGCCAAAAACACATCCCCATGTATATAAAACTACTTTTCTTTCTCTTTCTTCCCTTTTTCCACTCTTTTTTCTATTCTTCTCCTTTCTTCTTCTTTAGGCTGCCATAGGAGCAAGGTCTTGAGACATAGAGAGATTTTTCTGAATCCCATTTTGAGGAGGAGTAGAAGACTAGGCTTAGATAGCTAAACCGAAGGCAAGTACATCTCGCTAAAGTAGAGAAACTTGCATTTTCTTTGTATTTTTTCTTTTGTTTATGCATGCTTAAATATTTTATTCATGCTTTGCATCTACAATTTATTGTTCTCTTACAAATATATTATTCTTTTAATTGAATTTTTTGTTGGTTTTGGCTCGAGAATAGATCTAGGGTTTATATTGGTATTAATTGGTGAATTGAATGGATAGTTCATGATATTTGTGATTTCTTTTATAGATCTAGTCTAGAATAAGGTATGTTGACCATTCATAGCTTTAGAACTTGTTAGAGCAGCTTTGATTGAGATTGGGGCGAGATTGCTATCTTAAATATTGGGTTTTTTATGGGTTTATTATTCTTGTATAGCACGACTGATAAACCGATGGTATACCGTCGTGTAACATTTTCACGATAGGGTAGTTTTTGGAATTGGTACAGTCAGTACACCGGTGTATACCATCGATATTCCTTTTGGAGCACAGAAAAACCAGTTGGAATTTTTTGGTATACCGTCGGCATACAACGATGACCCAAAGTTGAGTAAGGGTAGTTTTACGAGCTCGTTGACTTCCAAACCTTCTCCTATGATGTTTAGTGACCCTATATTATGATTTAGTATCAGTAATTGGGGATTTCTAGGTCTTGTTTTGGTGGTACATATTGGAACTCGAGCACTAGTGTTGTTCTGAATTACCTCAGGATTATGATCATTTTGCGATGCCTTTGATGATGGAATTGTAAGTCTTAGTAATGTACTTGATAGACTATTATAGTAGATGGACTAACTATATACCCGAGCTGATATGAATACTACTATGCTAGTAGGGGATTATTACTGACTTGGCTAATTGTCCTTATATCATGACATGACTAACTCTGTGCTGACACATATATCCTTGTTATCGTATTGAGGTTCTAACCTGCACAATATGGCGATGACATGTTCTTGATATATCCTGTATATGTTATATTCTATTTTATTTAATATTTTTCACGAATACTTATGTAGTTGATCATTGGTAGTAGCATGGTTAGGTTGCATATTTGGTTGTTGCATTACGCCTAGGATGAATCTGGATTGGGCCCCTTGGGGTACTAATATGGATTCACACCTTGTGTACTCATACTACGGTACGACATCCAGGGAGGATAATTTTGTGACTATGAAACAGTATTACAAATAACTATAGGGATAATTAGGTAAGTTAAACTGGTACAACATTGGGATGGAACGAGATACCGAGATCGTCTATTGTAGGCCATCCCTCAGATACATTATATCAACCATTATAGTGGAGTGCTGTTCTAACTATATTATATTGACCGATTCAATATCTACCCTAAAAGAGTGCTGAGACTGTTACTGAGTTTACTTAGCTCGATCGCCTTATGAGGGACTGTAGCATACTGCTTATATTCTTGTATATACTCATGGCATAGTCAGTCCCGCTTCGGCATTGAACGATATAAGGATCCTTATATGATTGCATTGTTGGAGTGGGTGGGGTTCCTAACCTATGTGGAGAAGACCCCGGAGTGCGACGAGCGCCATTCGTGTGTCGAAGAAGCTCGGGAAGTAGGCGACGCGGAGTTGCTACTGCTGCTGCTGCTCCTAAGGGAGATTCTGGACTGGGTCTGCCGAGTTCGGCCCGAACTCGGTCCCAGGCCGAGTTCTGGCCGAACTCGGTCTGGTTGTTCCAGAATGTTGGCGTTAGGTGCTGTTTGCCCGACACAGAGTTCTGGCCGAACTCTATGTCGTCGGGGGCTGAAGCGGATTTTAGGGTGACTTTTCAACACTGGATCTAATCCAACGGTCCAGATTGGTTGCGGGATTGGGGAGTTAAGTTGAGTTCTCTCAACCCTAATTAAGCAACGCAACGCAACGTAACACAAGAAAGAGAGAGGAAGGAGGCAAGAGTGCCATTACAACTTCGGGAGAGAAGACGGAGGATTGAAGGTCGTTTTCGAAGGAGATCGTGTTTCGGGTAATCTCTACTCGTCGTTCTCGCTCTTCGTAGCCTTGTAATCATTGTTCTTACTTTTGAGTGTTGTGGGGATCAGATTTGGATCGGGAGGAGTTTGTAGAGGGTGTAATTCTTCTATTCTATTAGTGGAGGCTTCTCAGGGTTGGACTCCGATCGTCCCGTGGTTTTTCCCGCAAGGGTTTTCCACGTCAAAAATTCTCTGTGTCTGCGTGGATTGTTTTGTGTGGTTATTTTTGGGTTCGTATGTTTGTATTGCTCGGTCCTCTCGCAGGTACTCTCCGGTTTGGGGAAAGGTTTCCGCGTTTCTTTCCCAACAGATTGGTATCAGAGCCAGGTTCTGGAATTCAGAAGGAGTGTCAGTATTTGACAGAGAAACCAAAGAGGAGAGATGGACGCGAAGCCGGTGCGCATGGTGAATCTTAATGGCACAAACTATCATTATTGGCGGAGCAAGATGAAGGATTTGCTGTTTGTCAAGAAGCTGCATCTACCCGTGTTTGCATCCGAGAAGCCCAGTGATAAATCCGAGGAGGACTGGACATTCGAGCATATACAGGTGTGTGGGTACATACGGCAGTTTGTGGACGAGAACGTGTACAACCATGTTGCCAATATTGAGCACGCGAAGACGTTGTGGGATAAGCTGGAATCCTTGTATGCGAAGAAGACCGGGGTAAACAAGTTGTTCCTGATCCGAACGATGATGGGTCTGTGATACAAGGATGGGGCATCTATTTTGAATCACTTGAGTGATTTCCAGGGCGTGGTTGACCAGCTATCTTCTATGGGAGTCAAGTTCGACGACAAAGTTCAGGGACTGTGGCTACTGTGTACTTTGCCAGACTCGTGGGAGACCGTACGAGTATCTATGATCGCTTCTGCTCCAGAGGGCGTGGTCAGTCTGGAGTTTGCCAAGAGCGGGGTGTTGAATGAAGAAATACGGAGACATTCTCAGGGCACTTCATCCACATCCCACCACTCAGAGGCACTTGTTTCAGAGAGCCGCGGAAGGGGCAAAAGTAGGGGTCCAGGTGGTGGCAGAGACAAGAGCAGGGGGAAGTCTAAAGGTCGTTACGAGGACTCAGAGTGTTACCATTGTGGTAAGAAGGACCATATCAAGCGGAATTGTTTCGCTTGGAAGAGAGAGAAGAAGGGCGACAAGGGGAAGCAAGAAAAGAACACTACAGCGGCGGCCTCGGTGCATGGAGGCGATGTGATCGTCGTAGGTGATGAGGTCATCACTAACCTCGCCTGCGATGACAATTATTGGCTGGTGGACTCAGGGGCTTCAGCACATGTATCTCACAATATGGCACTTTTTGCCACTTACACAACAGGCGACTGTGGAGTGTTGAAGATGGGCAATGGAGATGTATCGAAGGCGGTTGCCGTTGGAGATGTACATTTGAGAACGAAGACGGGTGCGGTTCTTGTTCTCAAGGATGTTCATCATGTCCCTGATATCCGTTTCAACCTGGTGTCGGTTGGAAGGTTGGATGACGAGGGATTCTTCATTCTCTTCGGGAATAGTCAGTGGAAGCTTTCCAGGGGTTCGATGGTGATTGCCAGAGGAAGCAAGAAGTTCGGTCTCTACTATATGGAGGCGAGCGCAGAGGGGGCACAGGAGGTGAACACAGTCAGTGATGCGTCTACCAAGTTGTGGCACAGGCGGCTCGGCCATATCAGCAAGAAGGGGATGAGCTACTTGGTGAACAGGAAAGTGATTTCGGGGCTCAAGTCTACAAAGTTGGAGAAGTGCACGCACTGTTTAGCTGGAAAGCAAAATAGGGTGTCTTTCCAAAGTCACCCAAGTTCGAGGAAGCCGACGTTGCTCGAGTTGATTCACTCGGATGTCTGCGGTCCTATGAAGGTAAAATCTCTTGGTGGTGCTTCTTACTTTGTAACCTTTATTGATGACTGTTCCAGGAAGGTTTGGGTCTATGCCTTAAAGACCAAGGATCAGGTGCTGCCTACTTTCAAGGAGTTTCAGGCCTCTGTTGAAAGGGAGACGGGCAAGAAGTTGTTGTGTGTTCGGTCCGACAATGGCGGCGAATACATCGGTCCCTTTGATGCGTATTGCAGAGAGCAAGGGATACGACACCAGAAGACTCCGCCAAAGACACCTCAGCTCAATGGTGTAGCGGAGCGCATGAACAGGACACTGATGGAGAGGGTGCGGTGTTTGCTGTCAGAAGAAAACTTGCCGGGCAGTTACTGGGGTGAGGCTCTTATCACAGCTGCTTATGTTATTAATTTATCTCCTAGTGCTCCTTTGCAGGGTGATGTGCCTGACAAAGTATGGTACGGCAAAGAGCCGTCATACAATCACATGCGGGCGTTTGGTTGTAAAGCCTTCGTGCATGTACCGAAGGACAAGAGGACCAAACTTGAGCCGAAGACGAGGCGATACGTCTTTGTCGGCTACGGTCGGGATGAGTTTGGCTATAGACTCTACGACCCAGTAGAAGGAAAGCTCTACAGAAGCAGGGACGTGGTGTTCGTCGAGGATCAGACCATGACCAACACTCAGGATTCCGAGACGCCTTCTGAGGCTGAGGAATTGCCTGAGTTAGAGTCATTTCGCTTCGAGCAGTTTCCAGAGGACATCGCAGAGGATCCAGTTATGGAGGAGCAGGTACATGGAGTTGCTCCCAACCTTGATCATCAGCTTGCTGATGGTGGTCAGGGTATCCCTCAGGAGGATGAGCATACCGGAGAGGTAGTTCCTGAAGGGGAGGAGGCTGTCGGTATACAGCCAGCACCAGTGGTTCCTTTGAGGAGGAGTGACAGGGATCGTCGACCATCTACGAGATACTCACCAGATGAGTATGTGCTATTGACTGACGGGGGAGAGCCCGAAAGTTTTACAGAGGCTATGGAAGACGAACACAGGCAGGAGTGGATGGAGGCTATACAGGAGGAGATGAGTTCCTTGCACACCAATTCCATTTATGATCTGGTACGGTTGCCAAAGGGCAAGAAGACTTTGAAGAATCGATGGATGTTTAGAGTGAAGCAGACGGATGATGCTACTCGCCCTCGATACAAAGCGAGGCTGGTAGTCAAAGGCTACAGTCAGCGGAAAGGCGTGGATTATGATGAGATCTTTTCGCCTGTCGTCAAGCATTCGTCTATTCGGGTGGTACTAGCATTAGCAGCCAGTCTCGACTTCGAGGTCAAGCAGATAGACGTGAAGACGGCATTCCTCCACGGTGATCTTGAGGAGGAGTTGTACATGGAGCAGCCGGAGGGATTCTGTGAGAAGGGCAAGTCACATTTGGTCTCCCGGTTGAGGAAGAGCTTGTATGGTCTGAAGCAGGCTCCGAGGCAGTGGTACAGGAAGTTTGAGTCGTTTATGGGGGAGCATGGTTATGTACGGACGACGTCGGACTACTGTGTATTTGTGAGGTATTTTGCCGAGGATGATTTCATCATTTTGTTGCTCTATGTTGATGATATGCTATTAGTGGGTCGGAATGCCACTAGGATAGCGGAGTTGAAGCGCCAGCTGGGCGCGGCCTTCTCTATGAAGGATTTAGGCGCAGCGAAGACTATTCTTGGGATGGAGATCAGCCGAGAGAGAGAGTCCAAGCTGCTACACTTGTCCCAAACGAAGTACATTCACCGGTACTTCAGCGTTTCGGGATGGACGGGTCGAAGAAAGTGAGTTCCCCTCTTGCGGCTCACTTTAAGTTCACTGAGGAGCAGTGTCCATCTACCGAGGACGAAAAGGAAGATATGGAGCGGGTTCCATATGCCTCAGCTGTGGGAAGCCTTATGTATGCTATGGTGTGTACGAGGCCAGATATTGCTCATGCAGTTGGTACGGTTAGCAGGTATCTTTCAAATCCTGGAAGGGTACATTGGAGTGCGGTCAAGTAGATTCTGCGATATCTTCAGGGCACTGCTGGTTGGAGACTTTCCTTTGGTGGTGACGAGCCGAAGCTGGTTGGGTATACCGACGCTGATATGGCTGGAGATGTAGACACGAGGCGATCGACTTCAGGCTACGTGATGATGTTTACGGGAGGAGCAGTGTCGTGGTAGTCGCGGTTGCAGAAGTGTGTTGCCTTGTCGACGACAGAGGCAGAGTATATTACGGCGACGGAGGCTTGCAAGGAGTTGTTGTGGATGAAGAAGTTGTTGCAGGAAATGGGACTGAAGCAAGAGCAGTATACTTTGCTTTGCGATAGTCAGAGTGCTATCCACCTTGTGAAGAATCAGACGTTTCATAGCGGGTCCAAACACATCGAGACTCGGTATCATTGGATACGGTATGTGGTTGAGAAGAAGGACGCGGAGCTTGAGAAGGTTCATACCGATGACAATGGAGCTGATATGTTCACGAAGATTCTACCAAGGGGAAAGTTTGAGTACTGCAGGCAGGTCGTCGGGATGACGACATCCTCCCCATAGTTGTGAAGGGGGAGATTTGTTAGAGTGGGTGGGGTTCCCAACCTATGTGGAGAAGACCCCGGAGTGCGACGAGCGCCATTCGTGTGTCGAAGAAGCTCGGAAAGTAGGCGACGCGGAGTTGCTACTGCTGCTACTGCTCCTAAGGGAGATTCTGGACTGGGTCTGCCGAGTTCGGCCCGAACTCGGTCCCAGAACGAGTTCTAGCCGAACTCGGTCTGGCTGTTCCAGAATGTTGGCGTTAGGTGCTGTTTGCCCGACACAGAGTTCTGGCCGAACTCTGTGTCGTCGGGGGCTGAAGCAGATTTTAGGGTGACTTTTCACCACTGGATCTAATCCAACGGTCCAGGTTGGTTGCGGGATTGGGGAGTTAAGTTGAGTTTTCTCAACCCTAATTAAGCAACGCAACGCAACGTAACACAAGAAAGAGAGAGGAAGGAGGCAAGAGTGCCATTACAACTTCGGGAGAGAAGACGGGAGATTGAAGGTCGTTTTCGAAGGAGATCGTGTTTCGGATAATCTTTACTCGTCGTTCTCGCTCTTCGTAGCCTTGTAATCATTGTTCTTACTTTTGAGTGTTGTGGGGATCCGATTTGGATCGGGAGGAGTTTGTAGAGGGTGTAATTCTTCTATTCCATTAGTGGAGGCTTCTCAGGGTTGGACTCCGATCGTCCCGTGGTTTTTCCCGCAAGGGTTTTTCACGTCAAAAATTCTCTGTGTCTGCGTGGATTGTTTTGTGTAGTTGTTTTGGGGTTCGTGCGTTTGTATTGCTCGATCCTCTCGCAGGTACTCTCCGGTTTGGAAAAAGGTTTTCGCGTTTCTTTTCCAACATGCATTACCAGATAACCGAATTTCACATAGTAACCCGTAGGAATGATTGAATGTCTACTTGAAACCTATGTATTTGATTGTTCCATTTGTTAGCCATCTACGGACATGGACTGTCATAATGGGTCAACCCGTATCCTTGTTTGGTTGTGGGATTGGGCTACTGTGTTACGATAGGCTATGGACCGAAGCTACAACACATATGCCTATTGTATGATCATAGGTTAGGGATGTACTCTATCTCGTCGTGATACGATACCTCTTGTCCTTGTTTGGTGTAGGGGTGTCTTATTACTTCAATAATGGTATACATGACTAAGCTATGACACAAGTTATATATATGCTCACTTTTTGGTTATTATTTCATTCGCTCGTGCTTCCTTGTGGTACTTGCTATTTGGGGTCTGACACTACTGATTTTTTTACCAGATCTAAAGCCTGATCTCGAGGATCCAACATATCTTCTCCTGATCGATGGTGTGCACCAGAGGGATGGCCGCTGAGGGGATTGAGTGGGTTTCTTCTTTACCACTCGTATATCAATTTGTATCTTTTGCACGTTTAGCCACAATCACCTGTTTGCCTGATATATAGATATTTCTTTTTCATACGATTGTACTTATTCCGACTGTAACTAACTATGATCATGTATATTATACACTGTGCTAGCTCTTAATTTTGTATTGCTAGTTTCATTATCATTTTGATAGAGCATTGCGACGCCTTACTACTTTATCTTATATATTTTTATATTTCATGTTCTTTATGTTCACTCATTGGGACATAGATTATATCTTGTGAGGCCATAGATGACTTGTATTGTAGTATATGCCCTTGTCTAGCGACAATCGTGACGTATTATAGGGTATTAGTGTACTTCATAGTATGTAGTTGGCCATGTTATATCCCCTTTCTCTGTATTTTGGTACTGGGACGTGATAAGGTTTTAGTGATGGCCCTTACAAGTTATTTTTTTAGACTTGTGGGGTGTTATGATTATAGGAAGTCTCAATCAAACATGTTCCCTTGATATCTTGTTTCAAATTTCCTTGTACCATGCTTGAACTGATAAACTGCTTGTATTTTTGTTCCTTCTCATCCTGTCATTGATATCTTATGTCCTTTTCATTCAGGGATACTTCATCCTCTTTTGTTGGGGTAGCAAGCACGACAGAGCAACCGATAAAGCAAGGTTCGACAAGGCACCAACATGAGGCAATACCTTCTCTTATTCATGTTCCAGTGGAGCCAATAACAAAGCAACAGGTACCTGAGATTCTCGTACCCCCAGTCGCTCCAGCGGTAGCTGATACCCTCGTGTTATTGGAGATTATACGCAGACTGTTGGCTACCCAGCAACATCAGATGGTAGTACAACAACATCAGTAGCTTCAGCACTATGAGTAGAATGTTTTGCTGAACTAGCGATTGCAGGTAGCCCTAGCGACAAGCGGAATATTAGATACTGGGGCATCGACTAGGTTTGGTTGACTCAACCCCTATTATTTTGATGGCACGAAGGATGCTATCATGACATATAGATGCCTGGTGGATATCGATATCTTGGCAACGACCAAGGTACCAGCTGAGCAGAAGGTGGATCAGATTAGGTTCTCGTTTAAGGACCTTGCCCGAGATTTGGGCATCGGTGGAAAGTGATTTGAGGTATCTTATATTGAGACGAATTTGGAGCATGGTTTAGGACCAAGTATTTTGGCATCGTAGCTCAATATGAGTAGCATCAGAGGTTCATCAGCCTTAAACAGGCTGGCAGGATTATGTATGGATATGTAGCAAAGTTCTGCAGGTTGAGCATGTTTTCTTTGACTGTGGTATCGAGGAGCCAAAGAGGGCTATGAGGTTCAATTGGGTACTTCATCTGAAGATCTTACAGATGGTAGAGGGGCATGACTACCAGACCTTTGACTCATTATTGGCAATAGCCAGGAGGTATGAAATCACCATTCAGAGGCTAGTTGTGAGGATTAAAGGCCAGAAGAGGTCTCATGCTCAGAGTAGAGAAGGAGCACCACAGACGGTAGTACCAGTGACTGGTATTAGGATTCATGATTCAGAAGTACCACAAAGGCCGACAGTATTGGTACTGACGGTGCCAACTCGGCAGCAGCAGTCGAGGATTCAGCAACAACATTAGGGAGCGCTAATCGATTGCAACTATTGTGGCAAGGAAGGTCACCAGGGATGTTTGCAGGGTAGCTAATAGGTAGTGCTTAAAAAGTGGGGGTTCAGACCATAATATAGCTTCTTGATCAGTGATGTAGAGGCCAGGAGGGACATTTTGGTAGTTTTCAATGTTGCCAGCTCTATGGGCAGTAAGGCCATTGCCTCAGTGTCTATTGCTGATGCAAGCCCAGATGTTTCAGCAAAGGACGTTGGGTGGCCATCAATAAAGGCTAGAACAATAAGACTAGGGTGAGAGGCCACAATAGAAAATGCAACAATATGAAGCTCAACAGGGTCATGGACAGGCATTCACTTTAACTTTGGAGGAGGCATTGACATTATGCGACATGGTGGCAGGTACCATTTCTAGCACATCTTTCCCTACAGTAGTATTATCTGATCCAGGACTTCTAATTTTTGTATCTATACGATTTGTGACGCACA